>CM047588.1:15253701-15287718 GCA_026184515.1 Peronosclerospora sorghi | reverse complement strand
TTGCATGCTGGTAATGTTTCTGGACCTGCATGCGCCAACGTCGAGCATCACGATCGCGGGTCCGAGTGCAGCCAATAGGTATCGCGGCTTCAAGAGTGGACCGTGGGTCCCATCCATACGCAAGATAAAAAGGCGTTTCTCCTCGGACCCTATCGTTCGACGAGTTGAGTGCAACACCAGCCTTTCTGCGTATTCGTCCCAATCGCGCTGGTCTGGATCGGCAACGTACATCTTGATTGCTCTTGCAATAGTTTGTACCGTACGTTCTGCCGATCCATTCGCTTGCGGACGATATGCCATCGTCGCGCTCTGTTTCTGGCCCAGCATATTGTTAAACGACAGGAACACCTCGGCCATGAAACCGGGTTCTCGGTCGTGTCTGATGACCTCGCTGGCGCCGAACCTTCGGAACACGCATTCTTCGTAACTTTTGGCGATCTGATCGGCAGACCGGGACGCACTTGCCTTCGCAATAACTAGACTGGTGAACAGGTCTACCCAGATCAAAAACTCAGTATTGCCATATGTTGATTTAGGCAGAGACGGTATGTGGTCCATCGCTATGACCTGGAAAGAGTAGGTAGCTTCGATATTTCCGGCGATCGCCCCTTGATTACCGGTCTACCCTTTCCGGTCTCGCAATCCGTACAACAACCCACATATTTCTGTACACTTCGGAAAAGACCTCTCCAGTGAAAGTGGGACCTGATCTTGTGATACGTTCTGCCTATGCCCTGATGTCCCCCTTCTAGAATCACATGGTAGTGATGGAGGACATCCGGCTGCAGCAACTCAGGTATCACCAATTTCGCCAATCGGTCCCGGTCTGCACTGTCTTGGTCGGCATCGCGGCAGTAATATAGTAAACCATCCTCATCCACTTCGTAACTGTCTGCGATCTTGGCACATTCTTTCGCTTGACCATTCGTCAACTTAGACAATTCACCGCGCAGGTAGGTCTTCAAATTCACAATCCATTCTTCTTCGTCCTGCGCCTTGAGGATCCGTTCTGCCCTTAGTCGTTGCACAACAGATTCACTCAACCGTTCCTTTGGGAACGGTTGGTGGGACTTCCGAGCTTTCGGTCTAGTCTCGACCATCACATGCACATGGTCCGGAGCGTTCTTGGGTCCGATCACCTCGGGGAGCCTGTTTATATTCATCAATTCATCAAGAACGGCCTCCTCGGTGATCGTAGCTCCGGTCTGGTCTTGCATGGCCTTGGTCGCGAGGTAGTCGGCGCTTCTGTTGCAGTCCCGTTTCACGTGCAACAGCTCGTGGTTGGGATGGTCTTTCAATGCCTTCATTACCCGATCATTTAACGACCTCAGCCGTGGAGCCTTGCAGTCGATCTCTCCGGTGATCTGCCTGATCACTAGGTTGGAGTCACCACATATGATGACTCGCCCTTCTCTTGCGACGACAGCAGGTCCAGACATAGAAGTAGACCTCGGTACTCCGCCTCGTTAACAGTAATATCCGTCGTGAAATCGGCAGCGGCTGCAACTATAGACCATTGTGGCAACTTCCACAATATGAACTATATGCGCCGACCTTCTTCTTCACGCTTGTTGATCCGTCAAAACTTAAGACCAAGAGCTCTTCGTCATGGTCGACGGTCGGTGGCGGTCTCGAAACTGACTGCCGAGGTTGCTTCCTCGGGGCAATCGCTATCAATGCCTCGTCCACTTCAGACCGAGGGGTGATACTGGCAGCTAATGTGCCCAATATCTCTTCCTCGCCCCTGGTGCACTTAACGACCTCGAGGGTCCACTGTGACAAGACCGCCGACCATCTGCCTAGACGTCCCTCCATCCCATTGGCTGATAATAGCCAGGCCAAAGTAGACCGCCTTGACAGGAACTTTATAGTTCGGCCGACCAGCAGGTTGTAACACACATCCAGAATTCGTAGAAACACCAGAACTTCTTTCTAGACAATTCCATAGTTCACTTCATTTGGCTTCAGCGTTCTGCTCGTGAACGTGACCGGATGGTACACACCATCATGATCTTGTACTAGAGTGGCCGAAATGGCCCACTGACTAGCATATACAATAATGGTCGGGACCTTTTCGGGATCGAAATGCTTCAAAATCAGTGCCGTCACCATATTAGCCTTCAACATACCAAAAGCAAACTTTGCACGCTTCATATGGTCTTCGGCCTCCACTTGCGGACAATCTGCAGCAAGACCAGAGTCGGCGCCCCCATGTAAAGTTGCCCGGTCTTCTTCGCGCAACATATGGTAGTCCACTTCCTGGAGCTCATACAACACAGCCGCGTAGATAGCAAAATCTTCGATGAAGCGGCTGTAGTAGTTTAAACTTCCTAGGAAGGACTGCATTGCCTTCAGAGACTTGGGAAACGGGAGGTTGCTTAACGAATCCAGGTCCTTAGGATTAGCCTCTAGACCATTGTTCGAGACCATATGACCTAAATAGGCGACCTTGGACATACCCCAAAAACTTTTTATGGCGCTGATAGATAGGTTCCAGCGGTCGCATATCTCCAACAATCATTCAACCTTCTCGCGCAGATCGTTCCATGACGAGGGAGGTATCAGAATGTCGTCGATGTACGACCGCCTCCCTAGAACGGACGGTCTTCTTTCCCGATCGTATTCACCCTCTGTAAACACATCATAACTTTCGGCAGGGTCCCGATCGGTCTTGATTTTGAAGTGTCCGTACAGTGCGTTGTCTATCAACCTTTGATAGATCTGGGGTGCGTTCTTCAGACCGAACGGCATACGGTTCCACTGAAAAGACCAAACGGTGTCACAAATGCGGAAATCTCACGGGCTCGATCAGTCATCGAGACCACCCAAAATCCACTTGCCATGTCCAGCGAACAATACCACAAGGTCTTGTCCAGGTCTTCCAACAAATCATTAATCAGCGGCATCGGGTACACCATAAGTTTAGTTAACCGATTTACCAGCCGATAGTCGATGCACAACCTAATGTCGACGCCGTTCTTCTTGATAACAATTACGATCGGCGAGGCCCATGGCGAGGTCGACGGTCTAATAATCTTGGTAGCCAACAGTCCTTTGATAAGATCAGAAAGCTTCTCCCGGTAGCGTGGCGCCACGCGTCGACATCGCTGAGCAATCGGCTTGGCATATCCAACGTCAATATCGCAAATCGCACCACGGGATGCAGGTGGTAAGGCATTGCCCTTTCCGATCAGCAGATGTCTTTTCTACCATATGATATTCTTCAACTGCTCGATCTGGTCTGGACTGTTAAGGTCTTGATCACCCACTTGTAAATCATCCATTGTAACTTCGGGAGAGTCGGTAGACACTTCAGGGAGGACTGACATTTGGCTTTCCAGCTCCTGAATGTACTGTTCCCCGCCTTCATGTATACAGACTTGTTCATCTTCCGGGGTGATATCACCTAGACCATCTGGACCGGCTGAACGCCCCTGGTCTTGATCGACGGGCTGTCCTTCACTGATATCGGTCTGATTAGGAATACCGTCATGGTCCGACCTAGCAACTTCATGTTCCCCTTCTTCCGTTTCTTGCTCCGCTGTCGCCTGGTCTTGTGCTAACACCACGTTGACTAGCCTCGTCTTTTCTACTTGATGGTCCACCGTTCCTGGTGACTGCGGCGCCTTTCTTCGGACCAACATTTTTTTTTGGGGTGACATAACTTGGTCTTTCCACTAAAGGTGAGGTATCCTCTTCCACAGACCCATCATCGCTGATAAGATCGGTGGTCGATTGGTACGCCAGGTTTTGCCACTCGACATACCGCCTCGACCCAATCGAGACGAACCCCATCTTCCTTGGTACCTTCCCTTCTTCTAACCACATGCCGACAATAGTGTTATTGTCCAGTGTCAGCGGCTTGTGACCGATATTGGTAAAACGGACAAAATCACGTCGACCAGCACTCTTTACGAAGGTCGATACCCACCGATCTCCCCTGGTCAACCACAACTTCCTCGAACGAAAACCTTTCTCAACCGGGGTATCGGCAGACCGACCAACTGGGATAGTGAGGTCTTGGTCCCACCGGACCAGATCGGTATACGAACCGTACAGAGGTCTTCGACCAGCCAACTGGACCTGGACCTCATCCGGGAGCGTAAGCACTCCATGTGACAGGTCTAGGCGAATACCAGCTGGGACCATGAAATCAATTCCTAGTAAAGCGTCTTGACCAGCCAACTTGCCAACCCAAGCGCTGAAAAAGTAGACCAGCGATCCCGACAAAGTAATTTTCACACGCGTTCTTCCTTCGGTCATATAAGAGTTTTCGCCGATCCCGACGCATTCTTGTCTCTGGGTATCGTCTATACGACATCCGACCTTACGAGCAAAGGCGGAGTCGATTATCGATACTTCAGCTCCAGAGTCGAACAACATCGTCGCCTTCTGGTTATTAATCTTTCCACAGGATTTCGCCTGCTTGAACCATTTATCAGGTGCGTGATACTTCCAGTATCCGCGGGATTCTCCAGGCAGCAAGTCCAACTGCATAACCACCTTAGTCCGGGAGTACTCATCTGTCTTCAGACTGTAGACCGGATGGTCTCGGTCGACGCAATTTGGAATATAACGTGTATTGTCGGTCTTATCCTCCTTGCCGACATATGCATAGATGTGAACCGTAGAACGCTCGGCTCGATCCAGATTCCAACCTGGCGAGAGTTCTGGTTTAAGATCTTTTCTTCGTCCGGAGGCAGCATCCCCGCGTGCTTGTCCGGCACGTACCACTTGCGCATCATGTTAAAAAATTCTTCAATCTTGCAGTGGCCGGCCTCGTGTATCTCTCAACATGACTTGAATACGAAGAGGCAGTGGTCCGTCGGGTGGCCGCGTCTCTCGCACTTCTTGCACACCATCTTCTTCCAGCAGTTTGGACCATCATGTTTGCTCGACCCACAGTGGGAGCACTTCTGACGAGGTCGGTCTGGATCGGACTTGCTTCCGTTCCTTCCCTTCCGGTACACCTGGCCGGACTTCGACTTGGTCTTCGGGGAAGGTCCCGCAACGTAGACATAACGATACTGGTCTTCATCCGATGACTCCTGGCTGTATGGACTTCCACTTTCCCCTTCTGACCCCGTGCTGTCATCAGCTACAATTGCCTTGACCGCTCGGGTCGGTCTGGTCCAAGGTCTCTTGACCGGATCGGTCTGGGTCTTGGAACGATAGCGACCTGATCCACCAGCGGTCTTCGCTCTCATACTACGCGACTGTTGTAACGTCCGCAGGGTCTGTTCGACTTCGCCCGCATCCTTAAGACGCAGTAGAGTAAGCTGGTCCTCCAGTTCTTGATCGTCAAGGGTACTAATATAGTGACCCACATGTTCTAAGGCGGCACCGTTCGGCGGGTTATTCTCTTTGATTTCTATGCCGGCGCGAAGTGCAGCCACGTTCAACCGATGCAAATACTCGATCGGTGTTTCGTAGGACCGCTTCTGCATATGGTGGTACTTACGGGCGCTTGAAAATTCGGAGTTACAATATTGACCTTCAAACTCCGCACATAACAGGTCCCAGTCAGACCGGACGCCCCGACCCAACTGTTGAATCCAGTTCGCAGCCGGTACTTTTAACAAATCCCGGAAGGTTAAACAACGTTTGCTTTTTGGAGTCTGGTCTCGCAGGAACGCAGACTTGACCCGACTGAACCAAGACCGGGCCTGGTCTTCATCATCATCCTTGCCGGTGAAGTCCTTGAGGTCGGTCGTCGCGGCCATACGGATGCGCGGAATCGCAGCATATCCAAAGTCGTAGGCAGTAGTGGAGGCTAGGTTAGCCTTGCGCACCTTGCCTGCGCCTGTACCATCTGACCCACCATGGTCGTCAAGACCGCCGACCGACTCCATATCACAGTCACTTGTCTTGCTTGGTCTACGCGGTCTTGCCGGTTGCGGCTTGCGCCTTCCTTTGCCGGTTGGTTTATCACTTCTAATAGGCTTATCCATATATGTTACCGATTCCATATCCACATCTTTGCAAACATTGACACCTTGACAGGTAGACTGGTCTTGGACATGTGGGCGCATAGGTGGTCTAACCCGTTCTTCCATGAAACGTTGCATCATCGTCTCAAACATGTCTTGGACGTTGGCTGGCGTCGTGGGCAACGTGTTGATACCCTCCTTTTGCGGAACTGAGGCCTGTGGGGCTTTCTGGAGCCCCGACTGGCAAACAGCCCCTTGCTGCCGCATGTCCCTTTATTTTTCAGACCGGGCATGGTCCACCCCCATGGTCATCCGCTCGACACCTGTAGCAGGTGAGTATACGCACGGTGCGGCTAGCGCACAGAGGAAGGCTTTACTTAAAGCGGCGTTCGCCGCTACTTAGCCGATACGCCATTATTAAGGGCTTAGTAGGAGAGAGCTCTCCTACTCGGGGCCAAGATTCCCGGCTTAGTTTACTCTAGCCTGTACTAGTGCCTTAACGGCAAGGCTCCCTTACAAAGGTTGTAGCTAAGAGGAGGGCTCCTCTTACGCTACGGCACTCACTACACGCACGACCGGTCGAGGTCGTGCGTCTGTACTAAGGAGTGAAAGTAAAACTGAATATTTTTAATATGTAATTATTTAAACTAATATAAACTATATGTAACACTAAGTAGAATATTACTAATTCGTACCTAGCTAAAATGTAGTGTACACACCTGTGTACTGACACGTGGATGGCTGACACCACCACACCAAGGGACCATGCCCTGATTGGTTAAAATAACCAAAGGTTCGAAACCTTTCAACCCGGCCAATACTGGCCTCAACCGTGGTGTACCAATGTACACCAACACTCAGTTTTACCCGAATGTAACCCCGTTACATCCTCCCCCATCAAGACTATTGCTTACGCAATAATCAAAATTTTGTTGGAGAACTCCAACGCCAGTTTCCCTGGCCATCCATATGTACACCTCTAGTGGTTCTAAGGCGTCTCCTCTAGAAGAGGTAGACTACTCCGAAAACTCGGAAGTGGATGCCTTTGGGGATACCTCCCCAATGGTGAGCCGCTCCGACAGCGCCGAACGGCGTTGTCGGCAGCCTAATCCCTTCCCCACACGAGAGGAAAATGCACTAACCAGTGCGACACCCCTGCTCTTATCGGATGATACATCCGAATCGCCTAAGGCGATCATCACTAATGAGCTGGACGCAGCTCAAGACTCCCAGCTTGCCGCACAGGCACTAAGGGCTGCGTTGCGCGCCCCCAAACGCCCGTCAAGGGCGGCTTATAATTTCGATGGTCCTCGTGACCTTCCAAGATGGGCCAGGCGTTTGGTAAGGACTAGTCTAGCGTCCTATACCCCTGGCCCCGCGGCTGAACAGCCGTACCAACGCGAACGCCGTGAGAAACTCCGGCAACAACTGCTTACCTTACAGAAAAGCAGTTCACTACCGTCTCGTACCGAGAGCGCTTAAACAGGCAGGCACAAGGTGCCCCTGTTGAGAACCTCCGCGAGGTTCTTTTCGTTCTTTCTCCGGGAGAAAGTGCCGATGACGCAGAGAAGAAGTTCCGCGCTTGAGCGGAAGGGGAGAAGCTTCTCCCCAGCTTCGATGAGCTGCATGACAGCTATTCCCGTCGAGACATTTGGGTGGAGAGGGTGTTGCGCCTTACATTTGCCAAAGCTAAGGAGATGGAGCAACTACGTGCTCCGTATCGCACGCGCTACGCCAGCGCCCCTGTCTCCACCCTGATGTCCGGAGACAGTGTGGTCGCCACATCTGCCTCCGGCCAACTCCCACTTATTGGGAGTGAAGAGGATTTTCATGCCCCTCTGGTCGTTTACCTACAGCGGGATTCTCCCGCTCAAAAGCGTCAACGACGTCGCGGCAATCCTGCCGTAGGGGAGTCTCGAACTCCCACGAACCCTGTGAGTGTGGATAACCTTTCCACTTCACCATATACTGGGTTTGACCCCGATGATGGCGCCGCGCCATCAGCCGCTCCACATGAAAGTGTGAAGTACTCTCCGCATAGAGCATTGGAGGAGGAGGTCGCACAATTGCGACGTGAGATTCATGCGCGCTGTGATCGACACAGCCTTCGCATCCATGATCTCCACAGGGGATCCGCGATGAGCGGGATGCCACTGACCGCTTCGAGAGGCGGCTTGCCTCTCTCGAGACGACCGTTTCGGAGCTTCGTGGTCGCATTTACCCCTTTCGGGCTTCCTTCGCCCTGCGGTGCCTTACGGCTATCCGCCTTTCCACCCTCCTCCAGGTCCTGGTATGGCTTAAGCATACCGACATAAAAGGTTGGATGCGTACGCATTGCCTTCGGGATGTCTAAGGTGTACTACAAGCCCTTTCGGGCTAACACCTTAAAGGGACCCACAAACCTGGGGCGCAGTTTATTGCGCAACACATTTGAAACTGCATGTGTAGGAAGATTTTTAGCGTTTAATAAAACACTTTCTCCTACTCTTTATACCTTTTTGTTACGCCGTCCCTTTCGGTCAGCTTGCTCCTTCTGCTTGTCTTGGCTTTCCGCCATGGCATTGCAGACGTGTCGTAAGACACTAAGGCGCGTCGATAAAAACTTATCGATGAGCTTTCGCACAGATACAGGCTGACATCGGGGAATCCTTCCCCCTCAATCCCTGGGCCACACACACGTGGCGTTAACGGAACTCTCGGATTCACCAATCCGTTTACGTAAAACGGGGTAAACCCCGTAGATGCATGTACCGAATTGTTGATAGCAAATTCAACCATCGGAAGCATCTCACTCCAACTATTTCGAGAATCCGGACATAAACTCCGGAGAATATCCTCAAAAACGCGATTAACGCGTTCCATCTGACCGTCCGTCTTCGGATGATCCGCAGTGGACATGAGGAGCTTTGTGCCCAGCACCTTAAACAACGCTCCCCAAAACTGTCCCGTAAAACGGGGGTCCCGATCCGACACAACGGATCGGGTAGACCATGCTGTCGAAAGACACGGTCTAGGAACACTTTTGCTGTTCCTTGTCCATCTATGGACTCTGGCACCGCTCCCAGGTGAGCAATCTTGCTCAAATGGTCTACAAAGACCAATATGCCGGTGTTCCCGGCCTTATCCTTCGGAAAACCGAAGATAAAATCCATGCTAATGGATTTCCAACACTCCGTTGGAACCGATAAGCTCGCCAAAGGCGCAGCTGAATCTGCAGAGGGTTTAACCCTCTGACACGTCTCACAGGTGCGTATATACGCACCGACCCACTTATACATATTGGGCCACCAATACAAAGCGCTTAAAGCGCTGTAGGTCTTATCCCGACCTGAATGATCCCCGGTAGGGGCGTCATGTGCCTCAAAGAGGACTCTATAATTCAGTTCCTCATTATGAGGAACTACCACCCGCGTAGTGTCCTCCGCGCTCGCGTATAAAATAGCAGACCGTCACAGAACCTGTAACGGTGTAAACGAGCTCTATCTCGACTTGACAGGGTTGGCTCAGACGAGCCAAGACCCTTTTCATCCAGCGCGCTGATAAGCGCCGTACACTGTGGGTCTTTTTCATACGCCTGGCGTATGAGATCCACCACAGACGTGGTGACGAATGTCGCGTGAGCGAGCTCGTAATCGGGACGACGCGACAACGCGTCTGCAAGCACGTTCTGCTTGCCAGGTTTATACTTAACCTCAAAGTTGTACTCCGCAAAGAAGGAGAGCCAACGGGCCATCCGTTGGGAGAGATGAGGCGACTTTGTCGCTGTCCGTAAGGACGCGTGGTCTGTATAAACCACGAACGGCTTTGAGCCGAGTAGGTGAACCCTAAATTTGACAAGGGCATACTTCATAGCAAGTAGCTCCTTATCATGAACGGGATAATTCCGTTCCGCAGCTTTAAGCTGCCTCGACTCAAACGCGATAACGCGTTCCCTTCCCGCATCGTCTGCTTGTAACAAAGCACATCCGATTGCGAAATCGGGGGCGTCGCAGAAGACACTAAATGGTTTCCCAGGGTCTGGGAGAGCAAGAACGGGAGCTTTTAACAAGATCCCCTTAACCGCTTCAAAAGCGTTTTGGTGTTCAGTTTCCCAACACCAATCAACATCCTTCTTAAGAAGGTCGGTCAATGGCTTCGCCATTTCAGCGTACTTCTCGCTGTACTTGTGGAGATAGTTGGCTAATCCAAGCCACTTCCGTAAATCTCTAAGACTTACAGGCGAAGGCCACAATGGCTTTCACCTTCGCGGGATTCGCCCGCACTCCATCCTTACCGATGAAGCATCCGATGAGAGGAATTTCCTCAGCACCAAAGATACACTTGGATGCGTTTGCATATAACTTATGCTCTCGCATACATTCGAGCACTGCTCGAAGGTGTATCAGATGCGTCTGAACATCAGACGAGTCGCCTTCCGAACGACTATGGACGAATATATCGTCGAAGTACGTCTGAGCGTACTTCCTATGAGGGCGGAAGAGTTGAGTCACCAAGCGATTGAAAGTCGCTGGTGCATTTGAAAGCCCTTGTGTCATAACAAGCCACTCCCACTAGGCGTGCTAACCGCTGTCGGCGGAATATCGGACGCTCGCATGAGCACCTGATAATACCCGTCCACCAGATCTAAGGCACTGTACACAGTACAGCCCGCCATATTGTTCTGGAGGACATCCTTCCGAGGAATCGGAGTCTGCATGGGTACAGTAGCTGCATTCAGCTTGTTGTACGCATGCACAATGCGCCACTTTCCGTTCGGTTTACGAACACAAAGGTGGGAGATGAGTGGGGAGACTTACTCTCCCGTACCATCCCTGCCTCTTCTTTCCCCTTGAAGAATGCGTCGATGACGTCGCATTGCTCCTTGGGGAGAGGCCACTGCCTAGTGACGCAGTATTTGGTTCCAGGAACCAAATCAATTTCATGTCGGACTCCCCGATCCGGTGGTAACCCCATCGGCGGGTTGTCACTAATGACATCTCCGAATTCCTTTAATAAGGAATGGTAAGGGTCCTCAGGATCCGCGAGGATCTTGAGGCCACTTCGGGCATTTAATGCCTGTTTGGTTTTCAGCAAAACTGACTCGTCCATCGTGGATGAGGAGTTCAACTCCTCTTCCGGACGCAACACGACGACCTCATCGATTTCATCTGCTTTCAAAGCAGTCTCAAACTCGTTGAAGGACATCTCCTCCAACGACAACAGTTCGCCTACCCCAGGCAACCGTTCCAGGCTTACGCCTTCTGTGACAGCACCTGTCACACTATTCATCATCCTGTAGGACTTCTAACTACTGCCCTTGGGACTCATCCCGAGGCCCAGATGGGGGAAGTCAATTTCCCCATCTACTGGAAGCGCCACGCGCCTATCCACAGATGTCTCTACCTCTACCACCGGTGACTCGCCGGTCTCGCCTATACCGGCGTAATTGGAATCATTTCCGACGTGCGAAAGAGACAAACTCGGGTCTCTTCGATTGGAAGCGCCTCGCGCTTAACCACAGGGGTCTCTACCCCTACCACTGGAGTTACCACAGGTAGCTCACCAGTCTCGCCTATAACGGCGTGGTAGGAATCATTTCCGACGTGCAAAAGAGACGAACTACGGGTCTCTTTGTGTGGAAGCGCCTCGCACTTAACCACAGGGGTCTCTACCCCTACCACTGGAGTTACCACAGGTAACTCACCAGTCTCGCCGTTCACGGCGTAGGAATTAACCGCCGAATCCCCCTCGTTAAGGAACTCTTCCTTAACGCCATGGGGAATGATCATTTCATTTATCCCAATCTCTGGCATCTCACGCCAGAATCGCTTTTGCGATCGAGCAAAGGTGGGTTCATGACTCGCCAATGCTTCACCCGTCCGCGGGTGTGTTGAGCCAATGGACTTAGACTTCCAGTCTATCCATGGCTCGTGGCGTTCCAGCCACTTCATGCCCAGAATGAGTTCATACCTCGAGTCCAAATCCAGTACTAGGCAACGCTCTAAGCTGTCGAAGTCTGCAAACTTCAGCTTAAGGTCAATAGAGACCTTGGGTACAGAAACCTGTACGCCCGTCGCAAGACGGACCGTGACAACGTCACGAGAACGTGCCTCTAGGGCCTCGGCATACAGCCGACTTTTCACAACAGAAGCCCGTCTGACATAATTGTCAGACGCTCCAGAGTCTATCAAGACTCTCCAAGGCTTATCAAAGCCTTCACGTCCGCAAGGACTACCAGAAAACCTGGCTGGTACACCAACTCGGTGCTAGAAAGCACCGCTTCCCTCGGGTCTTTGTGCTGTCGTCCCCTACCCTGGGGATTAACAGCACTGAGGGGTCCCCCAGTAGGGCGCCCCGCACCTACTGGGAGCCGTCGTCTCCCGACGGCTTGGACGAGGGCCTTTTTGCCGCCCTCGGCCCCTTATAGCGAGTATCTCGCTGGTGATTTTTCGGACATCTGTTCCGCAGATGATCCGTGCTTCTACACAGGAAGCACCTTAGCGGCCCATTCGCTGCAACATTGCAAGGATATCCGCTTCGAAGCCCTGCGAAAAGGAGTCAGAGTGACTCCTAGCGGGAGGTTTCTCTTCCGCTTCGACCTAGCTAAGGTCCATGGGTTCAGGACCCAGCTTAGAGGAACGAAAGTTCCTCTCGGCGTTGAACGCCATCTTGAATGCCTCTTCCAGGGATTCGGGTCGGCATCGGAACAATTCCGAACGTGCTGGCCCTTCTCTCAGGCCTCCCATGAAGACGGGGATGGACACATCGTCCGAATACGCCTTCGCGTACATCCCTGCCAACAGGATCTTAAGCTCCTGGATATAAATCTCCAGGTTCTTAGTGCCTTGACGGCACCCCAGGAGCGCCAGTTGATTCTGGAAAACCAGATCAGGCGTTGCGTACATGTCCATAAGCTTCTGCTTGAGGACCTTCCATGTTGGAAACACGTCCTTGACTGATTCCGAGCATGTAAACGCCCATGTACGGGCTTTGCCCGTAAGATGGGTCAATGCAAGTCCCACTTGCAAGTGATCAGCGGTCATGTTCGCTGTGGCGAAGGCCGTTTAGACCTCTCGCAACCAAACATAAAGGCTGTCACCCTTCTCTCCGGTGAGCTCCTTTATCTTAAACGATAATGGAGGGCGCACCCCCGTGGAATGACCTCCACCGCAACTCGCCTCATAAGCGATGAGGGCATTCACCCTTGCCTTTACGGCCTCAAGGCCCTGCTCCACTAGGAGATTCATACCTTCTTCCCCCGTTAAGGGTAACAGCCTTTTAAAGGCTTCCTGTTGGAAGAGGGTCAAACTATCCCAATCGTCCTGATTCATCCTTTGCAGAGGATGTCTAGTCTACCAACACAGGTGTTGGATTGACTACAAGTGCTACCAGATGTAGCCGGTGCGCATACGCACGGTGCGGCTAGCACACAGAGGAAGGCTTTACTTAAAGCGGCGTTCGCCGCTACTTAGCCGATACGCCCTTATTAGGGGCTTAGTAGGAGAGAGCTCTCCTACTCGGGGCCAAGATTCCCGGGTTAGTTTACTCTAGCCTGTACTAGTGCCTTAACGGCAAGAATCCCTTACAAAGGGTGTAGCTAAGGGGAGGGCTCCCCTTACGCTACGGCACTCACTACACGCACGACCGGTCGAGGTCGTGCGTCTGTACTAAGGAGTGAATGTAAAACTGAATATATTTAATATGTAATTATTTAAACTAATATAAACTATATGTAACACTAAGTAGAATATTCCTAATTCGTACCTAGCTAAAATGTAGTGTACACACCTGTGTACTGACACGTGGATGGCTGACACACCACCCCAAGGGACCATGCCCTGATTGGTTAAAGTAACCAAAGGCTCGAAACCTTTCAACCCGGCCAATACTGGCCTCAACCGTAGTGTACTCGTGTACACCAACACTCAGTGTTACACGAATGTAACCCCGTTACAACACCGGCCTCCAACTCTGATGAGCTGTTAGAAGCCGGTGGAGACTGGTAGATCGATTCATCATCGGAACCAATTTCAACAAGCTCTGTGGAGGCTTCGGCGACCTTCATTGCCGTGGTGGGAGTTGGGCGGCGAACCGTCCCCAACAGTGGCACCAAACGGTCGTGGAGGTCCGACATCGATGCCTCCAGTCTCCAAGCATCAAATTCAAACAATTTATTGATACCGGCGGGGTTCTGCATTTTAATGCCAACCTCCGCCAACATCGCCACCAAATTCTTGACGAGCAGTAATGGTCGATCACTCTGGATCGGCTCGGTAGTGGGACCGAGAAGACGGTCCGGGATATGGAGGTCCAACAACCGAAAGACCTGGTTTTGGCGAACAAATCGCTTCAATTCAAAAACATAATACATCTTGTCCAGGTCTTGCTCGGTGATAGCCTCATCCCCGACCTTCGACTTTTCTTCGAAGTCGTCTTCGTCGGGTGGCATTCCCAGCCCTTTTCTGGGCACCTTGGGGACCTTGGGGACTTTAGGGAGGTATACCGGATCGTTCCAGTCAGCCTCCAAGTAATTTTCATCTTTTAGTTTTCCATCATTTTTTTCATTCATACACATAGGATCAGGACCAAGGTCCTGATCCTTTCCGGAACAAAAGAAAGACCTGCTATAGTCCCGATCGGCTCCGGTGGGAGCCTTTTGGGGAGGAAAACTTATTAATCCCGATCTGGTCCTCCGCCAGGACAGATCGGACATCGCCATCTTTTTATCAACAACGATAACGTAAGGCGATAGCCTTTCCTTACGTCCTCTCCAGAACGACTCCATATTCAAATCATTAAAATCTTCGAATCCAATTTTTGATGGAATATCAGCACGGTGATATCCACGATCACCAAGTGATCCGGGCGCGCGCACCATTGTGGTGGCGTCAAGTTCGAAATCGAAAACATTAGCATCGATAACATGACTACCATCATCGCGACCAGCCTTCCAACTTTCGGAGGGGGTACTCCGCGGACCACCACTCGAGATCTGGTCCGATCGTCCGCTGCAATCAGACGACCGGTCGTCATCAGAACCCACTTGGTACGATTGTTTAGTGTCCATATCACCTTGTGTACCCGATGGAATGGGCTAGTTACACACTCGGTGGATCGGGATTGCAGATTGGATCGAACCGGTCTTGAATATAGAGGACCGATCTGGGTAGGTATCTCTGGGGCGGAACTCTTCACCCCAGACACAAACAGACCAAAAACACTTCCAAGAGATAACTTCCAATGGGTCGATCATCCAAACGATCAAGACCTGACCAATACGAAATAATAGAGGGTAGACCGACCGTCCGGTCTAGCCCCTGACCAATACGAAATAAGACCAAAACCGGTCTAGTTTCCAACCAATATTAAAACAAGCCAATATGTCCGCGTAAAGACCCAATATGCTCGTGAAACTCCACAAACGATATTTCCACGCCAAGAACAATCCAGTGAATAGCACGTTCCAAACGTACCTGAGTTGAGGTGTTGAGATCGCCAAATCGTACTCCCGTAGAGGGACTTCCGGTGGGCCAAAGTGCGCGTGCGGCGCGTCCAGACCGGGTATAATGGGCGAGAGGGGATAATTCAACCCTCTTCCCCCAAACACTCCGCGGCGGGCGGAGGCGACTAGTGTACGAAAAGGGAAGAACGGCGACCCCTAGCTGTGGTGTGAACCAAGACCAGAAGAGGTTTCAGCCACTTATCCGAAATATAAAAGATTTCCTTACTTAAAGGTATAACCTCTGTCCTAAAAGGTAAAACCACAACTAAAATACTACTACCCTATAGTCCCTAAATGTACCCCCACAAAAATATGTAAAATACCCAAAGTCTGGTGACTCACCAAAACTTGCGTTCTTGACACTTCTTGAGTCTGATAGGCTGAAAAGCCCCCTTGTTTAAACCAATCCGAAATTAGACTAAATGCCTTGACAAAACTTGACCAGAAGTGTGCCAAATTTTGGGCACGCTTCTCCACACCTTAGTGTCTTACAACACGTTTGCGACGCCATGGCGAAAAACCAAGACAAGCAAAAGGAACAGGCGGACCGCAAGGGTCGGCGTAACGGAAAGGCGTATAGAGTAGGAGAAATTCTTTTTTTAAACGCAAAAATCCTTCCTACACATGCAGTTTCTAACGTGTTAAGAAACAAACTGCGCCCCAGGTTTGTGGGGACTTTCAAGGTGCTTGCCCGAAAGGGCTTGGCATACCCCTTGGATACTCCGAAGGAGATGCGTACGAATCCAACCTTATATGTGGGTATGCTTAAGCCATACCAGAACTCGGAGGCGGGTCCCCTATTGGAGGGGGTTGAAAAGGCGGATAGCCGTAAAAGCTGTAAGACGCGGCAGGGCGGAGTAGCTCCGACAGGGTCGAAATGCGACCACGAAACTCCGCAAAGGTCGACTCGAGAGAGTCAAGCCGCCTCTCGATGCGGTCAATCGCACCCACCTCATCGTGGAGTCCATCCTCGACTTCCAGGATGCGACGGATGTGTCGATCACAGCGCTCGTGAAACTCACGTCGCAATTGCGCGACCTCCCCCTCCAGTTATTGATTTAAGGGGTATTCCACATTATCATGTGGAGCGTCTGATGGCGCGACGCCATAATCGGGTTGAAACCCAGTATCTGGTGAAGTGGAAGGTTATCCACATTCACAGAGTTCGTGGGAGTCCGAGACTCCCCTGCGAAAGGATTGCCGAGACGTCGTTGACGCTTTCGAGCGGGAGAATCCCACTGCGAGCCAACGACCAAAGGGTCTAGAGAATCCCCTTCACTCCCAGTAGTTGGGAGCTCGCCAGAGGCAGATGCGGCGCTATCACTGTTCTCTGGCACCGCGTTGGGGTCAGTGGCGCTGGAATAGCGTGTGCGATAAGGGGCACGTAAGTTCCCCATCGCTTTGTCTTTGGCAAACACCAAGCGCAGCGCCATCTCCACCCGAACGCCACGGTGGGAATAGCTGTTGTGCAGCTCAGTAAAGCTAGAGAGACGCCTCTCCCCTTCCGCCTAAGCGCAGAAATTTTGTTCTGCCTCTTCGGCATTCTCTCCTTGTAGGAGAACGACGGGAACCCCGAGGAGGTTCTCAAAAGGGGCACCCTGTGACTCTCTATCGAGGCGCTATCGGTATGATACGCCAGTGAACTGCTTCTGCGCGAGCAGTTTTTCCCGGAGATGTTCCCGGCGTTCGTATTGATACGTCTGTTCAGCCGCAGGGCCAGGAGTATAGAATGCTAAACCATTCCTTACCATAGTACTGGCCCACTTTGGGAGGTCACGAGGACCTTCAAAATTATATGCCGCCCGTGTCGGGCGTTTGGTGGCGCGTAACGCAGCCTTTTGTGCCTGTGCGGAAAGCTGAGCTTCCTGATCCGCATCCAGCTCATTGGTGATGATCGTCTTCGGCGATCCGGATGTGTCATCCCACATTGGTAAGGGTGGCGCACGAATTAGTGCATTTTCCCCACGTGTGGGGAAAGGATTAGGCTGTCGACATCGCCGTTCGGCGTTGTCGGAGCGGTCATCCTTTCGGTAGCTATCCCCAAGGGAATCCTCCTCCGAGATATCGGAATGAGAATAGTCGACATCCTCTTCTCGAGGAGAATCGTCATCACCACTAAAGGTGTTCATTTTAGACCAGAAGTTCTGGAGGTGGAGTTCTCCAACTATAATTGATTATTGCATAGCAATAGTATTGATGGGGGAGGATGTAACAGGGTTGCATTAAGTTACGTTGGTGTACATTAATACACCACGGTTGAGGTCAAGTATTGACCAGTCCGAAAGGATCGGACTTATTAGTTGTTTTAACCAATCAGGGCAGGAGCCCTTGGTGAAGGCGTGGAAGCTTTCCACGTGTTGGTACACAGGTGGTATACACTACATTTTGGCTAGGTACGAATTAAGTAAGTTCTACCTAGTATTACATATAGTTTATATTAGTTTATTAAGTTAGTCTAATTACATATTAAATATAAATCAGTTTACAAAATACTCTAATACTGCTAGGCGCACGACCCAAACCGGTCGCGCGTGCAGTGAGTGTTGTAGCAAAAGGAGGCACCTCCCTTAGCTACCCCCTTTCTAAGGGAATCCTTGTAACAAGGCGTTAGTGTTTACTAACTGTAAACTAAGGGAATCTTGGCCCCGAGTAAGAGAGCGATCTCTTGCTAAGCCCTTATATAAGGGCTTATCGGCTAAGTAGCGGCGTATCGACGCTTAAGGAAAGTCTTCCTCTGTGCGCTAGCCGCACCGTGCGTGTACGCACCTGCTACATGTAGTGTAAGTTCACCCGGAATAAGTTGCGACTATCGTTGTGAAACTAATGCAACGTCGAAGTCGAGGGACCTTCTTAAGTCTTCTCGAGTATGAATCCGGTCTATGTTCTTCCCGACGTCTACGGCAGCGTTGTATCCACCGGCGCCTCACCATCTGGTAGATAGTCAGGGGAGTGGGCCTTATATTCTTTATTAATATGTAGATACTCGGATTCGAACCGAGAACCTTATATTTGCAAAACATAATTTCAGCCAATTGAAATATATCCCCTTAACTGTATCGGGGTTCGAACCCAAGACCCTCGGATTAAAAGTACGGTTCTCTTCCAACTGAGCTATACTTGAGCGTTTGATTAGAAAGGGCTCAACACAGGGGTCAACGAACCGAATTCATGCTGGATGGATTACTCCGATAGCTTAGACTGTTGGAAAGTGCTTGAGGATATAAGGGCAGATTTCCAGTCCTTTGTAAGCATTTGAGAGGCATGCTTCTACTTGAACTTCAAGGCTAATGCATTCTGGTGAGTAGTCTACCAACGCGCGGTACGGTGTATCCACAGTAACCTGGAATCCCCCTTATGATGCACATGAACACGTCAAAGTATTCTTTCTTCAACATAGGCATAGTGGAGTCATTCCGCATTGTCTGCCAAATCGTGCTCGTACATAGCACTTGCGCATTTTGTTCGCACTTTGCGCAATTAATCATCGGGCTTCTGTTGTAGTTGTCAACAAATTCAATATTGACAGAGAGCATCCCCTATTCTCACACGATGACTTCCGACAAGAAAAAGTATCGAGCGTTGAAAAACAAACCAATTAAGTACCGAATTCTGTCATCGGTATTTGGATCGAACAGGCGATCCTGAACGTCTTCCCACATCGGCATCGAAGAGAGTATGTCATTAGTTGGACCTACGCTACGGTTCCAAAACCCCACCTTGTGTCGAAGAAGTAGTTTAACACGCACCATCTTTGATTGAACATGTATTCCGCATGTTTCGTTGTGAAGAAGAGGCAGGGTTGACTTATAAGAGCTGATTCTTCGAAGGAAGGGCGCCAGGTTAGCCATTACTAAACATAGAGCACTCCGCGCCGGAACGGAGCCTCGTCTTTAGCACTGTTTTATTATTCCTCTTCATTGAACTCATCATTGCGCGCTATGATGGCTCCATGTCGCTATTGGTGATAGTGGCGTGGCGTGAATTTCACAATTTAAGACATCAGTCGTAGTAATTAAAACATCAGTCCTAGTAATTCAAACTCCCCTGACCTGAATCCCATTTATAGGAGGGTATTACGTCGATCATTATCATCCAGGCTCAGATCGAACTGATCGGCGTGATAGATTTTGCTCTTAATTCGATGATCAGAAAATATCGACCTCCACAGCGAGGGGCACGATCGGCTCGTCACCGATCTGACAGTCCCCACCCGGAAAGTCACGCGCCTGATATAGGCCTCACTATTCCGAAGGATTCACAGAAGCAGAGGGTTTGTTCGTCTATATCCACGATCTGATAATTTGAAACGATGATACAAACCTATTGATTTAATCGTTTCATAATTTCATTACGAACCCCTTCCAAATAAGAGTTGAAATGTCCATATCCTCCAAATCCAATTTAAGGGGTTACTGAGGGTCAGAGACTGGATATTTAATCCGGTCTTTGTTTTACATAGGACGTTAAACGTCCCATAGTGCTCCGTACTCAAGTCGGATGAGATAGTCGGACGTGTTTCTTCTTCACGGTGGTCACTGCCTGTCGAGTTATTATTTCTTGTCTCATGTTAACTCCTATTCACTATGGATTCCCCCTACCGTGGTTGTCGTCTGTCTTTAATACGTTCTTTATCTCTGGTGCCTCTTCACGCAGCGGTTATGCATGCGTGAGCATGTTCCACTGGACTATTGTCAACGAATATACCGTCCGTTTCAATTGTAGGATCAGAGCTCACTACCCATCAGACTGCCTTACAGTGCAAGTAAATATATCGAAACACTTGAATTGCTCATAGGAATATCAGTTCCTGTTGTATTGCAGCATCAACTTGATAAGTGTCCCAGTCGATTTTCTGTTTATGATTGGACATCCCATAATGTCACAGTTGATCGGACATCCGTGGGATGGCCAAGATAACATTGAACTTGTCATCATGTTCGAGGACGATAATTCATCCTCGAATGACGGATCTTCCACTTGGAAGGACATGTGCGTATCACGCAATTAGGCATATTCACGGTTGCAACTGACTGGTAACATGCTTTAGGTGATTTCACTTCCACAACGTTTAGCGACTCTAAACGTTGTGCTCTCGCGAAGTTGTTTCATGCACCGGTATCAAACATTGCTAAATGCACGCATTGTGCATTGGTTACACATGTTGAATCGGTCCCATGCGGATAACCTTCATGGTGATGAGCATTTTCGCATCACTTTGCACACATTGACGAGAAATTGTCCCGTCTGGGACAATCGTTCTCACAAAACCGATGTCGGCACATGAAAGAACCCTTCCAGTTGGGCGCCCTTCTATTGGGTGTTTACGTTTTTAAACCAGCTGACCTCCACTGTTTATTATGTTTTCCAGAAGACTTAACGATGGCTCGTGGCGTCGGACGCGGTGCCATGCACTCATGGGTAAAGTGCGCATCGATTGCAGCAAAGGCTCTTATTATTTTTTCGATTGCTTCGGTGTTGGATGCTTTAGAAGAGAGCGTCTTCGGCATATTCTGGAAGAGATACTTTTTGAGGGGAACTTTATTCAGTCCCTTCATATCTACAGCTAATTGAGTAGAGGTTCACTTACAATATCTGAAAGCAAATATTGTTCCTTCTGCGAGTAACATTGTCAATCGTACCCTACTATATAATAATTCAGATCTGCGCTATGGTAACACCTGAATTTAGTTGAGGAGGCTCAAAGGTAAGTTTTAACTCCTCCTTAAACACTTATAGCGTTTCAAACGCAGACGAGTCAGCCAGTCTTCACCCCATGACAATGGCTTGGCACGGCGCAATGTTTACCTCTAATCTGGGCACACTTAATTTCGCGACTCTATGATGTCTCTATTTCGAGCATAGTGGTTTTTTCGTTCCCTGTGTACGGGGATACGTTGGTCTTAAAAGTCTCGACGTGCGACGTTGTCGGCATTTATGGTGCCGGCAAAGAAGCGACTCAATTTTATCTAAATCTGTCTATGATTTGTCTTTGCTCGTTGGATCTTTAAGCCTCGACATTTTTTCATGTCAGAGCCTATGCTTCGGATCATATGCACCAGCGCACCGAACTGGAGCATTGAAAAATGAGGGGAACTCCTCGTGATTAACCCCATCAAGGTTATCGGCTAGGATCATTCAAACAGATGACTCGTTGTCGCCCTACGTCCTGCTCGACATCTATCAGAACGTGCCAATGCTCGTTAAGACGTCCTAAAAAGTGTTACCAGAGTGCTGTTACAGGTTTACATCTACAATTGCGTGAATACGTCCATTTAAATTAACTCGATCGTTGGGATTTTATAATACACCATATATACAATTAATGTGAGCAGTAAATATAGCGGCTCGGGGGAGCCCATCCAAATCTGGAAAGCCTTCACTGGCCTTCCTAATCAAGGCACTTCGGTTTCGATGAATAGTCTTCTTCAAAGCATACATATGACGCCGGAATTCTGGCAAGAAATGTATGTCTTGTTGGAAAAAAAACTGGTCGGTACCGGTAGTACTTGATTGGTACGGTATTTGGCCGATACTGAGATGGCCGTCCATGAGATGGCCAGCGCTGAGAGCGCAGGGTGGCCGGAACCAGTAGCATTTCATTGGACGAAATCGCAGTGGTTTAAAGTCGTTTAGATGCATGGGATTTATGATTAAAGTTTAGGACTAAATCTTTAATTATAATAATACACTTTTTATTTTTGTATTCTCCACCAACGATCTCAGCCCGGCACCCTGAACTTATACTCAGGGCGTCTTTCCTACACGCGCCTACAACACAAAGAACTTACCGGCTTGAGCTTAAAAAAGGTGTCCGCACGCGCCCCCAACTCGTGTCAACTTCCCACAGGTGATGAGCCCAAGGGGACACGGGGCATCGAGATTTTACGATTTTAATTGATTGGAGGTTACGCTCTAAATTTATTTCGATTGGAATTTTTCTCGTGGAGATTCAAATAGAAGTCCCCTTCTTATCGAGGGGTTATCGCTGTAGATTTTGTATTTTTGTGATTAATGCTTTTTCATTTCCGTTAACATAAAAGAAGAAAAGGTTGATAAAGCAGATGTTTTAAAGGCACTGCTTGATCAGATGAGTCAGATGAACAAGAGGCTTGAGGTGATGGAAGAAAAGCGCTCTCAAGCGTCTATTACATCACCTGGCTCGAGGAAGAGCTTGCCGGTTGTAAGGGGGGATAGTCCCTTCATGGAAAGCTTAAAAATTTTGTTCCGTTTGGTCGTCAGATGACCATGAATGACCTGGCCGGGGAAGAAGGCATTGAGCGTCCTGGCATGCAGCATGCGGGAGCGCAGCATGCAAGCCAAGGTGGACCAGCTGTTTATGGTGGTGTGGATGAAATTATCCTACCACCTGGAAATGTGTTCGTAAATCAAGCTTCGTATCAGCCAGGTGCAAAGATACCAAAGTTGACGATTCAGAAGTTTACAGGAGCAGAGGTTTACCCTGGAATTGGGTCTGAATTCCAGCAATGGGCGTTTCTTTTTATAGAATCCCTGGAAATTGCCGAACTGACATCAGGTTCTACATGGACCGAACGGCTGAAGGCAATAATCTTGGAGAATATTTGGACGGAGCAGCCGTCCAGTACTTCAGAGCAAATATTAGCACTTAGTGGCAGTGCTCCCCGAATTTAAATTACTTGCTAGAACAAATGTGTCGTGCGTTTAAGGTGAATATATCGCACCAACAAGCCGCGTCACTGTTCCCAGCGAAAAAGGATCCCAGAAGCACCTGGAACGAACATTTCCTATACTTGGTCACACTAGATCGTGAGCGCAATTCAAGTAAGTGAAGGATAGTCGAAAACCTTGTAAATTACGCTGCACCAAGCCTGAAACTCGCTATGATGGTTCGGTATGACCAGAGCAGGGTGAATTACATTCAGCACGCCCAAGAATTGATGGATGGCATGGGCGCAAGAGATTGAAGAAGACAGCTTCAAGGGTAACACGTACGTCAAGAATTTCATCAAACGCCGTAAATGAAGGAAGGCGCAAGTTAGTATGCTATGGGTGCGGTGATGAAGGACACAAGCGTTGAAATTGACCAGAAAGAAGCCACAAGAAAGGGCAAGGAGGCGGGCTAAATACCCCCAGAGGAAATGGAAAGCAGTATCTGCTGACTGCCACGGAGGCGAAGTAGGACTTTGCTGGGACTGTAGCCCAAAAAAGGTTGTAGACCGGCGAAAAATGGATAGTCGACAGTGGAGCCAGCTGGCATTTAGTTTCCACTGAAGGGTTCTTGGATGAAACAAAAGACTGTGGAACTGGAGAATATTTAACACTCCCAGATGGAGGTTACCTGATGGTCATGAAGGTTGGAAGAATATGTCTGAGGGGCACCCACGACCCATCTTCGACTATCACGCTCACGGAGGTTTATTTCGCTCCGAAGTTTGAATAAACATTATTTCTCTTGGGTGTCTAAATAAAAAGGGGTGCATATTAGCCAAAGGGGATGAACTGTTCCATGTTGACGTCCGTGGTTCGATTTTTGAAGCGAATTTGGTGTTAAAAATTATCGAAGTATGATCTCGAATTTAAATACACCGTGATGAATGTTGCTGAAGAAGGAGGTAATGTTGGCACACAGGAAGGAAGCCTGTACCATATCCACCTACGTCCAGGTCACCTGGCCTACGAACCATTTAAAGGATGGCTAGGGACCCCAGGACAGGAATCCAGCTTTCGGACCATAAGAGGCCGAACTGCCTGACCTTTGAAGAGGGTAAGGAGGCGAGAAAGACTCAGCATAAAAACGATTCCGGCAGAAAAGCGCCAAGTATTGAGGCCAATCAGGAAAAGAAGTCAGAAGATACGGTCACGATGCCAAGTGGTTCACATATCCGAAGATCAAGTAGAAAATCGTACAAAACGCCGAAGGGTGCAGCATACGAAGCTGCCAATTAGAAGAAGAAACCGAGAGGGAATTTTTCACTGGAAGGACCGCAGAAAAGGAGTACGCGAGACAAGGGTGCAACAGACAAAGCCACCAAGCGGAAGAAGAAACCGAGAAGGAAATTTCCGCTGGAAGAAGCGGAGGAAAAGAGCACGCAAGCCAGATGACCGAAGCGTATTAGTCGCGTATGCAGTGTACAAAGTGAGTGGCACAGGTGGAGCATATCTACCGGCTCCTGATCCGAAGTGATACGCGCAGGAACATCAAAGGTAGGACGCATACATGTGGGCTAAGGCCGAGGCGGAAGAACTCAGATCCCTAGAATCAATGGGGACCTGGGAAGTGACACGAAAGCTGTAAAAGAACCCACCGCCGACGAAGGGGTCTACAAGACCAAGATAAAAGCTGACGGATCTATTTAGAGATACAAAGCGCGCTTGGTAGCGCGTGGCGACAGACAGGTTTTCGGTGAGAATTTCTTCATGACATTTTCTACGGTGATGGAGGTCAGTAACATGAAAGTGTTACTGGCGCTCTCACAAGTATGGGGAGTTCCGTCCAGGCACGGGGATGTTCCCAGTGCGTATCCAAAGTCTGAACTGAAGAAGGATACAACATTTACCTAAGCATACCACAGGGAATGGAAGTATCAGAAGAACAGTTGAAAAATTTTGGAGTAAAATCAAGCAAAGATTTGGTGTTACGCCAGAAGAAGAATTTGTATGGATTGAAACAGGCTGGACGCCTGTGGTACAAATTATTACGTTATTGGATTTAAAGTTCGTACAATGCATTACGGATACATGCATTTTCGTAAAAACGAAAGACAATCATGTGACGGTTGTCGGTGTATACGTGGATGGCTTTCTGGTTACTGCAACGTCGCAGCAAATTGTGGATGATTTTTTTCATGACATGGAAACATTGGAACTGAAGGATCTTGTTACTGTCGAAAAATTCCTTGGGATGCGAGTTATGGGTGACCCTTGGAAAGGCTATACGATCGATCAAGAAAATATGATTGATACAACGCTAAGAAAGTATGGTTAAGAGCATGCAAATGCTGTACGAACGACGATCGCTCATGGAAATTATTGCGAAGACTCAAGTGAATTAGTGGCTGAAAAAGATGAGGGAATTGTACCAACTATGAATGTGTTTCAGTCAATTGTGGGGATACTGTTGTGGTTGTCGAGGTGCACTAAACCTGACAAAGCTTTCACAGTCCATCAAGTGGCGAGAAACACTCACGCGCCGACGTGTGGATATTACAAGATGACGAAGCGTATATTGCGCTATCTAAAGGGATACAAGGATATGGAGTTATCGCTGAAGCACGATGAAGGTATGCCGTTGTCGCTACGCATTGTGGCGAATACTGAAGCTGATTTTGGAGCAGATACAAGTGATTGAAAAAGCGTTACCGCTGTGGTCACGTATGTGAATGGTATTGTGGCTGCAAGAAACAGGGTTCATTTGCACTTTACACTGCCGAAGCCGAATTTGTGGCAGCTGCGGCAGGTGGAAAGGAGTTGTTAGGGCTACAAGAACTGTTTGGAGAGGTTGGTTTCAAGACAAGCATGCCTATGGTTTTACGCATTGACAACCAAGCTTCGATCAAGAAACTGGAAAGTGAAATCAGCGCATTCAGCACTAAGCACGTAGATGTGAAATTGAAGTTTCTGAAGGATTACGTGCAGAAGGGAGCCGTGAAGCCTACTCATGTTGCAAGTGACGTTATGGTGGCTGATCACCTAAGGAAGGTGTTGAATGCACCAAGAATTGTGGAATTAAGCAAACAAATTAGTTTATTTTAAACAACAGCGTTTTCGGAAGGAGTGCTAAAAAACTGGTCGGTACCGGTAGGACTTGATTGGTACGGTATTTGGCCGGTACTCAGATGAGATGGCCGTCCTACACGCGCCTACGACACCAAGCAATGACCGGATTGAGCTTAAACAAATTATCCGCACGCGCCCCCAACTCGTGTCAATTTCCCACATGTATTGCTATACCAGCATTTGCTTTTCTTAAAGCAAAAAGCATGAAAGATCTAGACCAACACGAGTCAATAACCCCGTCCTATGCGAATGTGGTCAAGAACGAAATATCGCTTCATTAATACGCTGTCATATTTTCCACCTTACGGATCGTCTCATTCCAAGTAATTACTACCGATTCATACTACCCTAGAGTTTGACATTTTCTAGCTGCGGTTCGATGAGCAGCAGAAACAATTTTTTAAACCATATCCTCCATAGAATGGTCCACAAAAAATTAGCTGATTGCGACTCGATAAGACCTATCATGACTTCATAGCTAACGTAGTCTAGTTAGCAGGCAAGTATGATAAGCTTCTTCAAATTGACACTCGTTAAAAACTTTATTTTTGCGAAAACTTAAGCAAAAGCGACTACAACTATGGAAGCACATTTTCTAAGACAAAAATTCCTTGATCATTACGTCGTGGTGCTAAACGTAAGCCGTTCTCCCACATCTTCGGCATCAGGATCTACTCCGTGACGATCTTTGTACATCACGTCCTCAACCACGCAGACTTGATCGTACACTTTAACGCACCAAATAAATGTCCGGTGTCACTCCAAAGTAACGTTTTTTGGTACGGTATATCACTGGTGGGCTTGCAGAATACAACATTCAAAATGAAGGGAGCGTTCTTGAGTGCATAATGCAAAAATTGACTTGAAAAACCCAAGCGCAACAATGGAGACTGTTGACGCATCAACAAGCGTACGATCATCCTTTCCACCGATTGAGGTGTGAGGACTTTGGCTCTGCCCATCTGTTTTATATTTGTTCGTCATACATTCAATCCGTGCTCCGGATGCCACCACTGGCTATTGTATGGGAAATTCAACACGATTGTCTAGCCTTTTCGAATTCGCTTGGTGTGCTCGTAGTAATTTTACAACGGCATATCGAAATTTACCCCACCAATGGCCTACTCCAATTACATTTTCAGTATAAACCCAACGGGATCGAAACATCGCTTCATCACACTCGCAGCCGATGGTTGACGCAGCAAGAGTTGGAGTTCTTGGTACCGGTTTAAAATCTTTTAATGGATTCCGCATACCTATTGAAAGGATTGAGAAGTAGACTACTGCTAGTATCAGTTAAGCACTAGGTCTTGTAACCTTAATAACATGATCGACCGTGCAGCTTCAACAAGTAACAGCAGCTCCAGCGATTACAAACGTGATTGCTGCATCTCCAAACAATAATGTAATCCGAAATATTTGTGGGTATCGTGTAGAACTTAGTAGAAGAGCGTTGTTAGGAGCAAAAGATGATAGACGATGAAAACGGCGTCTATTGCTAAAGTAGCAGTATAAGTGAGTTGGAGGAGAAAAAATTGCCCTTCTTTTTCACTCCTTGTAAGCGGTCTGGGGCATGTGCCTACAGATTCGTACCCGGTACTGTCATGCGGTGCTTCCTGAAGCATTCATTTAGCGCATCCATCAGAGTAGATCGACCGTTTAACGTGAAGCACCATGTGTCCATGCTCGATGGACGATCCTGATTCTTCAAGAACTATGCTGAAGAATTAAGAGATATTTGAGAACCTCTCCATTTAATCGGGTAGGTGTAAGCCATGTCAAGCGCGTGCTTTAAGGGCCTCTTCATTACACTTGGACTCCGACTCTACCCTCTTGTCCACTGCGGGACTAGAACCCGCGACCTCCCGGTCCCATGGTGAGGCCTTAACCACTGCACCACAGGGTCGGTTGCTGAAGAAGTAAGAACAGCAGGTAGTGCGTGCTTCTCGAACTCTTCCAAGAGGTAGGTCCGGGGCATCTGTCAACGAGCTCGAGCAGGACCAGCAGCGACATGTTCCACCTCAAATATCGTCAGGAACATCGTTCCTCGTTGACTGCATCGTGCGTGGTCTTGTTGCTGACGTCGGGACTGGCGTCTCGAGCTAGAACATGGCGAAAGTCCGTTAAGTTTCAGTACGTACTTAAGCGCTTAGGTTCGTGAAAATTCCAATTGTCACTCACACAGCATGACACATCACCACCGCCAGTATGATGTGAGCTGTGAGCTCCGTGGACACGAGGGCGCGGTACATGTCGCCACTTGACGCTGAAGCATACGCGCTTCCATTGTCTCGATTCCTCGCTTACGTTTTTGTGCTCGTTCACGTACGCTAGATTCGCTGTCTGTCGTCCGTTTCCACCGGTCTACTGGTCACAGGCTCCATGGACTCGACCGCACGACTCTGGCGACGGGACGCGACGGCCAGCACGAGCACGTTTGATGCTGTCGAAAGTGCTACTGTCTTTGATCATGAACATTGGGTGACATCTATCGTGCCGCTCGAGACCGGAGGTTTCGCCACGGGCAGCATGGACAAGAGTATTCGTCTTTTTGATGCGCACGGGCAGCGTGTGGGGCGATTGCAAGGTCATGAGGGTGGTGTGATCTCGCTCGCTGTCTCGGTGGATCAAAAGCTACTCTTCTCTGGTAGTTGGGATGGCACGGCACGAGTGTGGAGCCTCGAGACACTGGCGTGTCTCCACGTCCTCTCGGGCCACGAGAATGGCGTCTGCGTGCTCAGTCTTCCCGATGGTTCCCTCGTTACAGGTTCTACCGGGAAACAAGTGGGCAACAGTGTCGTGGACTTTAAGCTCCGTTTCTGGGCCACGAAGACGTTTGCACTGACCAAGACACTCTCAGACCACCACGGCCCGATTCGACAGCTAGCAGTGGTACGTGATGTTGGATTTGTGAGCTGTTCCAATGATGGGTCGATCAAGCTTCGTACATATGATGGCGACGTGGTCGCAACCATGGCGCACCCGCTTAATGAAGAAGGAAAACCAGGTTTTGTGTTGGGTGTGTGCGTGCTGAGCAACGGATCCGTCGTGTCAGCGAGTGAAGATTGCACAGTACGTGTATGGTCAGGCGATGGTACACTGGTGCAAGTCATCGAACATCCTGGAGGACTGTGGTGTGTTGCAGCCTTACCCAACGGCGACTTTGCTTCGGGCTGCGACGACAAAGTCGCCCGAGTGTTTACATGCGACCCGGCACGAGTGGATCCAAACGCAGTGACATCGTTCCAGAAGGCAGTTGAAGAAGCTCGGATTGCAAGGACGCGTGGACCGAGTGGTGTCGAGATTCAAGCGCTCCCCGACTATGCCGAGCGCGTGAATGTCACAGGATCCTCGGACGGTCAAATTCAGCTCTTTCGCCGCGAGACAAAAGCATGGGCTTGTCAATGGAGTGGTCCTTCCAGAACGTGGATCGATGTAGGATCGCAGTGGCAAAGAGTCGTGATCCACACGGAGTATGTATGCTAAGAGAAAACTGTCCTGTGGTGTGCTTGTAGATTGGGGAGGTGACAGGGACTGGCAGTGGGGGCGTCGTCGATGGTGAAGCGTACGACATGGTGATTCCCGTGGAACTTGAGCTACCCGGTGGACTCCGAAAGCTTCAGATTGGATACAACATGGGGCAAAACCCGTTCACGGTCGCGCAAGTGTTTATCGACAAGCACAGGCTCGACCAAGCCTATCTTCGGGAGATCGCTGATTATATCTCTCAACGTGCTAGTGAGTATAAACCTCCTGTTCTCGGCAACCACGAGAGTGTGAATGCTCTGCCTGCTCTTTCTGCGCCGGACTCGTCTGTGGCTGCACAATCATTCAAATACTTTCCTGTCGTACGTACCTTGCTACCTCCTTGTTGCCGTCTAAGGATGAAACTGAGCGTGTGGGTCCTGTTTGCATGACCCAGTCGGGCTACAATACGTTTGAATCGACCAGGATTGCCAAGCTCATGAGTATGTTGCACCAGTTGAACGACAAGATGAAGGAGACGCAGGTACGCACCGCATTGTCCGTGCCGTGGCCCCCGTGTCGTGTATCGGTAACCGTGTCAATATCTTGGTTGTGTAGCTATCCCACGCGCTCGACGAGTCCCAGCTACTAGCACTCGAGCAGCTCGTGCGTGTGCTTCAAGACACGGCCTTTTACCACTCGAGCACGTTTGCCTCGTTCGAGATCCGTGCGTTGCGCCACGTGCTGGAAACGTGGCCCGCCACGCACGTTTTCCCGGCCCTCGATCTGCTTCGACTCGTGCTGATCCATCCACAAGGGCCACGAGCGGTAGGTGAAAATGGATTGGAACCGCTGGTTACGACCGTGCTGAGCTTGGGCGTCCAACGCGACGGTCCAGACGATGGGACGGTCATTCCCGTGGCGACGCGGATGCTCTCGCTGCGCGTGCTGGCCAATATGTTTTTGCATGAGATCGCGCGGAAGGTGCTTTTAGCGCACAAGACGCACGTTTTGAATAAGTTGCCGCGCTTCCACGCGTTTCACCATAAACTCGTTGCGTTGAGCCTCGCGACGCTTTTACTCAAGTGAGTATACATCCGCTCGTCTCTAACCGTGTCGAGGGATGGATATCTAAGTGTGGAATATGAAACGAGTTTTGCGCGCGTCCAGGTTACAAACCCAGGGACACTTTTACCAGAGGACCAAGTTGTCGTGATCGCGCAAGCCGCGGACCTGCTGAACGGATCGGACACCATTCAAGAGCTCGGGGACGATACCATCTTACGATGCCTTGTCGCCATTGGCACCTTGGTGCGTGCATCTTTTCGCATGTTTTCTCTAACTGCTTTCTCTAACTTTTTAGTGCATCTTGTCGCAGGCACTGTGTGGTGATTCGAAGGCGAAAGAAGCAGCAAGTAGTCAGATTGCCATCTTCACTGCCTCAAAAGCAAGTCAAGTCACGTCGCCAGTCGTACAAGAGTGTCTCGCAGAGCTGCAACTGGTAATTAGCTAAGAAGGCGCGGCGTTAGCGGTTAAGTAATAAAAGTAACTACCAATGAGGGGCGGTAGTGCGAGGGGTTATGCTTGAACATTCAACTTGCAAACCTTGCACGATTGTCATCGTATAGAGAGAGCTATTTAGTCAAGTAACTCAAAAAGCTGTTCTTAAGTAATTGGGGGCACTATGTAAGATCCAGTTTGGCGTTTTTTTCGTCACATTACACTATTTGGATGAAACGAACCACGTTGGAATGGCTCGGGGTCGAGCCCTGGGACCTTCCGGTCCCATAGAGAGCAGTGAACCATGCGACCACGTTCGGGTGCATTGGTACTGTTCGAAAACCTAACGTATGTAATACGCGTAACTTACCGGTATTACCAGACACTACCAGCACGTACTTAGATGACAAGCCGGTTCGTCAACATCCCTGGAGTTTAAAAGTTGTTAAGCCATTTATCAAGTATCTTCAAGTCGTTGTGTATTTGTAAGAGCATAACCAGATGGGCTCGCAATCTCTTGCATATACACAAATGCCGTGACCATCTGCACGCATCCATGCCACAGTAATCTACTTCATTCACAAGATGAACCGTTCGAGCTATATGTTAATACCACAAGGTGCGATCCGCTAGGGCGTCGAGTCCTACGGGACTTGTGAAACGGCCACGGTGATCGTGTCGCGGCACGTGAAGTGCCACGTTCCGTGGATACTTGTACAAAACATGTCACCGCCTATCGCTTTCGCACTATATAAAAGTAACCCGATTACCTCTGCCAGCTGGCATTGCACACTGCACACGTTCTTTACAAACTCCCGTGGATCGGGACGTTTAGTGTGACCCACATCACGCGTCGAAGGAAACCGCACGTTGAACCGCACGATGCAACGGCTTAGTTGCTAACTTGCTCTCGTTCGCGCTCATAAGTCAACAAGTGACACATCCACGTCGGACCAGCACGCACGGGACCGTCGTCGCCTCGCGCTCTTTTCGTACTGGAAAAAATGGCGACCCGAACGCGACGTCCACGAGGCCTGTCTGCGCATCACGTGAATGAAGAAGCGCGGTTGCACACGATCATGACGGACAAGTCGACGCTCTTTGCCGTGCGCTTGCTCGGGAAAGAGAATTGGGTCAAGATCGACGAGCGGCCGAATTGTTTCTACTGTTCCCGCAAGTTTCGCGCCTTTGTGCTCAAACGCCACTGTCGGTCGTGTGGCGAAGTGGTCTGTGCAAGCTGTTACCGCCGTCGCCGCGTGGCCGTGACGCCGTCCCTGGAAGTCACGGTCCGTCTCTGCTTCGATTGCATCGACAAGGCCATGCTCTATGCCGAGAACGAGCACTTTTGCACGAGCACCGCCGTGCTGGAACCATCGGATTCCGAAATCGACAAGATGGAGGCGATTGTCGAGGAAAAGAGCCCGCACCATGATGATCCCATGAAACACGTGCGCGAGAGTTTTCAAACCACGAGCACGAGCACGTCGAGCAGGAGTCGCTTCTCCGACACGGATCGGTGGAGCGCGAGCGAGAGTAATCGGAGCAGTCGCAGTGAAAGTGGGGGACCCATGCCCGGGAGTCTGCTCAATAGTCGTCGAGAGTTGCCCATGATGATGCAAGCCACAGAGACGATTGAGTTTCTTCCCGAAGCCCAACAAGCCAAAATCTACGAGACGCGACGGCACGCGATTCTCACGCGCTTGCACGTGCTGGACACTGCGTCCGAGATGGAGTACGATGCGCTCTGTGAACTCCTTCGTCAGGCTTTAGACTGTGGCGTGGCCGCCATTGCCTTCATGGATCAGACAAGGCAATGGTTCAAGTCACGATACGGCATTGCGCAGACGGAATTACCCCGGGACATTGCCTTTTGCTCGCAACTCTTGCAAACGCCCCTCCCAACGATCATCCGGGACGTGAGCAAAGATGCGCGCTTCAACACCAACCCACTCGTCACGGGATCCGCCAACATTCGGTTCTACGCGACGTCGCCCATCTGTGACCCAAGCACGGGCATCGTCATTGGTTCCGTCTTTGTGATGGATCCCACCCCGAAACAAAAGCTGCCGCCACGTGCCATGGAAATCTTGTCGTACGTCTCATCCGCGGCCGAAAAGCTCTTACAAGGGGAAACCCTCCCCGCGTTCCCCTTGCTCACGAAACCAAAGCGTCACTTTTCCACCACGCATCCCATGCGTCGAGAATCGTATCCAGACTGTCGATCGCGCTCGCTCCAGAGCGTACCAGAAGAAATTGAAGACGCCGACTTTCGAGTGACCCTCCCCCACTCGAATCCATCCAGTCTCTCCTCACACAGGAGTAAACAGCGTAGCCAGCGGAGTAAAGTGCGCAGCGCGGGGTCGGCATCGGTACCGGCCTTGAGCTCGCAGCCACGAATTCAGCTCCTTGATCCCAACGTGCTTTTGACATTCACCAAGGCGACCACAACGTCTACGTCCAAGCTCAGTATCGAGGATCTCATCTCATCCGAGCCCAAAGCTACTCCACTCTCGAAAAATCTCGACTCATCCTGTCTTAAACTCCTGCAGCGCGTCACGTCCACGCAACAGCTTCTCGCTCGACAACACGATAGTCTCCTCGCGACACTCACGGAACATTCGACGCGGATCAGCTTGATTGAGCAGACAGTCGAACGGATTGAACACAACATGTCCAAGGGACCACACTACGGGCCCTTTCGTGACGAAGCTGCAGGACGACGATCTGTCGAGATGAAGACAATGTGTTCCATCATGTAGTAGTTTTTTGATGGATTGAACACAACATGTCCATGGAGCGACCACACTACGGACCCTTTCGTGAGGAAGCTGCAGGACGACGATCTGTCGAAATGAAGACAATGTGTTCCATCATGTAGTAGTTTTT
>CM047588.1:15233224-15253691 GCA_026184515.1 Peronosclerospora sorghi | reverse complement strand
CGATCTGTCGAAATGAAGACAATGTGTTCCATCATGTAGTAGTTTTTTGGACATAGAACGACGTACTTGCGTATCAACCATTAATTGAGGAGTTTAGTACTGCAGAATTCCGCCTCCTCGTCGCCAATGTCGTCCACGTCTCCATCCTTTTCGACATCGTTTTCCTCCTCATTCACTCTGATCTCATCTTTTTCATCACGCAAGACACCTAACTCGACCAGTTCGTCTCTGAATTTGGTGATTTCCAGCGCATACCGAATGCCATAACGTAAATGACGCAACCGAAGTCCGAGATGAAGTCCCCACGCCGACTGCGGATATGGTTCTTCTCTCGGGATAACAAAGTTGTCGTCCATGCTTGCGCAGCTGCCATGCAATTTCGCATAAGCGTGGAAAGAAGACAATACAACCTCTTTCCAATACTGCTCCGCGTGAGGTGTGAGCGTCTTGTCCATGCGCGAACGAGGAGTCAACATAGTTCGTCTCCCCTCTTGAGTCTGCAATGGAAGCGGTGCAGACGTGCGTTTGTGATAGTGCGCAAGCCATGCACCGAGCTCAAAACCTTTAGCAACTTCTGGATAGCGCGCATCGTCGGCTGGTACAATAAAATTGCGTGGTATTTCTGCGTCCGGGCCATGGAGTTGTTTGAAAACCTCGACACACGGATCCACAATCTCGCGCTTTGTAGCTGCGAGCGACTTGGAAGTGCTCCATACAAACCCAATCTTTTCAAGACGGTCACGGTACCGCTCCACCTGTTGCGCGTATTGATGCTGATTCCGTATTATGCGTACAGTACGACCGAGCTTTGTTCCCCACGACGGTTCTGGCCACGTGCTGTTAGAGGGCACGATAAAGCCTGGAGGAACATGAGTATCACCATAGATCGTGGCGTATACTTCCAGGGCCGGTAAGACTCGGTCCACAAAATTACTCTCGAAAGCAGTGAACTGAAACCCCAGCGCGTCTAGTTCGGGCAGCACGTCCGCCACGTCGACATTGTTGCGTCCATTGCGTCGGACTCGAACCACGTATTTTCCGAGCTCATACCCACGCAGGACGGTAGGCCACGCGTTGTCATTGGTTGGCACGATCCACCATGACGGTACATCACAATGGCCGTACTTGGCCTTGTACAGACGAAGGGCGGGGAGTAATTCCTTGGTCCATTTGCCAAAGAGGGATTCCCACACGTACCCAATCGCTTTGAGCTTTGGTTTATCCTCGCGGATTTCAGCACGAAACATGTGCATGGAATTAATGCCGTCGACGATATACCCCAAGTGGATGCCCCACGCACGTTCTGGCCACGGTGCTTCGTGTGGCACGACAAAGTCTTTCGGGATACATGTATTTCCATATGTACTTGGATAAAGTTCGAGGCATGGCATCAATGCTTCCCGCCAGACGGTAAAGGACACGTCATGGTCTAAAAACTCGAGTTTCTTTAAATCTTCCATCTCCAGGGGCGTCGAAGACGTGTTGACGTCGCCCTCGACATTCGTCTTCACTTTGGCTACGGCATGACCTAATTTGTATCCCCAGATGACTTCGGGCCACAACGGGTCCTTCCTCGGTACTTTGAATGTACGATGGACATTGCAGTGTCCATAGATCTGTTTGTACGCGCTCAAGGCCGTGAGAAACTGCACCTGCCACTTCCACTGCGAGTCACTCCAGACAAATCCCATGGCATCTAACTGCGCTTTCCGCTGCTCCGAGACGCCATCGTCTACATCGCGACGTAGAAGTTGACATTGCCTGCCCAAGTTGACGCCCCACGCTGCGCGTGGCCACTTGTCATCGCCTTTTGGGACTTGGAAGTGCTGACGCACAAAGAGGTGCCCTTCTTGGGCTTTGAACACCTTCAGCGCGGGGATAATTTGCATCTCCCACACGTACGTGCGCCAGTCGGGGAAGGGAAAGCCAATGCTTTGTAATAATTCATTCTTGTGCGGGTCACCCCTGCCACGCGTGAACAATCGAAAGCGTTGGCCCAAGCTCATGCCCCAGGTCTCTTGTGGCCACGGGGACGTCGCCACGTCCGTGGCGGCCGGCGTCGGCACGACAAAGTCGAGGGGAACGGTGAAATGACCTTCCAAGTCATAGAACACGCGCAACGCCACGAGTAATTGACGATCATGATCCGTTCGGGGACTGAACGACGTGAACGTGCGACGACGCAGTGGCGACCAGCGAGCCGACAGAGTGCGCAGCATCGTAGAATGCGGAATAGGATTCCAGAGGTAGGGAGTACCGGTACCGTCGAGCTCGACCGGTAATATTAAATTCAACAGTGCCGACCCCTGTTTGCACGTCGGGGCTTTTTACTAGCGCGTTGCGTCTGCTTAGTTAAAGCGTACGCAAGTGCGTCGTTAAGTTAACGTAGAAGAGCGTCAAGCCGTACTACTTATTCGTCTACTGATCCAGTAGCGGTAGCTGTACCATTCACTTGATGCCGCTTCCGCAGCTGATGCGGATTCAATGCTACAGTATGATCCGAAATATGTGAAACTGAGATGTTAACCTCGTAAAGAAACGTTCTCTAAGTTCTGTGACCGTTTTATTCCTGATCCTGAGATATTGATGGAGCTGTACTGCTGTATCAGGAGTACGTGGATCGCTAATTGCATTGTAGACTGCAATGTAAGCTGTAACAGGGTTACATTCGAGTCACATCTAGTAGGTAGTGTACGTAAGTACACTACGGTTGGGGTCAGTATTGACCGGTTCGAAAGGTTTTGAACCATTGGTTATCTTAACCAATCAGGGAAGAGGAGCCCTTGGGGGTTGCGTGGCAGCCAGCCACGTGTTGGTACACAGGTGGTGTACACTACATTTTATCTAGGTACGAATTTGGTAAGTTCTACTTAGTATTACATACAGTAGAACCTGTCTAAATTGATAGTGGCTAAACTAATAACCTTCGCAAACAAATACTTCTTGCCGGTCCCGTGCTCGTCCCCATATTGGAATTAATAAACCTCCGTAATGTGATATTTGATAAATTTTCTCAGTCCCACAACTTTATGTAAAAAAATATCCTATATACCTGGCCGTATATGTCGCTATTCAAACACGCTCAAAAAAGTCACGTATGCCCTTCTGCTTCATCTGGCTGGTCTTTATGGCTGCAGCCTTGTTCTTCATGCGTTGGAGGGCCGTCATGAAGAGCTCGTTCACGTCAGATTGCTGTAGCCAGAATGTTTCCAGTATCATTGCCTGTGCCTCGGATACCGGAACAATGGCGACCTCTTGGCTTTCATCGTCATCGGCCTGTTCTTCCACGGGTTCCGGCACCAATTGATCCTGAATCACCTCGTCCAAGGAAGGTGCGTAGGTGACAACATCCTCCTCGCTGTAGTTGAGGAGGTTACGCACATCCATGGGATTGGCGTAGCGGAAGCGGCGAATCTGTGACTCCAGCTCGGCCACAACTTCCTGGTCGAGAAGCTCCTCCTCTGCCAAAACTGGCTGCTGATCCTCCGGTGCCGTGCTGCGAATCTGGCAGTGGCGGAAACAGTTTGCAATGGTCTCTGCCTTCACCTCGTTCTTCCACGCGGGGACTTCAATCCTGATTGCCTCAAGAATGTCGATCTTCTCAGGATCAGGAAGTTTGTGCTCCACACGCTGCAGGAGAAGGCGGTTGAAAGCGCGGCGGTAGTAGGCCTTGAGGTTCCGGATAATCCCAGCATCGCAGGGCTGCAGCTTTGATGTGGTGTTTGGTGGCAGGTAGAACACAGTAGTGTTCCGGAGCTGAATGCGGGCCGGAATGTCGTCAAGAGGAACATGTGCACCGCAATTGTCAAGAATCAAAAGAACTTTTCTGTCAGCCATTCGAAGATCAAACGATTTGAGCCACTCAAGAAAAATAATTTGCGTCATCCAAGCCTTTACATTGTTGCGGTACACGCAACCGAGATTGTTCAGATTGATGTTCTTGAAGCAGCGTGGGCTCCTTGACTTCCCAATGATCCAAAGGGGAAGCTTGTCTGAACCATCGGCATTGCAGCAAACGGCAAGAGTCAGCCGTTCCTTGTGCTGCTTGCGCCCTTCAAGCTGCTTGGTTGCAAGCGAGTGATCTACCTGAAACGTGACATGCTTAGAGCAATTTTTATCACAATTGAATTGAATGGCAATGTTTAACAAACCTGCATCATGTAGAACAGGCCCGTCTCATTCATGTTTTAGATGTCACTGAGTTCATACTTGTCGAGCACCTCACGTATCTTTGGGCGCTCATCCTCGATGAGTTGTTTGTTGACGGAACCACTCTCGCCAAAGCGACAGACGGACCGAATGCCGTAACGTGTCTTGAATGATTCAAACCAGCCGTTTGAGAACTCGAATTTCTCGTGACCTGGGTAAAGACGATCAAGGATCTTGCTAGCGCTTTCTTTCAGAAGATCGTCGCTCATGTTCACCTGCTCCTCATAAGCCGTAAACCACTCAAAAATCGCCTTCTCCATCTCAGGATACTTTACGGTCTTTTGCCGCTTCTGCTCAAGATTGATGTTGGACGCCTTTTGGAGGATCTCGCCCGAACGTTTGAGCGTGTTGGAGACCGTTGCTTGCTGATTTTGAGGTGGTGATTGGTCTCCACCCAAGCAATCAGCTCTTTCTGCATGAGCGAAGGGTTCTTCTGCTTGTGCTCACACAAGGCAATGCGGACCTTGTCCGGCATGGTTGTGTGATGTGCTCCAGCCCTTGGCATCTTTGGGTTCTGCTGTCAAACTGTGGTTGGTGTGGTCGGATGTTGCGGGTTTTGTGTGGTTTTGTTGGTTCTTTGTTTGTTGGTGGTTAGTTGAGGGTTACATTTCACAGCCCCTGATCATATGTACAGTACTGCGTTCCGCTGCGCACCGCTGCACAACTCTACAAGTTAAAATAACCTCCGTGAAATAATACGTTTGACCCGGTCCCGAGCATATTTGTTTAGACAGGTTCTACTGTATAGTTTATATTAGTTTAAATTAATTTAGGCTAATTATATATTAAATATACATTCAGTTTACATTTCACTCAACCGACTACAGACGCACGACCTCGACCGGTCACGCGTGTAGTGGGTGCAGTAGCGTAAAGGGAGTCCTCCCTTTAGCTACACCCTTAGTAAGGGAGCCTTGCGTTAAGGCATTAGCGAAAGCTAATAGTAAACCAAACCTGGAATCTTGGGCCCGAGTAGGAGAGCTCTCTCCTACTAAGCCCTTTACAAGGGTGTATCGGCTAAGTAGCGGCGAACGCCGCTTAAAGTAAAGTATTCCTCTGTGCGCTAGCCGCACCGTGCGTATACGCACCGGCTACGGTAAAGGCAAGGGGTTAATGCCCTCATCGCTCATGAAGCGAGTTTAGGTGGAGGTCGCTCCACTGGGGTGCGTCCCCCATTATCATTTAAAATAAAGGAGTTCACCGGGGAGAAGGGTGACAACCTTTACGTGTGGCTGCGAGAGGTCAAAACGGCCTTCTCCACAGTGAATGTGATCGCTGATCACTTGCAAGTGGGACTTGCACTGACCCATCTTACGGGTAAAGCCCGTACATGGGCGTTTACGTGTCCGGATTCGGTCACGAGCGTGTTCCCAACCTGGGAAGTCCTTAAGCAGAAGCTTATGGACATGTACGCCACGCCTGATCTGGTTTTCCAGAATCAGCTGGCGTTTTTGAGGTGCCGTCAGGGCACTAGGACTTGGAGACAAATGTCCAAGAACTGAAGACCCTGTTGGCAGGGATGTACGCGAAAGCGTATTCGGACGATGTGTCCATCCCACTCTTCATGGGAGGCCTGAAAGAAGGGCCACACGTTCGGAAATGTTCCGATGCCGACCCCAATCCCTGGGGGAAGCGTTTAAGATGGCGTTTAACACCGAGAGGAACTTTCGTTCCTCTAAGGTGGGTCCTGAACCCATGGACCTGAGTCAGGTCGAAGCGGAGGAGAAGCCTCTCGCTAGAGTCACTCTGAATCCTTCCCGCAGGGATTCGAAGCGGAGATACTCGCAATGCTGCAGCGGCATGGGCCGCTGAGATGCTTCCTGTGTGGAATCACGGATCATCTGCGGAACAGATCTCCGAAAAATCCTCAGCGAGACACTCGCTAAAAGGGGCCAAGGGTGGGGAAAAATCCCTTGCCCAAGCCGTCGGAAGCGACGGCTCCCAGTAGGTGAGGGGCGCCCTACTGGGGGATCTCTCAGTGCTGTTAAGCCCCAGGGTAGGGGACGACAGCACAAATCCCCGAGGGAAACGGTGCTTTCTAGCACCGAGTTGGTGTACCGTCCAGGGTTGCTGGTAGTCCTTGCGGACGTGAAAGGCTTTGATAATCCTTGGAGAGTATTGATAGACTCTGGAGCGTCTGACAATTATGTCAGACGGGGTTCTGTTGGAAGAGTCGGCTGTATGCCGAGGCCTTAGAGGCACGTTATCGTGACGTTGTCACGGTCCGTCTTGCGACGGGCGTACAGGTTTCTCTACCCAAGGTCTCGATTGACCTTAAGCTGAAGTTTGAAAACTTCGACAGCTTAGAACGTTGCCTAGTCCTGGATTTGGACTCGAGATATGACCTCATTCTGGGCATGAAGTGGGTGGAACGCCACGAGCCATGGATAGACTGGAAGTCTAAGTCCGTTGCCTCAACGCACCCGCGATCGGGTGAAGCATTGGCGAATCATGAACCCACCTTTGCTCGATCGCAAAAGCGATTCTGGCGTGAGATGCCAGAGATTGGGATGTATGAATGATCATTCCCCATGGCGTTAAGGAAGAGTTCCTTAACGAGGGGGATTCGGCGGTTAATCCCCACGCCGTTAACGGCGAGACTGGTGAGTTAACAGTGGCAGAGGTGGATTCCTATTAGGCGACTCCAGTGGCAGGGGTAGAGACCCCTGTGGTTAAGCGCGAGGCGCTTCCACGCAAAGAGACCCGTAGTTCGTCTCTTTTTCACGTCGTAAATGATTCCGATCACGCCGTTATAGGCGAGACTGGTGAGTTACCCGTGGTAACCCCAGTGGTAGGGGTAGAGACCTCTGTGGTTAAGCGCGAGGAGCTTCCAAGCGAAGAGACCCGTAGTTCGTCTCTTTCGCACGTCGGAAATGATTCCGACTACGCCGTTGTAAGTGAGACCGGCGAGTCACCGGTGGTAGAGGTAGAGACCTCTGTGGATAGGCGCGTGGCGCTTCCAAAAGATAGGGCAACTGACTCCCCCCATCTGGGTCTCGGGATGAGTCCCGAGGCCAGTAGTCAGCAGTCCTATCGGATGCTGAATAGTGTGACAGGTATTGTCACAGAAGGCGTAAGCCTTGAACGGTTGCCTGGGGTAAGCGAACTATTGTCGTTGGAGGAGATGTCCTTTACGATTTTGAAACTGTTTTGAAAGCAGATGAAATCGACGAGGTTGTCGTATTACGTCCGGAAGAGGAGTTGAACTCCTCATCCACGATGGACGAGTCAGTTTTTGTGCATACCAAACCGGCATTGAATGCCCGAAGCGGTCTCAAGATCCTCGCGGATCCTGAGGACCCTTACCATTCTTTACTAAAGGAATTCGGAGATGTCATTAGTGACAACCCGCCGATGGGGTTACCACCGGATCGGGGAGTCCGACATGAAATTGATTTGTTTCCCGGAACCAAATACTGCGTCACTAGGCAGTGGCCTCTCCCCAAGGAGCAATGCGACGTCATCGACGCATTCTTCAAGGGGAAAGAAAAAGCAGGGATGGTACGGGAGAGCAAGTCTCCTCACTCATCTCCCACCTTTTGTGTTCGTAAACCGAACGGAAAGTGGCGCATTGTGCATGCGTACAACAAGCTGAATGCAGCTACTGTGCCCATGCAGACTCCGATTCCTCGGAAGGATGTCCTCCAGAACAATATGGCGGGCTGTACTGTGTACAGTGCCTTAGATCTGGTGGACGGGTATTATCAGGTGCTCATGCGAGCGTCCGATATTCCGATGACAGCGGTTAGCACGCCTAGTGGCATGCTGTGGGAGTGGCTTGTTATGCCACAAGGGCTTTAAAATGCACCAGCGACTTTCAATCGCTTGGTGACTCAACTCTTCCGCCCTCATAGGAAGTACGCTCAGACGTACTCCGACGATATATTCGTTATTAGTCGTGCGGAAGGCGACTCGTCTGATGTTCAGACGCACCTTATACACCTTCGAGCTGTGCTCGAATGTATGCGATAGCATAAGTTATATGCGAGCGCATCCAAATGTATATTTGGTGCTGAGGAAATTCCTTTCCTCGGATGCTTCATCGGTAAGGATGGAGTGCGGGCGGATCCCGCGAAGGTGAAAGCCATTGTGGAGTGGCCTTTGCCTGTAAATCTTAGAGAGTTACGGAAGTGGCTTGGATTAGCCAATTATATCCACAAGTACAGCGAGAACTATGCTGAAATGGCGAAGCCATTAACCGACCTTCTTAAGAAGGATGTTGATTGGTGTTGGGAAACCAAACACCAAAACGCTTTTGAAGCGGTAAAGGGGATCTTGTTGAAAGATCCCCTTCTTGCTCTCCCAGATTCTGGGAAACCATTTAGTGTCGTCTGCGACGCCTCCGATTTCGCAATCGGATGTGCTTTGTTACAAGCAGACGATGCAGGAAGGGAACGCGTGATTGCGTTTGAGTCTAGCCAGCTTAAATATGCGGAACGGAACTATCCCGTTCATGGCAAGGAGCTACTTGCAATGAAGTATGCTCTTGTCAAATTTAGGGTTCACCTACTCGGCTCTAAGCCGTTCGTGGTTTATACTTACCACGCGTCCTTACGGACAGCGACAAAGTCGCCTAATCTCTCGCAACGGATGTCCCGTTGGCTATCCTTCTTTGAGGAGTACAACTTTGAGGTTAAGTATAAACCTGGAAAGCAGAATGTGCTTGAAGACGCGTTGTCGCGTCGTCCCGATTACGAGCTCTCTCACGCGATATTCTTCACCTCCTCTGTGGTGGATCTCATACTCCTGGCATATGAGAAAGACCCACAGTGTACGGCGCTTATCAGCGCGTTGGGTGGAAAGGGACTTGGCTCGTCTGAGACAACCCTGTCAAGTCGAGCTAAAGCTCGTTTACACCGTTACAGGTACTGAGACGGTTTGCTATATTATAGCACGAGCGCGGAGGACATTCCGCGGGTGGTTGTTCCTCATAATGAGGAACTAAAGTACAGAGCCCTCTTTGAGGCACATAACGCCCCTACCGGGGGTCATTTAGGTCGGGATAAGACCTACAGCGCTTTAATCGATTTGTATTGGTGGCCCAACATGTATAAGTGGGTCGGTGCGTATATACGCACCTGTGAGACGTGTCAGAGGGTTAAACCCTCTGAAAGTTCAGCTGCGCCTTTGGCGAGCTTGTCGGTTCCAACGGAGTGTTGGAAATTCATTAGTATGGATTTGATCTTCGGTTTTCCGAAGGATAAGGCCGGGAACACCGGCAAATTGGTCTTGGTAGACCGTTTGAGCAAGATGGCTCACCTGGCGGAGGTGCCAGAGTCCATTGATGGACAAGGAACAGCGGAAGTGTTCCTAGACCGTGTCTTTCGACAGCATGGTCTACCCGATCCGTTGTGTCGGATCGGGACCCCCGTTTTACGGGACAGTTTTGGGGAGCGTTGTTTAAGGTGCTGGGCACAAAGCTCCTCATGTCCACTGCGTATCATCCGCAGACGGACGGTCAGACGGAACGCGTTAATCGCGTTGTTGAGGATATTGTCCGGAGCTTATGTCCGGATTCTCCAAAGGGTTGGAGTAAGATGTTTCCGATGGTCGAATTTGCTATCAACAATTCGGTCCATGCATCTACGGGGTTTACCCCGTTTTACGTGAACGGATTAATTAATCCGAGGATTCCGTTGAAGCCACGTGTGTGTGGCCCAGGGCTTGAGTGGGGAGGATTCCCTAATGTCAGCCCTGTATCTGTGCGAAAGCACATCGATAAGTTCTTATCGACTCGCCTTAGTGTCTTACGACACGTCTGCGATGCCATGGCGGAAAGCCAAGACAAGCAGAAGGAGCAAGCTGACCGCAAGGGGCGGCGTAACGAAAAGGTGTACAAAGTAGGAGAAAGTGTTTTATTAAACGCTAAAAATCTTCCTACACATGCAGTTTCCAACGTGTTGCGGAATAAACTGCGCCCCAGGTTTGTGGGGCCTTTTAAAGTACTATCCCGAAAGGGCTTATCGTATACCTTGGACATCCCGAAGGTGATGCGTACGCATCCAACCTTCTATGTGGGTATGCTTAAGCCATACCAGGACCCGGAGGCGGTCCCCCTCCTGGAGGGGTGTGGAAATTCGGATAGCCGTAAGAGCCGTAAGCCACGGCAGGACAGAGGAAGCCCGACAGGGCTAAAATGCGACCGCTCCGCAACGGTCGTCTCGAGAGAGGCAAGCCGCCTCTCGAAGCGTTCAGTGGCATCCCACTCATCACGGATCCCCTTGTGGAGATCATGGATGCGAAGGCTGTGTCGATCACAGCGCGCGCGAATCTCACGTCGCAATTGCGCGACCTCCTCCTCCAATGCTCGATGCGGAGGGTACTCCACACAATCATGTGGAGCGTCTGATGGCGCGACGCCATCATCGGGGTCAAACCCAGTATCTGGTGAAGTGGAAGGGTTATCCACACTCACAGAGCTCGTTGGAGTCCGAGACTCCCCTGCGGCAGGATTGCCGCTACTTCGTTGACGCTTTCGAGCGGGATAATCCCGCTGCAGGTCAACGACAAAAGGGGCGCGAGAAGCCCCTTCACTCCCAGTAATCGGGAGTTCGCCGGAGGCAGATGTGGCACTCACACTGTCCTCTGTCACCGTGGTGGAGACAGGGGCGCTGGCGTAGCGCGTGCGATATGGGGCACGTAATAGCTCCATCGCTTTGGCTCCGGAGAATGCCAGGCGCAACGCTCTCTCCACCCAAACGTCACGACGGGAATAGCTGTTATGCAGCTCATTGAAGCTGGGGAGAAGCTTCTCCGCTTCCGCCCAAGTGCGGAACTTCTTCTCCGCATCATCATCACTTTCTCCCGGAGAAAGAACGATAGGAACCCCTCGGATGTTCTCAACAAGGGCACCCTGTGCCTGCCTGTCTAGGCGCTCTCGGTATGAGACGCTAGTGAACTGCTTTTGCGTAAGCAGTTGTTGCCGGAGTTTCTACCGGAGCTAGCATTGATACGGATGTTCAGCCGCGGGGGCAGGGGTATAGGATGCTAAACCATTCCTTACCACACGCCTAGCCCACTTTGGGAGGTCACGAGGACCGTCAAAATTATATGCCGCCCTTGGCAGGCGTTTGGGGGCTCGTAACGCAGCCCTTAGTTCCTGCGCGGCAAGTTGGCTTTCATGAGCTGCGTCCAGCTCATTGGTGATGATCGCCTTCGGCGATCCGGATGTATCATCCGACATTGGCAGGGTGGCGCACTAGTTAGCGCATTTTACCCACGTGTGGGGAACGGATTAGGCTGCCGACACCGCCGTTCGGCGATGTCGTAGCAGTCAGCCGTTGGGGAGATATCCTTAAAGGCACCACCTCCGAGTTCTCGGAATGGTCTACCTACTCTTGAGGAGACTCCATAGCACCACTAATGGTACTCATGGATAGCCAGAGGTACTGGCAGTTGGAGTTCTCCAACAAAATGTTGTTTATTGCGTAAGCAATAGTCTTGATGGGGGAGGATGTAACAGGGTTACATTCGAGTCACATCTAGTAGGTAGTGTACGTAAGTACACTACGGTTGGGGTCAGTATTGACCGGTTCGAAAGGTTTTGAACCATTGGTTATTTTAACCAATCAGGGCAGGAGCTCTTGGGGGTGGCGTGGCAGCCAGCCACGTGTTGGTACACAGGTGGTGTACACTACATTTTATCTAGGTACGAATTTGGTAAGTTCTACTTAGTATTACATATAGTTTAGATTAGTTTAAATTAATTTAGGCTAATTATATATTAAATATACATTCAGTTTACATTTCACTCAACCGACTACAGACGCACGACCTCGACCGGTCGCGCGTGTAGTGAGTGAAGTAGCGTAAAGGGAGTCCCCCATTTAGCTACACACTTAGTAAGGGAGACTTGCGTTAAGGCATTAGCGAAAGATAATAGTAAACCAAACCTGTAATCTTGGCCCCGAGTAGGATAGCTCTCTCCTACTAAGCCCTTTATAAGGGCGTATCGGCTAAGTAGCGGCGAACGCCGCTTAAAGAAAAGTCTTCCTCTGTGCGCTAGCCGCACCGTGCGTATACGCACCGGTTACATAAGCAGTAGGTACGTACAACATACCCTGACAAGTTGTCACGGCAACTTGCGATCCATTCGCTCAAAATTCGAGCGTGTCTTCCACCCCATAGATTTGATGTACCGCTAAAAAAAACTGGGGTGATTGAATATCCACGTAGAACGGTATGTGCGTAGTTGAAGTAGGCACCAAATTGTTGACTGTAAATTCAGTGAGTAGCAAAATGACATTCTGCTGTTCGAAGAGATCGGAGTGTGATCGCAGTTTACAAAAATACTTAAGACTGCCAGGCGCGCGACCACGGCCGTTCGCGCGCGCAGTGATTATTGCAGCGTAAGGGAGTTCTCCCTTACGCTACCTCCCTTTATAAGGGAAACCTTGTTACAAGGCGTTAGCGAAAGCTAACTGTAAACCACCCCGGGAATCTTGGCCCCGAGCAAGAGGGTGATCTCTTGCTAAGCCCTTATACAAAGACGTATCGTATAAGTAGCGGCGAACGCCGCTTAAACAAAAGTCTTCCTCTGTGCGCTAGCCGCACCATGCGTGTACTCACCGGATACAAATAGAGTACCTCTCATGCGATGGATGATTGAGTTATATTCAGCATAAGTATCAAAACATAACTGTACCTTTTAGTAGAATATTGAATTGAGACCTAAATATATAAACTATCAACCTATAATATTGAATTGAGGATATGTTAAACATTTTACTAGAGGCTTTAGGTTTAGGGTTAGGTACTGAATTCAATATTAAAAGAAACGGTTCAGCTATTGCAGTACTCTGCGGAAAACAAGTTATAGGATGATGTATTCAACTAAAGGAATACACTTCAAATATATGTGGAATGTCTCAAAAGAAGATAGATGAAAGTACTTGGAATGAGCTAAGTAATTAGAATAGTCTCATCAGTTACGCTTGACAAACAGGTTTACTCGCTGAGGGAACAATATTTACTTTCAAACATTGTGAGTGATCCTCTAAACCCATCTACGCAAGCATGTGTGTACATGTACGGACTGAACAACGTTCCGATCTCTTCCTGAAACAGCCAAATTCTTTAAGGGTGCTATATTACAGAACATCTAAAACGATTTATGATCGGACTAGTATACTCATAGCAGTCGAAGGGGAATGATCCCTTCGACTTTAACATGCATCAACAGGTGGCGCACAATGGTAATTTACGACGAGTGTATTTACCCTTCGCCGTGCCATAACCAGGAGAGGGGTTCCAAACGTATTGGAAGTTTTGGTTGCGGTTGCTTCGACGTTGAAGGAAACAAAAAATAAAAATCTCCGCTGCAGTAGATGCATTAGGATGGGGAACTTTGCTCATGAGTGCTGGCACCGCGTCCAGCGCTCCGCAGTCAGTGGACTGGTAAGTCTGCTGTCAAACGCAACCAACAGGGGAGACCTACTGCTGGTTCAAAAAACATGACATCCACATCCAGAACACCCAGTAAGCATTGTCTCACATGCATGACGACATCGGGTATGTTAGAACGATAGCCCCATATTGGAAAATTTCTCGTAAGGTTAACTAAACGTAGTATGACGTGAGAACTCTCACCACCCGTTAAGGTTAAGCCACATGGAAACGATGTCAATATGCGTGATTGAGTGATTCTGGCGCATCGAAAAACTTTGTGAGTGCCCAAATTTAGATCGATAAACATCGTGAAAATAAAACACCACGAATTATACTGTCAGTTAGTTAGCAATAGGTGCGACCGTGGCTATGCCGAAGCGTGTGATGCGCGCATGAACGAACTTTCATTCGAGGATGAAATAATCATCTTCAACTATAATGACAAGTTTGATGTTATCTTGGATGTCCAAGCATAAACCAGCAATTGAATAGCATACCGTACATATTACCTATGGCAATGCCACAGGAACTAATCATTCTTTGAACAATTAAGTTTATCAGTGGATTCACTCGCACAGTAAGTAGTGATGTACCACCAACTCTGATCCGAAAGATGAACGGACGGTACATTCATTGACAATTGTCCAATCTGATTTGCTCTCGCAGCAGCAGAACCGCGGGTAAATACGATGCGTCCGGTAAGGGCGATAAAGACCGCCGTGTTTAGCGTGCTCATAACAGACGACGGTCGTCTTGAGGAAGACACCATCTCGATATCGTGAAGAGGAATTACCAATGGTAGGAAGTGAGAACCGTGGAGAAGAAATAAATACCTCAGTGGCCAGTGGTCTCTTCAAAAGCATCAACACCGTGGCAGGGAGTGGCCCCCGTATACCGCGGCAGGCAGTGGCTCAGTGAAGAGGAAATACCCACCGTGAGGAAGAGTCAACATGTAAGACGAGTTCATCTGATTTTATTACGGAGAAGTTGAAATTCTCAACTTCGTAATGAAAAAACAGGACCGGATTAGCCACCCAGTCTCTAACGCTCAGTAATCCTCCAACACTGTGTTCCGGTTTTCAACTCTTAAATGGAATAAGAACGAAAAAATCATGCTACGATCAGATTGAATAGATATGTAATATCGTCGCGTAATGGAATAAGAACGAAAAACGCATGCTACGATCGAATGGAATAAGAACGAAAAACGCATGCTACGATCGAATGGAATAAGAACGAAAAACTCATGCTACGATCAGATTGAATAGATATGTAATATCGTCGCGGTGATGCAACTGTGGATATTAACAAACAAATATCCCCATTACAAGAGCGTAAACTGGGCAGGAGTGTACTCCCAATGAGAAATCAGAAGTTCTTTGAAGCGCAGAGCGGGAAGTCGCTTAAAGCGACATTTCCTCATTATGACGTGCTTTGGGAATGAAGTATTCACAAACAAATTCATGCGAGCTCCCGAAGATAAAGTGACCCTTTCTGACATAGATCTCGTGCCAGGCACGAATTATCGCGTCACTCGCGTCACCGGCCTTTACCGCGCAATCATGTCAGGCGATCGGCGAGCTCTTTGAACTCGCCGTAAAATAAGGCCTGAACTTCACCGCACATCGCCCCCACCTTCTGTGCGAAGAAGTTAACAGGAGGCTGGAGCTCTTCATGAGTATAATAAGCCGAACGCAGAGACGGCACTGTATCAAATGGCGATACCAAAGGACAGATGTCATCATCGATGAAATAAGCGGGAGCACCGTCCTCAGTGTTTTTCGATTTGAGGGATGGATTTTATCAAATCCTAACGCGTGAGATGGATATCCATTTCCAATAGGTACACTCGATAAGCGGAAACATTTGGGAGTGGCCGAATATCACAAAGATTGAGAAAAAACCCTGCAACATTTAACAGATGTGTTACATATCTTTTACTTCCGGTGCATGATGACATATTCATACACATTAATGGTGAACGAGGAAAGAACGTTGTAGAAGTGCATAAAGGGCACCTACATCAAGTGTTAGAGCTGATTCGTAGGCATGAACTCTATGCGAACTTGAAGGAATGACTTTTTTGGTGCATCTGAGATACCGGTTATGGTTGGCTTTTCGACTAGAACGGAGTTCGCCCTGATCCAGAGAAGATCAGAGTGATAATTGAATAGCCATCACCAAACAAGATCGAGGAACCTCGTGAGCGATTTCACCATGGGATGCACTGAAGCAACGCAATCACGATGATCATGATCGCATAATATGTTGCCAATCGCGTCAGCAGCTGCAACTTGAGCGAAACGCTCCGGTGCATAACAAGAAACGCCTTGCCACGAATTATGCACTGGCAATATACAGGTATTTTTTTTAAAACCCCCTACTTTTAAAACAATTTTATATCCTTTTCGTTTAAATTTTAAATTAATTAATGAATATTTTAAATTAAATTATAACAATGATAAAAAAAAATTTAATATATATTAGTTTTATTTTTAATTGATTTAATACTTCTTCTTTTAAAAATTATATATTTTGATCCAATTGAAGAAGATAAGGTAAAAAAACTTTTTTAACTTTTAATCTAAATTGTTTTTTTACTTTTGTTTTTGTTTTTATAATTTTTTTATTTTAGTCATAATTAATAATAAGGTGGAAATTTAAATCATTGGAAATATTCCTTGTATTTTAATTTTTTTTAATTTTTTTTTGATTTTAAAAAATTTCGCTTAAGTTGATGAATTTTTTTAAATGATTTAATAGTTATTCTTAAAAGATACATATTAGGTGGTTGGTTAGTACCTTTTCCATTTAATTTTAAATTTATTAATTTCTTACCTGGATCTTTTTGGTTTAGTATCAAAGTATGTTTTTTTGAGTAGGAGAAAGACCATTTGTTCTTTATAAGGACAATGTTTCTTTACAAAGGGCCGTGAATGCACCACATCTTTCCCAAATAATGGCAAGACAGTTTTCATTCTTTGGATAATAAAACTTCAGCTTTTGTAATAGTCGGGAAGTTTAAACGTGGTTGCTGATGCGCTGTCACGTCGTTGTATTTTGGAGACGAAATCATCCGCAACAAAAATATCAAGGACTAATACACTCCTTTGAAATGTCCCCATGTACAGAAGATACTATTGAAATTTTTCCTTGTTCTATTTCTCAGATCTGAAAAACTTGAGTCGTAAATGTCGATGTAAACCTTGAATATACTGAATTTGTCATACTTGAATTTTGTCGTAACCAAGTATCCGTCAGCACTGAAAACAAGATCCCAAGACAGATTGTGGACAGTAGATTAAGATAACCAAGTCAGGGACTTGCTCACTCGAATGTGTATTAAGTAATGATTATCCTAACATATATATGACAAGTACCCAATTTTAGCAACCCAATTTTAGCTCCTTAGAAAGATACTAAATTAGCCGAGCTAAAACTGAAAATTTCCTTATACCTTTTTTGTTGAGGTTAAACCAGTAAAGTGCATATTTTCAACACCCCCAATGTGCATTTTGAAATCACATGTGTTGCAAGCCGATCGTGCTTCGCAACTTTCCAAATCATGGAACCGCCGATGCCTTGGTTAGTCCATCTGCTAGCATATCTTTAATCGCAACGTAGATAGGCTTGATAGGGCTGTCTTGTAACTTTGAAATAATAAAGTTTCAGTCGTATGTCGACGTGCTTTATCTAATAGTTGCCTTCACGTCCCTTGAAAAGCTTAATGCAGCTTGGTTTTCCATGGAAATCTGCATAGGTTGCCTTGTGGTGGAGCGGCTGATCAGATTTTTTTGAAGCTTGATCAGGCGTTACCACGGCGCCCGGACTGCCGACTGACGAAGGGGACCCTCCGGTTGTCTTGTGTGACTGACTTGTGTTCCTGCTCACCTTGTGTACCCGACGGCTTGGGCGTGGGTTGATCTCCAGGTGGCAGGGATGTCACACTGCAATTCCTTGATGCAAGATGGGGTAATTCGCAGTAAATCGACCGATGTGCTGATTAGGTGTGTTCAGGCTTGATCATGGTTCATCAGGACCGCTTTATCGGTCTAGTAAATTCCTTAAGAGTTGGCGCGAGTTGCAAACAGTTGATCGCAGGTCGCAGGTTGCAGATCGTCGACCTCGGTGGCGATCAGCGAAGGGGTATGTGGTGGAGTCAAGTTAAAAATCGAACACCGTAGTGTCGAGAACCTGACCACCATCGTGCCCAGCCTTCCAACTGACGGGGGGTACCCCGCGAACTTTCGCCTACGATCGGATCTGATCGTCCGCTGCTATCAGACGACCGATCATCAGCATAGGACGCCTGGTCCGATTTGTTCTCCATCTCACCTTGTGTACCCTATTGAATGGGCTGGTTGCACACTTGGTGGATCGTCGCTGTGAATTTATTTGGGTATAAAATGCGAGACCGTGCTGGGTAGTGTACCCTGGGCGGAACTCTTCACCCTGGGTACGGGCAGACCAATTATACATAGAGTAAGTGTACTCCAAAGGGCAGATCGCTTAACCGACCGTAGAGCCCAACCAATGTATGAAGAAAAGTCCAATATTCCAATATGGAGACCCAACGAGAACGTGACAAACTCCACGAACGATATCTCCACGTAACAATCCCAAGACTTGCTTACACGTTCCAAACGTGTGTAACTTGGGCTTGCGAAGCCGACCAATGCGTACTCCCGTCGAGGGACTTCCGGCGGGCCAAGTGCGTCTGTAACGCGTCCCGGCCGGGTATAATGAGCTAGAGGTGATTACTCGACCCTATGCTCCCAAACACTCCGCGGCGTGTGGGGGAGACTGATGTACTGTGCATAGATGCGAACGACTTCCTTGTTGAGGTGTTAACGACCACGAAAGACGAAAAAACCAAAAGACTCTTAGAAGGAAAAACAAAAACTAACCAATCCTATCTCCCTACGGTCCCCAATATGTACAAACATGAAATATGTAAGAACACGCAATATCATGTGACTTACCAAAATCTGTGTTCTTGACACTTCTTGCACACGATAGGCTTAAAATTAAATTCACTTCACCACAGCAGCCCCTGAGTCTTGTCGCAGCCGCACAACGGTAGCAACCCGATCTCACCACCAGTTGGCTCCACCCCACCGATCACTGTTTGTTTGCATTCAAGGCGTGTACGGTGCACGTATTCGAATTCGAGCTCACGTGGCAGGGACTACCAGACTCAGGGGCGGCTGTGGTGAAGTGGATTCAATTTTAAGCCTATCGTGTGCAAGAAGTGTCAAGAACACAGATTTTGGTAAGTCACTTGATATTGCGTGTACTTACATATTTCATGTTTGTCCATATTGAGGATCTTCCCAGTAGCAGACTTCCTCACCGATGGACAGATCTTCGAATCCGCCCTCGCCAGGTATTTGTCCTTGTGCACCTGATCATCTTGTAACCTCTCTTGACGCTCGTTGCTGCAGGTTCCCTGTGTTCCCAATCGCCCCATGTCAATTCGCCTCCCCGATCGGCCCGATCTGACAGACCTCTCAACACTCCAGATTCCGACACACCGGATGGGCATCATATCGGGGTCGATCAGCTCCGGAAAACAGTCCGGGAGCTTCAGTCGCAGTTGGACGTTAAGAATACATCACTCCTGCAACTGCGGAAGGAAGTGGATACTTTGATCCCCGTGTCCACGAATTTGCAGGAGGTGATCGCCGAAAACGCACATCTCCGGGCCCAGATCGCCCAACAAACAACGCGAGGTAAGCTGATCGGTCTGCTTTCCGTCTTGGGTCTGGTCTAACCTTCCTTCGCGTGTAGATTGGTTGCACACCGACATCGCCAAAACGTTCGACGCTTTATTCGCGGCTGATCGGCAGTCGCATGACCACTGCGTTCAGCTCCGACCGATCTTGGACGGGCTGATCGGCGCACGGCATGATCTGTCTCGTTTGGAGGCCTACACGTCACACCTCCTGGAACAGCTCACGGTGGTCAGCCGGCAGAGGTTGGAGGATCAGTCCGATCGGACTTTACTCCGCACCCAACATGGCGACCTGGAGAGGCAGATCGGCGAGTTGCAGGTCGTGGTCAGGGACCAGATCAGGAAGGTCGAGTCCTTCCAGAGCCGATCGGACGCCTGGAACCAGGAGTTAGACCGTCGCTGGGCGGACGTAAATAGGTGCTACCAACGTGAAGGGGATGAACATTATTATAAATCCACTTAATTAACAACACAAAGAGGTAATAAGCTAGTCCTCCTTGTTTTACTTCCCGGGTACTTAATACTTCCGTCCGAACCAACAAATCAGTCAAACACACTTGGGGTACACTTCCAAAGGCGGTTCCGGGCTGCCTCCCAACACTAGCGCACTTCAAACGGCTGCTGCTCCACTTGCTAGGGCGTGCACTCACCGACTTCCTTGTGTTACACTCGATTTTTGTATTGAATCAAAAAGAAGGTTTTTTAAAGACCGCCAGAGATCTTCGCACTTCAAGGGAAATTATGTTCTATTAAGTGTTACTAACTCCTACATCAACGTCAATCACTTTTTTCACCCACTACTTTTTGGTTACTTCAGTGCTGATTTCAATACGTGGCAGTTACCACTGAGTCCCTCTGTAACCTGATTGATCATCCTTAAGAGCTACCACTGATTCCCTCTGTAACCTGATTGATCATCCTTGACAGTTACTTCAGAAACCCTCTGTAATCTGATTGACCGAGGTGGCCGTCGCGAGGTGGCCGCTCCTGATTGGTCAAAAATCCCAATTATATCTCCACATTCATACCAATCATAAATCAACTATCCGCGAGGTGGCCGTAGCGAGGTGGCCGTCGCATGTCGCTCCTGATTGGTCAAAAATTCCACTTATATTTCCACATTCATACCAATCACAA
>CM047588.1:15198553-15233214 GCA_026184515.1 Peronosclerospora sorghi | reverse complement strand
CCCGCCACCATCAGATCTGCCACTATGCTTATAAGGTGCGCCTGTGTCTGGACTTTCTGTAGTGGTGCTGACAGTTTGTTTCCGTGACCTGGTTTGTATGCTATAGCCCGCGCCCTAGTGCCCACAGCTACAGGACAGCCCGCGAAATTGAGGGCACGTGACTTCTCGTTATCTTTACCTCTGGGATTGAACCTGCGGTTGTGTATGTAAGATGCGTCTGTGTCTTGGCTTGATGTAGTGGTGCTGAAAGTTTGTTTTCGTGACCTGGTTTGTCTGTTACAGCCCGCGCCCTAGCGCCCATAGCTGCAGGACAGCATGTGAAGCTCAGAGCACACGACTTCTCGTTAGCTTTACCTCTGGGATTGAACCTGCGGTTCTGTATGTAAGATGCGTCTGTGTCTTGGATTGATGGAGTGGTGCTGACAGTTTGTTTCCATGATCTGTTTGTCTGCTACAGCCCGCGCCCTAGCGCCCATAACTGCAGGACATTATGTGAACAGTTTCCGCAGCCAAAAGTGCAGGACCTTTTGTTGACTTATTTGACAGGAATGGATTTGCCGTAGTGCATGTAAGCTGAGTCCGTGTCTTGATTTTTTTAGTTGATGTTACTCAAAAGAGCATAGCATTTTGACTAAAACACTTGCACCTTCCAATGTGTTAGGTCTACCACGACTTTGTTGAAACAGGTGTTCACGTGATGGACGCACACAACGATCTTTGATGTTAATGTTCAGAGTTGACAAGACAAGAAGGTTGTAATTGGTACTTTATTTGATGAGCACATGAGATGGTTGTAGACATATGCTTGAGGAAATCGTCAGCGTAAAAAGCAACATTGTGCTAGTATTTAAAGTCTTGGTATGAACAAATATACCATAAAGTAATATCTGTTGCAGATCACATCCTACATATTGTAACTATAGATCCACTTCACCACAGACAAACTTGTTGCACCGGCGTCCGGCTGCAGGATCTAGCGTTGACCAATCTGCATCGGCCGCTCTGATCGATCTGCACCAAGATCGGACACGACGCCACTCATTAGCTAGGTAAGCACTCTAAAATTCCGAAAACTTCCAAGAAACGTAAGGACGCGTCGAAGGGCTCAAGGGCGCGGGGCATAGCGCGCGCCTCCGAACTCGAGGAGAAACAAGCGGTGGCCCAGAAGAAAGCCAATACTCCGGAGCATCTCCTAATACCCAGATCGGATGCAGGTGACAAGTCTATCATCACCAAATCTCGTGCGCCCTCGATCCCCCGCGCCGCTCATACCAGGCATATAGAAGTCTCCTCCGGAGAGGACTCGGGGGGCGGATCGAGTGATTCCGAGTTCTTGATCACTGCTTTATCCAAGTCCCGATCATATCAGCGCCGAGGTCCTGTTCCCGCGAAGCCTGCATCATGGTTGACAAGGTGATCAGCTCACAGGGTGATGGTGCTGCACGGAAGCGCGAGTCAAACGGATCGGTACCTTCGTTCCAGCCCGGCACATCTGGGCTGCGCCGTCACGCCCGATTGAAAGGGGTGATGATCGGAGATCAACCTCTCCCATCGCTGGCTTCAGATGCCACTTTTCCATGGTCATCGTGGAAGATCGGTAACTGATCAGCCCTGACCAAGCAGATACTAGCCCGGTCTCTATCGCGTCCAGACTCCTGGCTTTTTCCTCCAGCTTCAAAGGCTCCTGCCTCTTCTTCATGGTGGGCGGACCTGGTCACAGCACCACAAATCGCCCGTCTGTATGCAAATGAGCCATGGAACGTGTTCGTCCGCCCCAAGCTGGGGTCCATGTTTGCGTCGACTGCGTGGATCGACTCGTTCTTTGGTCGAGTGAAGGCCTTCAATGAAGCCTACAGCCAAGCGATCTGGGAGTCTACACACTATCTAGTGCTTCCTCCTGATCGAGCGCAACATGATCAAGGCCTGATCTCATTCCTGAAAAACCGGAAGAAGCGCCGGAGTCGGGCGGGCGAGTCCTGGCAGACCCTATGCCAGTTCGTTCTGGGAGAGATGCTGGCCCGCGAGTGCAACATCGACATGTTTTTATATCATATGGTTCTCCAAATGGCCAAGCGTTGGGTTGAGAAAGCCGGGGTATTAGCTGACGACGGCGTCTGGTATCCCGGTCTTCATTGTGACGAGCCGGTCACAGACCTGAAGGACGCTTTGATCCAGATCGATCGAAAAGAGCCCTCGCGCAATCAGCACCAAAACCAGATCGAATACCATCCGGCGTTGACTATCGGCCGTCTGTGGGGTGATTGCGATTCTTGATGCGGCAGTTAGCTGACCAGATAATCCATAATACATGTCATCATTCTTTCCAAATTCCTGATCACCCGATGACTTGACGAAATTTCATCACTTTCTCCAAACTTGCGCCAACACGTTATCACACACAGTTTCCATCCACATCGCAAAAATTATCACCACGTTCGTCACTCCACTACTCCAGTTCATCACACTTCATCACGCTAATTCACAATAATTCAGACCTTACACATATTCACACCGATCGATATACTGATCGGTGGTACTGTGTGTCTTGATCTTCATCTTCATGAGTCTGCATCACTGCAAAATGATTCCGACTGACTCGTTCTCGCTCGAGCTCTCGTAGCAGTGCTCCACAATTTAGATCGAGTTCGTCGATCCAAGTTGCTTCGTCATGATCCTTCCAGCGGACCAGATATTCTCGGTGGGTGCGACCGAAACGTGTCTTCTTGACCGATCGGACATCTATCACCTTTTACACCTCGAATTCGTCATCTTCCAATGGCCTTTCCCAACTGTCTTCCGGCAGCAGAGCTTATCAAAATCGAATCTCTCCGCTTCGTCCACCAGACAGGGCATTTTAGGCCGATCCGGAATTCTCTGACCAACTTCAGTTTGGAGACATGCACGATAGGAAAAACTTTATAATCCGTGCCGATCGTGATCAGAAGGGCAGCATGCTCACCGATTAGCTCTGATACACGGAAAGGACCGTGCGACATATGAGCCAACTTCTTTGCATAGCCTTCCTTGACCCGATCGAGGTATAACCATACCCTCGCCCCTGGTTCAATACCATGAGGGAGGACCTGATCGTTATTCCGATCTGATCGATCTTGCGTGGCCTGACGCAACTTTTCATTGACGACTTCTTTCGCATGCTAATAATACTTATGGACCTGCATACACCAACGACGGGCATCTCGATCGCGGGTCCGAGTGCAGCCGATCGGTATCGCCGCTTCAAGTGTCGATCGAGGGTCCCATCCAGACGCCAGATAGAAAGGCGTTTCTCCTCAAACCCGATCGGTTGAAGAGTTGAGTGCGAATACCAGTCTCTCTGCATACTCATCCCAGTCACGTTGGTCTGGATTGTCCACATACATCATAATCGCCCTTGTTATTGTCTGCACCATGCTTTCAGCCGATCCGTTCGCTTGCGGGCGATATGCCATCGTCGCGCTCTGCTTCTGGCCTAGCATGTTATTGAACGATCGGAACACCTCGGCCATAAAACCGGGTTCCCGATCGTGTCTGATAACTTCTCTGGCGCCGAACCTACTGAATACGCATTACTCGTAGCTCTGGGCGATCTGCTCCGCAGATCGGGATGCACTAGCCTTTGCGATCACCAGACCAGTGAGCAGGTCGATCCAGATCAGCAGCTCAGTGTTTCCGCGCGTAGATCAGCGACGGTATGTGATCCATTGCTATCACCTGGAAAGGGTAAGTATCCTCGATATTTCCGGGCGATCGGCCCTTGATTATCGGTCTGCCATTTCCGGTCTAGCAATCTGTGCAATAGCCCACATATTTCTGCACGCTCCGAAAAAGTCCTCTCCAGTGAAAGTGGGCCCTGATCTTGTTGTATGTCCTGCCTATGCCTTGATGTCCCCCTTCTAGACTCAGATGGTAGTGATGAAGGACATCCGGCTGTAGTAACTCAGGGATCACCAGTTTCGCTAGTCGATCTCGATCGGCACTGTCTTGATCAATGTCACGGCAGTAATACAGCAATCCATTGTCGTCCACATCGTAACTGTCCGAGATATTGGTACACTCTTTCGACTGATCATTTGTTAACTTGGACAGTTAACCGCGCAGATAGGCCTTCAAGTTGACTATCCACTCTTCTTCGTCCTGCACCTTGAGGATCCGTTCCGCACTTAGCTGTTGTACAACGTACTCACTCAGCCTTTTCTTTATGAACGATCGGCGAGATTTCCGAGTTCGCGATCTAGTCGCCGCCATCACATGCACCGGATCAGGGCTGTCCTTGGGCTTGATCAACTCCGGGAGCCTGTTTATGTCCATAAGTTCATGTAGAATGGCCTCCTCGGTGATCGTCGCCCCGATCTGGTCCCGCATGGCTTGTGTCGCGAGGTGGTCGGCGCTTCTGTTCCAATCCCGTTTCACGTGCAATAGCTCGTGGTTGGGCTAGTATTTCAGTGCCTTCATCACCCGATCATTCAACAACTTCAGCCGTGGTGCCTTACAGTCGATCTCCCCGGTGACCTGCCTTATCACTAGGTTAGAGTCACCACATATGATGATCCTCCCTTTCTTTTGTGATGACAGCAGATCAAGACATAAAAGGAGTCCCCGATATTCCGACTCGTTGACCGTTATGTCAGGCGTGAAATCGGCGGCGGCTGCTACTATAGACCATTGTGGTAACATCTACAGTATGGCACTATAGGAGCCGACCTTCTTCTTCACGCTAGCCGATCCGTCGAAAATCAAGACCAGGAGTTCCTCATCCCGATCGACGATCGGTGGCGGCAGCGAGATTGACTGTCGAGGTTGCTTCCTCGGGGCAATAGCCATCAGAGCTTCATTCACTTCAGACCGAGGGATAATACTGGCAGCCAATATGCCCAATATCTCCTCCTCTCCCTTGGTGCACTTGACGACCTCGAGGGACCACTGTGACAAGATCGCTGACCATCTTCCGAGCCGACCGTCCATCCCATTGGCTGATAGTATCCAGACCAGTATCGACTTTCTCGAAAGAACCTTTACAGATCGGCCGATCAGTAGGTTGTAGTACACATCCAAAATCCGTAGTAAATCCAGAATTTCCTTTTCGACGATCCCATAGTTAACTTCGTTCGGCTTCAACGTCCGGCTCGTAAAAGTGACCGGGTGGTACACTCCATCATGTTCTTGCACTAGAGTGGCAGAAATGGCCCACTTACTATCATACACAATGACGATCGGCATTTTTTCCGGATCGAAGTGCCTGAGAATCGGTGCCGTCGCCATCTTGGCCTTCAGCATACCAAAAGCAACCTTTGCACGCTTCATGTGGTCCTCTACCTCCACCTGCGGAAAAACTGCGGGCAGATCAGAGTCGCAGCCCTGCAGTAAAGTTGCCCGATCTCCTTCGCGCAACATATGGTAGTCGACTTTCCGGAGCTCGTACAGCACGGCCGCGTAAATCGCGAAGTCTTCAATGAAGAGGCTGTAGTAATTTAGGCTCCCTAAGAAGGACTTCATTGCCTTCAGTGATTTGGGAAACGGGAGGTTGCTCAGTGACTCCAGATCCCTGGGATTGGCCTCCAGCCCACTGATCGACACCATATGACCTAAATAGACGACCTTGGACATGCCCCAAAAAACTCTTCACAGCACTGATCGACAGGTTCCAGCGATCGCATGTCTCCAACAACCGTTTGACCTTCTCGAACAGATCGCTCCATGACGAAGCAGGGATCAGAATGTCGTCGATATACGATCGCCTCCCCAGAACGGACGGTCTCCTTTCCCGATCGGGTTCACCCTCTGTAAATACATCATCATGGTTTTCGGTGGGGTCCCGATCGGTACTGATATTGAAATGTCCATACAGTGCGTTGTCGATCAGCCTCTGGTAGATCTGGGGCGCGTTCTTCAAACCGAACGGCATACGGTTCCACTCGAACAGACCGAACGGCTTAACAAATGCGGAGATCTCGCGAGCCCGATCGGTCATCGAAACCACCCAAAATCCACTTGCCATATCCAGTGAGCAATACCATAGGGTCTTGTCAAGATCTCCTAGCAGATCGCTGACCAGCGGCATCGGGTACACCATAAGCTTGGTCAACCGATTTACCAACCGATAATCGATACACAACCTGATGTCGACGCCGTTATTCTTGATCACAATCACGATCGGTGAGGCCCACGGCGAGGTTGACGGCTTAATGATCTTGGTGGCCAACAGTCCTTTAATAAGATCGGACAGGTTTTCGCGGTACTGTGGCGCCACACGTCGGCATTGCTGGGCGATAGGCTTGGCATCACCCACGTCGATGTCACAGATCGCTCCGCGAGCAGAAGGGGGTAAGGCTTTGCCTTTCCCGATAAGCAGATGTTTTTTTTTCATATGATCTTCTTTAGCTTATCGATCTGATCGGGACTGTTGACATCCCGATCACCCACTTGCAGATCGTCCAAGGTGACTTCGGGCGGATCAGCAGACACTTCAGGGAGGAATTCCATCTGGCTCTCCAACTCCTGAATATATTGATCCCCGCCCTAATGTATACAAACTTGATCGTCTTCCGGGGCAATATCACCCAAACCGTCCTGATCGGTTGTACACTTCTGTTCCCGATCGGCGGGCTGGTCCTCGACGACGTCGATCTGCTTAGGCGCGCCATCGTGGTCCGCCCCAGCAATCTCATGTTACATTTTTTTCTGTTTCTTTTTCCGGCTCCACTGTCGCCTGTTCTTGTGAAACCACCATGTTGACGAACCTTGGCTCATCTGCTTGATGGTCCACCGTGTCCGGCGACTGCATGCCTTTCTATGAACTAACATCTTCTTTGGGGTTACATAGCTGGGTCGTTCAACCATAGGTGAGGTATGTTCTTCCACCGATCCATCATCGCTGATCAGATCGGTGGTCGCTTGGTATGCTAAGTTCTGCCACTCAACATACCGTCTCGATCCGATCGAGACGAACCCCATCTTTCTTGGCACTTTCCCTTCCGCCAGACACATACCAACAATAGTATAGTTGTCGAGTGTAAGCGGCTTGTCACCGATATTAGTGACTCGAACAAAATCATATCGGCCGGCGCTCTTCACAAAGGTCGACACCCACCGATCGCCCCTGGTCACCCATAACTTCCTTGATCGAAAACCTTTGTCGACCGGGGTATCAGCGGATTGGCCGACTAGAATGGTGACATCTTGGTCCCACCTGACCAGATCGGTGTGCGATCCGTATAGGGCCCTCCGTCCAGCTAACTGGATCTGGACCTCATCCGGTAGTGTAAGCACTCCATGAGACAGATCAAAGCGAATACCTGCCGGCAACATGAAATCCATGCCTAACAGGGCATCCTTACCGGGAAGTTTGCCAACCCAAGCACTGAAGAAGTAGACCAACGAGCCCTACAGGGTGATCTTCACGCGCGTCCTTCCTTCGGTCATGTAAGAGTTTTCACCGATTCCGATGCATTCTTGTCTCTGGGTGTCGTCTATACGACATCCGACCTTACGAGCAAAGGCGGAGTCGATAATCGAGACTTCTCCCCAGAGTCGAACAACATCGTTGCTTTCTGGTTGTTTATCTTACCACAGGCTTTTGCCTGCTTAAACCATTTGTCGGGCGCATGATACTTCCAGTATCCGCGAGACTCCCCAGGCAGTAGATCCAACTGCATGACCACCTTCGATCGGGAATATTCATTGGTCGTGAGATTGTAAACCGAATGATCCCGATCGACGCAATTGAGAATAGAACATGTACTGTCGGTTTTATTCTCCTTGCCGACATATAAATAGATGCCAAACGTAGATCGCTCCTCTCGATCCAGATTCCAACCTGGCGAGCGTTCTAGTGTAACATCTTCTCCACGTCCGGTGGAATCATCCCCGCGTGCTTACCCGGCACATACCACTTGCGCATCAGATTGAAGAACTCTTCGATCTTGAACTGGCCGGCCTCGTGGATATCTCCACATGACTTGCACACGAAGAGGCAGTGATCGGTGGGGGGCCGCGTCTTTCGCACTTCTTTCATATCAACTTCTTCCAGCAGTACCCACCATCATGCTTGCTTGACCCGCAGTGAGAACACTCCTTGCGAGGTCGGTCCGGATCGGACTTGTTCCAACTCCTGCCCTTCCGATCTGCCAGGTTAGGCGTCGATCTGGTTCTTGGGGCAGGTTCCGTGACGAAAACGTGGCGATACTGGTCCTCGTCTGACTCCCGACTGGACTGGCCGCTACTTTCTTCTTCCGATCCAGTGCTTTCTTCAGTCGCGATCGCCTTAACAGCACGATCCGATCTGTTCAGGGGCCTCTTCACCGGATCTGTCTGGGTCTTAGATCTGTATCGACCCGATCCAACGGCGACCTTCGCCCTCATGCTGCGTGGGTGTTGCAACGTCCCCAACGTCTGCTCCACTTCCCCCACATCTTTGAGGCGCACCAGAGTGAGCTGATCTGCCAGCTCTTGGTCATCAAGGGTACTGATATAGTGACCCACGTGCTCCATAGCGGCACCGGTTGGCGGGTTGCCTTCCTTGATCACTATCCTGCGCGAATTGCAGCCACGTTCAAACGGTGCAAGTACTCGATCGGCGTCACATCGCCCCGCTTCTGCATATGATGGTATTTTCGGGCGCTAGAGAATACGGAGTTGCAGTACTTCCCCTCAAATTCTGAACATAGCAGATCCCAGTCAGATCGGACATCCCGACTTAACTGTTGGATCCAGTTCGCAGCCGGTCCTTTCAGCAGATCTATGAAGATCAAACACCGTTCCTTTTTTGGTGTCCGATACCACAAGAAGGCAGACTTGACCCGACCAAACCACGATCTGGCTTGCTCCTCGTCGGCGTCCTTGCCAGTGAAATCCTTTAGATCCGTGGTCGCAGCCATGCGAATGCGTGGGATCGCAGTAGATCCGAAATCAAAGGCGGTCGTAGAGGCTAGGTTAGCCCTGCGCGTTCTGCCCGCCCCTGCACCGTCTGACCCATAGTGGTCATCCGGATCTCCGATCGACACCATGTCGAAATCGCTGTTCTTGCTTGATCGGCGCGATCGGGTTGTCTGAGGCTTGCGTCTTCCTCTGCCAACTGGTTTTCCACCTCGGTTAGCCTTATCCGTTGATGCCACTGACTCCATATCAACATCCCGGCAAGTATTGACATTTTGCCGGGCAGATCGTTCCTGGGCATGCGAGCGCGGAGGCGATCGGCATCGGTCTCCCATGAAACGCTCCATCATTGCCTCAAACATGGCTTAGACGTTAGCTTGGGTCATGGGCAGCGTGTTGGTATCCTCCTTTGGATGTACTGAAACCTGTGGGCGCTCCTGGGGTCCCGACCGGCATGCAGCCCCTTGCTGCCGCACGTCCTTTTTATGCTCCCATAGGGGTACGATCCGCCCCCATGGTCATCCGCTCACCACCGACCTCCAACTCCGATGAGCTATTACAGGCAGGTGGAGACTGATACAGCGACTTATCATCGGAGCACACATCATCATATGCTGCCGTGGCATCAGCGGACTTCAATGCCACGGTGGGAGTTGGGCGGCGAACCGCCCCCACCAACGGCACCAAATGATCATGGAGGGTCGACATCGACATCTCCAGCTTTCAAGTGTCAAATCGAACAGTTTCTGCACGTTGGCGAGGTTTTGCACTTTTATGCCGACCTCAGCCAACATCGCCAGCAGGTTCTTCACCAATAGCAACGGCTGATCGCTTTGGATCGTCTCAGTGGTGGGTCCGAGAAGGCGATCGGGGATCTGAAGGCTTAAGATCCGCATGACCTGGTCTTCGCGAGTAAATCGCTTTAACTCGTGGATGTAATACATCCTGGTCAGGTCTTCTTCTTTGATAACCCCATCCCCGACCTGCGACTTTTCTTCTAAGTCGTCTTCATCGGATGGCATTATGAGCCTCTGCTGATCATCTTCCAAGTCGTTTTCATCTTTTATCTTTTCATCAAAACGTTCATTTAAATACATAGGATCAGGACAAAAGTCCTGATCCTTTCAGGAACTATAGCAAGACTTGCTATAGTCCCGATCGGCTCCGGTGGGAGCCTTATGGGGAGGAAAAAAACTTATTAATCCCGATCTGGTCCTCCACCCGGCCAGATCGGACATCGCCATCCTTATCGACAACGAGAACATAAGGCGATAGCCGTTCCTTGTGTCCTCTCCAGAACGATTCCACATTTAACTCGTTATAATCGATTCTTCGCGAGATAACATCTCGGTGATATCCACGATCCCCAAGTGATCCGGGCACGCGCACCATTGTGGTGGAGTCAAGTTCAAAATCGAACACCGTAGTGTCGAGAACCTGACCACCATCGTGCCCGGCCGTCCAACTTACGGGGGGGTGTACCCCGCTAACCTTCGCCTACGATCCGATCTGATCGTCCGCTGCTATCATACGACCGATCATCAGCATAGGACACCTGGTCCGATTTGTTCTTCATCTCACCTTGTGTACCCGATGGAATGGTCTGGTTACACACTTGGTGGATCGGTGCTGGGAATTGATGTGAGGTCTAAAAACGTGAGACCATGCTGGGTAGTGTACCCTGGGTGGAACTCTTCACCCGGGGTACGGGCAGACCAGTTATACTCCAACTAAATATAATACAAAGACCAGATCGATCAATCGATCGTAGAGCCCAACCAATACGAGAATAAAAGTCCAAATACTCCAATATATAGATACAATGAGAACGTGATAAACTCCACGAACGATATATCCACGTATCAGTCCAAAAACTTGATTACACGTTCCAAACGTGTACAACTTGAGCTTGAGAATCCGATCAATGCGTACTCCCGTCGAGGGACTTCCGGTGGGCCAAGTGAGGCTGTGACGCGTCCCGGACGGGTATAACAAGCTATAGGGGATTACTCGACCCTCTGCTTCCAAACACTCTGCGGCGTGCAGAGGCGACTGATGTACAGTGTGAAGATTCTAACGACTTCTTGTTGAGTGTTAAAGGCCAAAAATGAACGACTAACCAAACCTATCTCCCTATGGTCCCCAATATGTTCAAACATGAAAATATGTAAGTACACGCAATATCATGTGACTTACCAAAATCCGTGTTCTTGACACCTCTCGCACACGATTGGCCCAAAAGCCTCCTTGATTTTCACCGATCCGATTGCCGATAAGCCGATCGGCGTGCCGCTGACATTAAGTGACTGAAATTCTTGAGTCCGCTTCACCACATAGTATTCATCTTCAATAGTCGGAAACCAGACTCCACCTTGTTTCTTGCAGATCCAGCTCACCAGCATCCCGCCGAAGGATCAAACCATCCGAAGTTAATTTTCTGTCTTCTTTTGTACTTGCATAGTAACTTCACTGTATGTCGTGATCTTGAACTTTTCAGAGGTGTCCTCAGGCTTGTTCATACTCAACTTAAAAGACATGGTCCCATTCAAGTAGCTTGCAATTTCTTCGCCAAATTACAATCGATCCTCGTCGGCTTATGCGTCGATGTTGTAGCCTTTTTACCGCTAAGGAACTATCAGGACTTGTGCATCTTGAATCCCATAACAAACTTCCAACGAAAAATTGGAATTCCTTGTAATCTGTCCGACTTGAAAGTTCATCACTTGGTTGAATTGCCAATTGTTAGACTTCTTGCCCAATTGGCGACTTGGCTGTATTATAATTTTTGAGACCAAAACATTAATAATACCATCAATCACCACTTCTTTATTCAGCGTATAACCAATGTTGTGATCAAAATTAATTCGCACCCCGAGAAATTTGGACACAATACCCAAATTTTTGATCGCCAATGTATTCAAGTCCCTGAAAAACTGACCAGCTCCTCCTTTGTCCCAGGCAAAAGAAGAACATCAACATCGATTCCGACGATAAAAAATTGCCCTTGAACCGCCTTCGCGTAGAAGCACACATATCGGTGATACACTGTGAAAATTCTAATTTCAGCGATTTTCTGTGTATCAATCGATTCTACAAGTTTCCAGACTTTTTCAGCCCGCAAAGGTTTTTTTTCAGCTTGAGCACTTGTTATCTTGGTTATTTTTTTTCCTCAGCCGTAACATCTTCAATATTTCGCATTGCTTGCGGAATATGAAAGTAAGTGTCATGTTTGTTTTCGGAAGCATTGACATAGGCATTTCGAATACCTTCGTGCCTTGCAGGATCACCCACTTTATTGCCAAAGCTAGGATCTGCTCAAGCGTTTCTATGTCGATAACAGCCGCGAACGTCAGCGTATAGTTGAATCCAAAACGCTTCTCGTTTCCACACGCAACCAACCTGGCCTTGTATCTCTTCGATTGGTCGTTTTCATCCAATTTGGTCTTAAATAAAAACCGACTTCGTATGAAAAGGACGGCAATCCTTCGGCTTCTTGACGATAGTCTACAATTCATTTTTCTTTTTTCTTAGAGCATCCGGTCCTACTTAATTGCGAAAATCCACTTCGTCTTGCCGTAAATCTTCATCGCTTGTCCGAATGTTTTTGGGTCCATTTACGTAACAAAATTTACTGAACCAATTTCTTCAATTTATTCATCACCAACGTTTTCGCCTTCAATCTATTTATTACTTGCTTGGTCAACTTGTTTTTTCTTGGTATGGACGCTTGTAAAGATCCTCTTGCGTTGCCACATTGACGTTTTATTGAATTTTCTCTTGGGACCTTGAAATTCATCAATATTTTCTCCTCCTGACACTTGATCTTCCAGAAAACTTCCTTGATTCTTGTTATTCTGCTCCATTACACTGTAGGTATCTCCATCACTTGACTTGTCTTCAAGCACGACGTCCACCATCGCGATTAGGACCTCGTTTCTCTTGTCGATGTTCGAAACGTGGCTTGCTTGTAGCCGAATGAATCACCATTCGCTTCCCTTAAACATACGCCATCTAACATCCTTCTCCTCCAAACTAGCCTTAAGAAAGAATGTTCTTCGATAAAATTTCGAGATAATAGACGATGTCAATGCGAATAACACTGTGCGCACCGCTTCCAATGAGTTGGATCTTGGTCCAACCTTTCCTTAAAACGTTGAGTGATTTTCCATCAGCTTGCACACACGTCTCATTCACCTCTCCATCATCAAACACCTATTCAAAAATTATTAACAAGATGCACGCTGGCACCGCTGTACATCCTTCCCTTGCTTTCATCAATGTTTGAAAGTTTTTCGCAGATGGTTTGCGAGAAATCAAACTTTTGGCCGTCTTTTTGGGATACTTCAAACTAATATGACCAACGTTTCCACATCCATATCATTTGACGACTTTTTTTGCTCTCGACCATGTTACTGCGTCTGCACCCATTAACCTTGTAGTTTGTGTTTTGCTTTCAACTGCTTGCGCAAATTGAAACAATTCTTCGGCATTCCTCAAATGGTCCGTTCTTGGATGATCGAATTTCGCAATCAATATTGTTTCGAATATGGAGAGGCGTAGTGCACTACATTGTTTAACAGGTGGTTCTCTATTGCCAACATTCTCTGAAATATCTATAAGATTGAGGTAGCGCTCATTCAAGGAAATTTTCGGGTGCTTGCGGCTCGTGAAAAAATTTATCGATTGAGCCGAGCTGATAGTCGTATGAAATGCATTGAGCATTTGTACATGGCATGAACTGGTCTATTTCAGTATCTCTCAGCTGTTCCACTTAGAGAGCGGCCGAAGCGATGGACCAAAAGGTTCACTGAATCTGAGAAGAACCATTGGCCGTTCAAGTATTTGTAGCATCGATCAAAGAGGCACTCTACTCATCAGCCAGCTCTATTACCTTTTGGCACTTGTCTACCGTTTCTCCTCATTGATAAGCTCATCGTGTCTTGTGTAATCATGACAATGCGTGTTGATCAATAACGTGTGATGCAAACGCGATAGGACTCGGTAGATCCACAACCAACTGAAGAAAATGTCGGAACATATTCGTAGCGGAAGCATTGGAAGCTGTCTCCGGGTGCCTCATAAATCTCAATATGTCCCTCGTGGACTCGTTTCTTGCGTTTAAGATTGATTCTGCTGATGCTGATGAATGCAGGCGGCTTGTTATACAAAATAATAGCACAAGAAACTTCGGGCATCAGTGCACACACGACCTGGGCACTATTTATAGAAAAATACTGGATAGTTGGGTTAAAAATATCTCTATCGAACGCGTGCCAGACGCGTTTCGGTCCCCGCCGGGCCCTCGTCAGTGGCTTTACCAATTGAAAAGTAAGCACCGCTTCCTAACTACAAACTGACTGACTGACCTTCTAGAATGTTCTAAACTAAACTACCGTAGACTACCTCAATAATAGCAACCTGTAGTCGCTACCACTTTACTGTCAAGTGTATTTCCAACACTCCCCCTCGATGACTAGCGTTGATAATCCTCATCGATTATTCTCTCCGCTTCATCATTGCGTCCGCGGTGGACCACGTCGCCCTCGTAATCGTCTTGCCTTCACAAATGTGTCCGCAGACCAAACATTCCTCTTGTACTTTGGCATCTTCATCTTGTGCATTCAGTAGCTCACCCAGGCGACAGCACCATCGTCGTCATCTTCACAGGTACGCGCAGTATCATCGTAGTTGCATCTTCTTCGTCCAGTGTTCGTCTCGTTAGCACGCACACAGGCGCTCCCCCTAAAGCAGACTCCTCTCCACCATTGATTTCAACAAGACCGTCAACACCAACACATCCACGTAACCTTCGTCGCACCCGCGCATACAGCAAATTCTTGACAAACACCTTGTTGTCCTTTCAAACGCTGCTGAACGAGCCGTTCAAGCAAGAAGTACCAGAAAGTCAAACAAAAAAGGAGAACCTATAGAAAGGTACTGGATAGTTGGGTTAATGCCATCTCTATCGAACGCGTGCCAGACACGTTTCGGTCCCCGCCGGGACCTCGTCAGTGGCTTTACCAATTGAGAAGTAAGCACCGCTTCCTAACTACAAACTGACTGACTGACCTTCTAGAATGTTCTAAACTAAACTACCGTAGACTACCTCAATAATAGCAACCTGTAGTCGCTACCATTACTGTCAAGTGTACTTCCAACACTATTTAGTTTTGCTTCCAAGGTTTCTGTATTAAAAAAGTTACGATTATATCTTTTCTTCAATCTTTCTTTTCGATCAATGTGATTTAGTCCAAAAGTATCATTCACTTCGTTCAGGCTGAAGTCGTCTCCATATTGTTTATTTTCCTCGCGAAATCCCATTTTTTCACAGAACTGCGCGTACACGACGTGTGTTTCTTTACACGCTCTGCATGCCGATCGATATAGTTATCAGAAAGCCAGCAGTAGCACATACTTTCGCGCCAAGATTTCCTAACACACCCACTGACGACGCCCACGGAAAACAACGCGGGTAGCTGGTCAACCTTTTTGATCTCCTTCCACGGTTCGATTTTCTTGAAAAATAACTTCCGTGAACCGTCATGTAGGTCACACCTGAAGTACGGTTTGATGCTCCAGGAACGACACAGGTGCTTACGTTAGATGGACTTTCACTTCCTTTGGACTTGTGAGCGTGTTGCTTGTCGTCCGAAAGCAAAGTCAATCCAGCGTTTCAATAGCATGCTTTTGAAACGTGCACGAAGACATCAAGCCTCAAATTATATCAAATGAGGGTAAGGCTTTGCCTTTCCAGACTAGAAACGGCGGTATCATTCTACAAGTAGTTGACAGTACGAGAACCTCCGTAATTCGCATTGACGAAAAACTGGTAATCGCACCAAGGCGTGACGTGTTTAACTGCGTTCCAAATTACTAGAATGTTTAATGCCTGAAACGTCCAATAAACATCGGATCTCAATCGAGATATGTTTTCGGGTATTCCGCTTACATAGTTACGCAGCAGCGATCTTTTTAGACATTGCAGTAAAATGAACCATATTACTGAATCCGTTTTTAAAGATGTCCTACGACTGTTGTGAGGCGAAAGATTAACAAAAAGTCCATGGAAATGGACTTTCAACACTCTGTTCAAACCGACAGGAATTTATGTGGAGCTGCATAGATTACTCAAGCTTTAACATTGGTATATCTTGTAAGCGCGTACGTACATACTTGCATACCCACTTGTACTGGTTCCTCCATAAAATAGTGTGGAGAGAATCGTATGTATTCTCTAGATCTTGATGCTCCGAAATCGATGGACCGTGATACTTATCTATTGTTTCGCGTTTGAGCTCATCATCGTAGCGAACAACGATGCGACTGCCATATTATTTGTCTGTGCTATATATCAACAGAACATCGTGTAGTGCACGCTTAGCCTAAGAACTCTGGAAGTTTTTTGCACTTCTTTGCTGGTTGAATGCTCAAAAAATCAATCACTAGACTAGTCTCTTCGCCTCTTTTGTATGCCTCATGTACCTGTGTAAAATATTCACTTTAGCGGTTTATACCCAAATAGGTATACGATAATTTTTTGTTTTAGCTACGCCAATTTAGAGCATCCGCACCGGTTGTGGTAAGAAGTGTTGTATATTATATTTACTACAGAGAAATTGATTTTCAGCACCGAACCGGTAGTATCAATTTAGTAGTAAATTTACCACCGAGTAAAATTTATCATTCGGGGTAGCAAGTTTGCTACTTCCCGTTCGTACTACCAAATCCTGCCATTACAAGCACATTACAATTTCTATAAATGTCTTCCCAGAAATTACCCTCCGAACTTCAGCAATCTTCCTACGTGCGTGCTGCCTTCTCATCTATGCTTTGGACTCTGTCTTTTCCTCTATTCCAGCAAATCCTGCGTCACCTGGTCCCCCAACAACTTGCTTCCTATGCGTGCGTCAATAAATATGGTCTCACTTGCCACGTGTACAAGTGCTCGTTCGTAGAAGGTGTAAAATATATTTTAACAAAACTCAAGATAGAGGGTGTGTTCATGGGAATGCGTGGAGGAGATCCATACACATGCGACGTCGAGCACTTCTCGCCCAGTACCCCTGGGTGTCCTCCATTTATGCGTATAAACCCGATCTTAAACTGGACATATGATGATGTATGGAGTTTCTTACGTGAGTGTCAATTAGAGTACTGATCGCTTTACGATCACGGCTACACATAGCTAAAAATCATTTTTGATACTGTGCAGAATCCAGAGCTCTGGCGGAAGGGGGGAGGATGGCAATGTTGGATATTATTTGCCTGCGTATCAGCTTAAGGATAGAAATTCTGAGCTCTGTGGGCGGCAGAAGAAGACACGCACGACATCCAAGTCATAGTAGGTGGATTTTGTAGTTTACGTAATAAGGGAGTGAATAGAAGATGAGGACGCTGCCACGCCGCTTTTTATTTGCTAGTCTTAAAGATTTGTCTCCGGTGCAGTAGGGGGCCACAAACTTCGAGTAAATTTACGATTCGCAGGCTAATTGCTGGTAAATTTACTATATTTTTAGGGTCTCCCTACCCGCACCCCCCTCCACCCTAGGGGCACCCCCCACGTGACTTTTGACCAATAGAATTAGCTCCTAAAGATTAGCTCCTACACAAAGTGCAAACCGTTACTACAGAGCACACAACACACCAAACAACAACAGTGCACGTGCATCGAAATCGTTATGTTCCAAGTCTTCAAGTTTTTTATCAGTTCTAAGGGCCGCAACCTCCATCGTGCGACTTCCAATCGCATGATCTCCGAATGACTTTTCCAACAGTAAAAGGGTCAGGAAGTCGAATGCGTGAGGCGTGTAGGTACAAGCGCGTGGATCGAGCTCCACCATACTTTTGTGTCGCCCAAAACCGCAGTGATGTGCGAACGGAGGATGCAAAGATTACTATGGCGTGGCACCCAACAAACAAATACGCCTTACGTACGCATTTCCGTTCAGATGCACAAAGCTGGAGACAGATACGAGCGGTCGGGTGACCAAGATCCTGGGCCAGATGGACTGGACAAATGCGGCCAAAGCCAAGGGCGTACTCTCTTGGGTGCCGATAACGAGTCCAGAGGTGGAAGTGCGTGTATATTCGCACCTATTCACGGTCCCCGAGTTACCGAGAGACGTGAAGGACTGGGAGCCGTTGTAGACTCCAAGAACTCGGAGCGCGTGTATCGTTCAGCACGTGTAGATCCCGAGTCCTACGCCAAGAATCTCGAGACGATTGTGTTCAGTTCAAGCGCATTGAATATTTCGTGCTGTAAAAGGACTCGACTAAGGACAGAAAGTGTTTAATCAGATCGTTGCTCTCCGCGACGGTGGCTCGATACACTACGAGAAACCACACGAGATGGATTTGATGTCATAGGCGAGCTATGGGACGTCGCGCACGATCGTCTCGTCGCATGGAGTTGCATTGTGACCAAGCCCTTCGTGCCCTTCCGTCCCGTGGAAGCCAAAACTCTACCCGAGGCGCTATTTACGTATCCATTGTATCTGTATCCACGACGAAAGATGGGTACGCGTGGCTGTGGCGCTCAAGGTAGCACCCCGCCGTCTGGATACGACGTGGGGTCGCCTTGTTACTCACTCTCAGCACGTAAAAAACGTTTTCAGCTCGAGCGCTCGGAGTGCTGAGGACGCTGGCGTCGAAAGCGACGTTATAATTTCGTAGCGAGCCGATGGAGCGCCATGACATTAATCAGCACGAAGATCTTGTCCTCGGCATGGACGATCGTGGACGAGGAAGGACATGTGTAGACGTAAGGATACGGTGCGCGTCCAGGGACCCCTGGTGCACGCAAGAGACCAATGGGTAATGTATGGGCCGCGCATGACGTCATGGCTTCAAAGAGGGTGCAATAGAGTAGAGGCGCTTGTTTTTGTAGGTGTGATGGCACACTGTAGAGGGAAAAACAGCTCGTGCCATCGAGAATGTTTCGAATCAAGCGATTCAAGGACGGATGAAAGAAGCTCTGGATAAACAATTCGTCGGCGACGTCGGAAGGGAACACGGCGCCTTTTATGAAGCGTGCCTGGAAAAACGTCTGGTCCTTGCCAAGCGGCGCGCGCGCATCCTCCGCTCCCAAGGACTCCACTTGTCGCGCAGCCGTTCGCACCCTTCCAAGGAAAAACATTTGCATGGCACGGAACACGTGCGTTGCCGAGATTCTTTGTCGCTCCATCCAGTTGCTCACAGGCTGCCGCGCGCCGCCACTTGGACGCAGGCCTGACAGTGAGACGTTTGACGTCGAGTGCCGCATGTCGTTGACCGTGTCTCGTTTTCCCTCCAACTCGCAGTACGAACCGAAACACGCCACGGAATCGAGCAAGTGATCGTTGGTCGTGTCGCGCAGTTCGAGAATAGTAAACTTCTCGTTGCGCTCGAGCGCCGAGGTGACCAAGATAGCGTTTAGAATCGCTTTCGCGTCATCCGAGACTGATTCATGGCCTTGGGCCAGGACAACAATCGACGACGCTGTATAGATGGCCGCGAGCACATCATGCCGTTGCGACGATCCCTGGACGTGATAGACGTGTCGAAACGCGTCGAGCTCGAGCCACGACAGACTATCGAATGTACCGTCTTCGACAATCACAATGGGAGGTGAGGAATTTAGCTGCATTGTGTCGAGTGCCACTACAAGTCGAAAAGACGCACAAATGCAGCAAATGGCGCTGAAGATGGAAAAGACGAAGGTCGTTCCGGCTGATATGTTTAAGAACCAGCCCCAACTCTATTCGTAGTTCGATGACGACGGCCTGCCGACGCACAATGCATTGGGTGAAGAACTAACAAAGAATCAACGCAAGAAGCTCAAGAAGGAGCAGGAGAAGCAGAAGAAGCTACATGACGCGTACTTGGCAAAGGCAACGGCGTAAAAAGCCATGTGAAACAAAACTGTTAAATCGATTGCGGTAATACAAACCTTTTTTCGCAGTTACGCCTCTCACCAGCTCTATTCTGCTTCCTTTTCGAACAATCTATCTTTAGGAGCTAATTCTATTGGTCGAAAGTCACGTGGGGGGTGCCCCTAGGGTGGAGGGGGGTGCTCGCAGGGCGACCCTATTTTATTCGCACCGGTGGAGATGCTCTTAGTACCTTTCTTAGGAGCTAAAATTGAGTACTTATAATTAGTGAGGTTACACGGCAGATATCGTATCGCAATTAGCTTCAAATCATGCATATTACATGTCAGGAAAGGTAATCACTACTTAATACACATTCGCTGAGCGAGTCCCTGACTTGGTTATCTTCATCTACTGTCTACCAACTGTCATAGGATGTTGTTTTTGTTGAGAACGGATATTTGGTTCCGACAAAATTCAAGTATGACAAATTCAGTATATTCAAGGCTAAACATCGACATCTACGACTCATGTTGTTTCAGATCCATGCAAATGAACAAGGAAACATTTCAACAGGTTATGAGCCCAAAGGTTCATGATGTTTTAATCGATAAAAACCTCGAGGAGGGGGGGAAGCCGGGTAGGTATCACAGCCGAAGGAGCCAAATTCTCGAAATATTCCAAAAAGTCTGTGATAGACTCGCTAAACTCGAGAGTTCGCGCGGGATTCCTGATGGAAACAGCTTTGACTTCAACAGTTCAATGCGAGTTGGGACCTGGATGAGGTTGGCGTCGCTCGAAAGCACCGGACAAAAACCCAGGGCGCAAGGTCAAGTTCATAATGGAAATTTTGGTATTGAATCCCCAGTGCGAAATCAACAACCCGTGCTCAGAACGCCCTCGTCTAAGGACTGTAAGCTCCCCGTAAGGCTGTTCAAAACTCCGTAGGTCTAACGGGGGGGATAGGAGAAAGTTTCAAGGAGTGGGGAACCAGAATTATACGGCAAATATCAATTGTCGAATCAGCATGTGGATATTGGTGGACGGAGAGGCGCTCCGTTCTCACGTATCTCCATGACTGTCATCATACAGGAACGACGAGCATTAGGCGCTACAGAGTTCTTCTTACTGAGCCTGAGTACCAGCAGTCTTTCTCGAATGAAGCGGCGTGACCGTCGAGAAAACGTGCAGCTGCACTTACTTCGATCAGAGTTCGGCATGCCGTGCAAATATCTCTAAGCCCTGCTTCATGAGCTTGAGAATCAAGACGCGGTGTACTCTCTATTCCGCAACTACTACAGCATACCATCCTACCATGCACCCTTCAAGTTCCGATTGAATCCAGGTCAAAGATGACTCCTCTTGGTCTTCATAACAAGACGACCAACATGAAAGCACTTTAGGTCGAATACGTATCATTATACTTTAATGAAAGCACTCTAGGGATATTTTAGAACCTCCCCATTTAATCGGACAGGTGTAAGCCATGTCAAGCGCGTGCTGTAAGGGCCTCTTCATTACACTTGGACCCCGACTCTGCCCGGCCTTGGATTCGTGTCCACTGCGGGACTCGAACCCGTGACCTCCCGGTCCCGTGGTGGGGCCTAAACCACTGCACCACAGGGTCGGTATGAAAACACTTTAGGAGAAACGGCGTGAGAAACATGAGCCCACCTCACCAAAGTTCTCTGTTGTATACGAAGGCCCGTGTACGCGTCGCGAGTTCGTCGTAAAGCCCACATCCTATCACGCCTTTTGTTTGCTAGCTGGTCGTCCTATTGTTTTCCTTTTCAACTTGAAGTTCCTCGTTTCATCAAAACATTAACGTTTGATGCACGAGACAGATGACATATTTAGTGCCTTTCAGTTTCCTATTTCCGTCCATATGTGGCACCGTGTCACCCGCTCTGTCGTGTCCAGCCGACCCGCGCGCGCATTTTCCTCGTCGGTGGTAGGTTTCGTCTCGTCCCACGACGTGCTCTGTCTCGACTTGACTACGAGTGTGTGTGTGTACCAGGAGCGCGTGCCGCTCTTTATCGACGGCAAGTTTGTCCAATCCAAGACCGACAAGTGGATCGATCTACTCAATCCGGTACAACGAGCCACCCCTGCCGCGAGTTTGGGGCGCGGGACTGCGTTTCTAGTGGAAGCGCATGCTCTAAACTAACGTAAAGTACTACGTAGGCGACGAATGAACTGATCTGTCAAGTGCCTGAAGCGACGAACGACGAGGTGGTCACAGTTTCGAGATGGCATGGATACCTAGCGCTTGAGTTTATTCACTTATTGTGCAAATGGCTAGATGCAACATGCGACCGAATCGGCTGCGCGGGCGTTCAAGACGTGGAAAGAAGTGGGCGTGCAACATCGTCAGCGCGTGATGCTCAAGCTTCAGCATCTCATCCGTGAACACACGGAAGAGCTGGCCGTGTCGATTACAAACGAGCAGGGGAAAACGCTCGCGGACGCGCGGGGCGACGTCTTTCGTGGCCTCGAAGTCGTCGAACACACGTGTGGCGCGGCGACGCTCATGATGGGCGAGACAGTGGAAAATCTAGCCACGTCCTTGGACACGTACTCGTACAAGCAGCCGCTCGGCGTGTGCGCTGGGATCTGCCCGTTTAACTTTCCAGCCATGATTCCCTTGTGGATGTTTCCGACGGGCACCGTGACGGGAAACACCTATGTGCTCAAGCCGTCCGAGAAGGACCCTGGGGCGACAATGGTTCGCATGCTTGTGGTGTTTCGCTTTGAGCTCGACGACGAATCTCCCATGTACTCATTGTGTTGTCACGTGTTCACTGCCTAGATTCTTGCACGTCTTGCTCAAGAAGCTGGGCTTCCGGACGGCGTACTTAATGTCATCCACGGTGCCCATGTACGACACGACGGCACGCCCAAAAAAGTAACCAGTAGCTTACGTGTCTCTTTTCCTGCAGGATACTGTCAAGTTCATCTGCGATGCGCCAGAGATTAAGGCCATTTCCTTTGTCGGGGGCAACCAAGCGGGGGAATACATTCACGCGCGTGGTAGTGCCAATGGCAAGCGTGTACAAGCGAATCTTGGTGCCAAGAATCACGCTGTGATCATGCCTGACTGTGATAAGGAGCAAGCTGTTGGGGCGCTCGCTGGTGCTGCGTTTGGAGCTGCGGGTCAGCGTTGCATGGCGCTCTCCGTCGTGGTCTTTGTCGGGAAATCCAAGGACTGGGTGCATGACATTGTGCAGAAAGCCAAAGAAATGAAGGTGAATGGTGGAATGGAGCTGGACACTGACGTGGGACCATTGATTACCGTGGCAGCCAAGGAGCGTGCCGAGCGTCTCATCCAACAAGGGGTGGACCATGGGGCCGAGATTCTTCTTGATGGACGAAAAATCAAGGTCCCCAAGTATCCGAACGGAAACTTCGTGGGCCCGACGGTGCTCAACAACGTTACAGCCGATAACCCAGCGTACACCGAAGAGATCTTTGCGCCAGTCTTGGTCTGTACGTCCGTGGACACGTTGGACGAAGCGATTGCACTCATTAATCGCAATCCGTATGGCAACGGAACGTCCATTTTCACGTCCTCTGGCGCTGCGGCGCGCAAGTTCCAGCATGAAGTCGATGTCGGTCAGGTCGGGATCAATGTACCGATTCCCGTTCCGTTGCCCATGTTCTCGTTCACGGGCTCCCGCGCGTCGATTCGAGGCGACTTGAACTTTTACGGCAAAGCTGGCATCAACTTTTACACGCAGCTCAAAACCGTCACGTCGTTATGGGACTACAATGAAAAGACACGATACAGCGCCGTGATGCCGACGCTCGGCCAGAAGTAAAGACGCTGCTGGGGTAGACCCTACTCACGTCGTTGGGGACATTTTCAGGGTGTGTATGTGTGAGTGCAAATAGTTTCATATAGTAACAAAGCAGGACCCTCGGATCCACCATGTTTTGCAATGCAGACCCTACCGTCTTCGTCCACCACCTCGTCCACCACCTCGTCCACCACCTCGTCCACCACCTCGTCCACCGCCCCGCCGAGGCTCATAGTAGCTCCCTCTATTGTAGTCAGGCGTATCCGACCGTTCCTCGTCCGCTTCCGAGAGTTTGGTCTCCTCGAGCTTGCGTCCGTCGGGTTCCTTTACCTTGCAGCGATTTGCGTGGTACAGTTCCACATACATTTCTAACTGGCCGACGGCATTCGCGGCGCCCGTCTTGGCATTCTTGCTCAAGCGTGGACTCACGTCCCGTGCAACGAGCACCATGAGTTTATGAAATTGGCGCGTGTACTGCTGCCAGAGCTCAAAGCCTGCGACTTCCAAGATGGTGAGAGCAAGCGCGCCTGTCATGAGGTGAGGCGGCTCATTAAGCAGTCGAGCAAGCCACGACCAACAATCGCCCAGCGCCAGACCCGACGGCGACGGACTTCCATCCCACGGCGTCGTCTGCTGCACGGCCGCGAGCACGGCGGCAATCATCGTCATGCGTCTCGTATACTCAGTCACATGCTCCAACCCATCGGGATCCGAACTCTCCCCAACGGTTTGCTTGAAACCGACCGACACTTTGTAGTCGGCAATGGACTGGGACGCGCGTTTCTCGGGATTCCTTGGAATCGTAAACACGCACGTCGTGTAAAAGTACCCGAGCATCACGTCCGTTAGCTCGGGCGTGTGCACACAGGCCATTTTAATCACGTGCGCAAGGGGATAGCATGATCTGCAACGCACAGCCACAGTCAGGCCATGCAACGGCAACCGATCAACGAGCAACATTCGAGCAACAACGACAACACACACACACACGCACTTGTAATCCACCCGACTTTCCACGAGCTTCGATAGGTTCGAGCCAACCACGTTGAGCGCGAACTTAAAGTACGCCTCGCCCGAAGTCTTGGCCATCTACAACGACACGCACGCACTTAGCGAAAAACCTCGGCAACCTCATGATCCACTCGACCCCCTGAATACCTGAAGAAGCTGCTGAAGTTTGCTCACAACATTTTTAATAGCGGAAGGCGCAGCTGCAATTTGGTTGCAAGCTCCTGCCTGAACGTTCGAGACGTGCGTGACTCACGTATACAACAACACTGCAACAGGCGACTAAAAAATAGGCCTACCTCGCGTCTGATTTGCATCCGAATTTTCTTAACCGTGGGATCAGGACTGTCTAAAATCGCCGTGGTTTCGCGCTGCAAAGCTTCCAATCGTTTCACACATTCGTGTGCGCTCGTAATGTAATTTTCTGCTTGAGCTGCCACTGCTTTGTCGGCATTTCTTTTCTCTGCTTGCACTCGTTCACGCTCAATCTCTCGTTTTATCTGCAACGCTGCACGGTCATCAGCCTGATCTTTTGCTTTAGCTTGCGCTTCTTTCGATTCTTGCTCCACCTTTCGCTGCGCTCCTTGCGCTTTTTCCTTTTCAATTACTTCCTGCAACTTCTACACCATTCAATCAATTCTTTGCGTCCGAAAAAAAGCTTTTACTAGTCCGATTTGTTCCCACCTTTTTATGAATTTCGTCTTCATGCTGCTTTCGAGTCTCATCTCGCTGTCTCTCTTTCTCTTGTCGTCGACATTCCTCTTTTTGCGCTTGCTGAAAAGCCCGCAGTTCCTTCTCGACACGATCAAAAATAGATTTTTCCTGAGAGTGAATCTACCATCACCATACCAACGCCACATCAGTCTCTATCTTGCATTTCTTCCATCCAATCCGTCTCTACCTGCTCTAACTTGGCCTTGGCCGCTCTCTCCAGCTGCTGCTGCTTCTTCAAGGTGTCCACGTCGTCAAAATTAATTTCCTGATCTTTATCAAGTCGCTGCAGCTGAGCTTCTGCGTCCTGTCGAGCCCGTTGCAGCGTTTCACAGAGGGCCTGGTACGCTTCGCTGCCCGTCACTGCCAGCACCGCCTTGCGTTCACACGCCCGCTCCACCTGCTTGACCAGCTCCTGACGGGATCTTGTACTCAGAGTCATCATTTCTAGCGCTGATGTCGCTGCATACACGTTTGAGTCATTGCCCAGTAGACTCGAGTCTGAGTCTTCGTCATCTTCGTCAATGCTCGACGCTGTGGAACTGTCCAAACTCGGGGCACGCAATCGCGTGCAGATTGTTGCAGCATCTGGACGGGTCTTTTGAACAGTGGACACTTTCGAATACACGCTAGCAAGTGAGGACGGCGCAGCCTCCTCCTCCCCTCGCACGCCAAACCTCATGGCACGTTGTAGGTGTCGCCTAAATGTATGTGTGGTCGACATCATTTGGACCGGATCTGTGAACCGTAACCGAAAAAGGCGAGACCGCCAACCTCTCCACCATTCATGTCGCCGATATAAACACCGAAGCATATACACTCACCTTCTTCCTCTCTATCGTGTGACCTGAATCATAGCAATTATGGTACGTGGAACTGCCCATGAACGTTGATAACATGATGCGTGAGCTGTCGTAACAAAGGCTCAAGAAGCGATGGAGAGAGTGTGTCACCGAGCCGACGATTCGAACCGAAGTAGACTCAACTCTCTCTTTAAAGCTCCGTTTCGAAGCCATCCGTTTCCGCTCTCGCGTCTCTAGAATTCGATGAGCCAGTGCAATGCTAACTCTTGCTCATTTTTTTGTGTGCCGACTATTAGCCTCGTGACCTTCTCCACCCATCCGCAGCTGAGGAAGCGGCCAAACACAAGCTTCGCCGCCTCGTCCAGTCCCCCAACTCGTACTTTATGGACGTAAAGTGCCCTGGCTGCTTTAACATTACGACCGTATTCAGCCATGCTCAGACGGTCGTCCTGTGTGGATCGTGCTCCGTGATGTTGTGCCAGCCTACCGGTGGGAAAGCTCGCCTCACGGACGGTTGTCAGTACCGTAAGAAGACGGAATAAGGGCATCATTCACTGGATTCTCACAAGCTGGAGGCATTAGGACAGAGCGAGAATGGACGATGAAGTAAAAAACGGGACGCGCAATCTGTCAAAGCTCGCTCACATTTTTATTGCCCACTTCGTTTTCGCTCAGGAGAAGAAAACGTTGTGGCTTGTAGATCGACAAGGTACGACGCTGCGTCGTTTTGAATGGAAGTAGCTGCTAGTATGAATCGAGAAACGGAAGAGTTGAGTATTTTGCGAGCTTATATTATATCCATTTCGTTTGGTTCTCCTCGAGCGATGGATACATGAGGACTCTCCGAGTCTTGTCGCTTTTGATATGTGTTCACGTTCCTGCTTATGTGTGTCCAGCATATTCTGTCCCTTTTATCTGCATATAAACCGCCAGTGTAGTGCACCCCCTATCGAAAGACCCGTCCATGGCAAACAGTGAGGCCTCCTTACGTACATCGCTATGCGTGGATCGCTGTTCTATCCTTCTCTGCCACAGTCCACGTGCTATCATCCTCCAGATCTAAGCGCTCCGCCAGCGCCATGATCGACCCCGTCTCGAGCAAATACGACACGAGTTTGTCATTGGCATCCACCATTTCGTCCAAAATATCCGCATTGCCTTTCTCTCCTCTTGCTGCTGTCTCCGCGTTGTCACCTAGAGACGTGACACCGCCATCGTCGTCTTGGTGGAATCCATTCGACCCGTTTTCGGACGCTGTGTCGTCGACATCGTGCCGACGCTCGCCGCCGTCCCTCCCACCTCCCGACTTGACCGAAGAGGCTTCATCCGACGAGGAATTCTCCTGCTGCTGGTTTCGCTGCTGATGAGTTGGCGGTAAGCTCTTTCCGTTGCTGGGAGCGGTCTTTTGACCACGGAGCAAAGCTGCTTTTCGCTCCTTGGTGCGCTGTCGCTTCTTCTGCCGCTTGCTACGCTTCGACGCTTGACGGGCTTGTTTCTCATTCGTCTCCTTCTCGGTCTCCTCCTTCCACAAACTCTCCTGATACTTAAGATGGAATACCGTGCAATCACAATTCTTACACACATTGCACTTACACTCGACACAGAAAAACGTATCGTTCGAGTGTTTCGAGAAGGGACCAAGACAAATGGCACACGTAACAAAGTGTTGCTGCCAGATCCGCGACGCACGCTTTGCCACCGTTGCCGATTTGTGGGACACCAACGTCTCTATATTCGCAGAAGCCATGAGACTTGCATATGGATTCGGCGAGTCTGTGCGCTTGGCCTCGAGCTCCCCAACTTGAAGAATACGTTCCAAGCCCTCTAACGCCATCATGACCATACTCGTTTCTTCCAAGAGATTGCCTAGGATCTGAATACAGCCTTGATTCACAAGGTACTCAATCTGACTATCCGATCCGCACGATGTGGCATTGAGCACCACCCAACACGCTTCGCTTTTCACTTCCGCATCCGTCGTATCGGACGCAGCGAGTCCCATCAAAGACGGGATACAGCCAGAGTCCAGCACACACTGGATCTGGTCGACGGTCCCAGCAGCAATATTAGACAGTGTCCAGCATGCTTCTTTCTGAATTTCGCGATTCGAATGGGCAATGAGTCGTCGTAACGAAGGAACGGCACCACACTCAATGATGTGCTGCGTGTAGTCGTGATCGTCTTCAGCGCACACGATGTTCCCAATCGCACGTAACGCTGGCTTCGTGACGCGCCAGGACGAGTGACTTAAGAGCTCCACAAGTCGAAAACACACGTCGGAATCCACAACAGCTTGAATGTGCGTACTCGGTCCGTCACACAAGTGCGAAAACGCCCAACAGACGTGACTCAATATTTCTGTGTCGGAACTGGTTAGCATTTTGGCCAGATACGGTAAAATCAACCCGATATCGAACACTGGTCGTGGCTGGCCGTCACATAAGTTGCTAATTGTCCACGTTAAGATACGAAGAAGGGACAATCGGTCCCAGGAGGTCTTCTTGAGATTATTCACGAGTGGAGTCAGCGCCCCGGCGCTCAGTACGAGGTCCCTTGTCGCAGCACCTTCTCCAGCCAAGTTCCCAAGAACCCACACAGATTGCTCGAGGACCTACTCGGTTCATTCCATGAACACGTACACTCAGCAAACTCCACACTATGTGTCGACTGGAGACCATTCTCCTGTTTTTTTACCAGCCTACCTCTTCATTGGACGAGTCTAACAAGGACACAAGGGTTGGAATCACGCCATTCTGTAGCAAGACCGACGTATTATCGGTCGCTCCCGCTGCAATGTTCGTGAGGGCCCATAACGCTTCCACTTGCAAGGTAGGTCGATCGCGCAGTCGCAGCCACTTAATCAGACGCGGCGTCCAGTTTTTCTCCAACATCTAGAAAGCCATGGGCGTGGTAAGCATACATGGTATCACCGTCAACAAACAAGCACGTGGGCTATATCCTACCTGACGAATCAGTAAATCACGTTCCGATGATAAGAGCACACGCAACTTTTTTGCCGCTTCTAGTTGGACATCAGCATTCTCGGAATTCAATCCCGCGTCAATCTGGTTCAGATCTCCTTGGAAACTTGCCGACGCAGCGAGGGTGCCAGCGCCCACGGCTCCATCCAATTGGTTCCCCCCTAAACTTGCATTGGAAAGTCCGCTAAGACTACCATTGGTGAGCAAACTGGCTCCATGCGAGAGGTGGTGGTGATGATGGTGGCCGTGGGAGTGCATTGAGAACTGCTGCTGCGACGTCAAGGGACCAGCACTTGGCATTCCGGTTGCCGACGCGATCCCTGTCTTCCCAGTGCCTCCCATGTGGTGGATCGTTGTCGTCGTGGACGTCACGAGCGTAGCGTTCCCCCCGCGGTGCGTCGCCTGATGGTGATGCACAATGTCCCCGTTTTCGGTGCGATGCGCGCTGGACGTTGATTTCTTAAGCGATAAATTGGCCTGTGATAACGTGCTCGGGAGAGCCGCCACTGCTGCCGCCGTGAGTTCAGCTACGTCCGTAGGGGATAAAAACGCTTTCTGGCTCGTGGTAGTCTTGAACGAGCCGCTCATCCGCTCCGAGAGCTACGCAGGCGGTAGGAATGGAAAGGGGTAGGCACGCTTGCCTGTCGTTCGAGTACGTTGACGCGCTGCTTCCTGCTGCACACGACGCAAAACCAATCAACAAGATGCTTAGAAGACTGATCCACTCGAGGTCAGGACGCATCAAAAGAGAATAAACGTGGCACGAGAGGCGACGCGAAACGCGCGTAGAGTTTCATGTCCACTTTCCATCGTTCTCTTCGCTCGGCACGAGCCGCAGCACGCACCTCTTTGTCCAAGACGTCAGCAGCCGCTTTGGAGGAGCTCCTTTGGCGTCTTCTTCCTCTTTTTTTGGTCCCGCACCTAATTCCGAGGAAATAGATTTGAGTACCGCTCAAGATACAAGCGACACAGAATTAGCTACAAACTGAGGGGGTTACAGTCCTCCCCCTCTGCTAAGTTATAGCCTCGGTGGAGAGTGTCCTCTATAACATACCAGAGGTTATTCCGTACCGGAGAAACCAATTCCATACTTCGTAGAGTCACCATAGAACCATGTCGGTGGCGCCGCATGCCAATAACTTAGCAGAGGTTATTCCATAGGGGGGTTAACGTAGCGGAGGGAGGATGGACTGTACATATATGTATACATTTATATCTCTCTCTACTAACTACCTACAGTAGTAGTCTCTCCGAAGCATATATTAAAAAGATCCAAGTGACGCATTGTCACTTCTTTTGATAGAAGGTGAACCGTCCACTGCCTTTGCATCTAGAAAAACATATATAGTAATATTAACTTGGTTGCCTCCGCCTCCTCCTGCCCATTCTTACCCTTTCGAGCAATACATGTACAAGTGACTCGACGTCATGGTCCCAAAAAGCGCCACGCCAGCGTTCCAGTCCTTGTTCGCCACGACGTGGTGGATATCCACGACGGGGACCGCGGCACTCGCGGCACTGAGCGACGTGGGCAATGGCTCACACAGTTCGCGATGCGTCGCGACGTTCCAGAGCGTCACACGTTCCAGGTCATGCGACCACGACGCCACGACGGGGAGGCCATTTCGTTCCGACCACATGGCCGATCGGGTCAAGACGGAAGCGGCTTTGTGACCCGTCAACTTGATCTTGGGCGCTAGCTGTCGCTGTGCAATGGTGCGCAAGTCAAAGACGCTGTGCTTGATGGGACTCGAGCGCGACGACACGACCACTTCCGACGACAGCTGGTTCGACGCGAGCGAGAAGCACGTCTCGTCACTCTTGACGTGAGCAAAGGGCGTGACTTCAATGAAACGATCGTCAACCGGTCGATCCACGACGCTCGAGAGATTAGTGACGTTTCGCCACACGGAGAGCCCACCGAACGTCGCGGCGGCTAAACCCTCGACACGCTGTCCTTCCTCGGTACATTTAAACGGTTGAATCGAGTGCACGGGTTGCCGTTCCGGGAGCGCGAACATCTTGACAATGCCTGGATCACCTTCTGCTGGCTTTCGTATGTCATATTGCGCGACGCGACCATCTCGAAAGCCACAGTAGATGGCATGCGGATCCATGGCACTATAGCTGCAGGACCACCCCTGCCGTCGGTTTGTCGGCAGTGCGACCTTCAACATCACTTTTTGGTGCCGCAGACTCGTCACGGCAAGCTTGCCATCGAAACTTACCGTGACAACATTGTCGGTCATGGGTTGAATGCACATATCGCGCACCGCAGACGTATGCACGGGGATTTGAAACTTCCGTCGTGAATCTTGTACGACGACCATCAAGATCCCATGCGAGTTCTGGCCAAATTTTTCACCCACACACATCGACGAGCACGACGGTGCGATGCTGAACACACGCGCACTGGTCAAGGGCATGTTGAAGAGTGGCTTATATTTCTGGACAGCAGCGTGTAAGGTATCGTCCGAGGGTGACGGTTGGGCAGTGGATACGACCGGTACGTGGCATTCCGTCGCGTGACTCGCGATCGCAGGCAAGCAGGTACCAGTGCTCGTTTTCGCTCTCGTCGCCTCGGCAAGCTTTTTCTTAAATTTCACCATTTTCATTCCGAGCTCCTTCATTTCTTTCTCGAGCGCCTCGCACTTGCTCTTCTCTTGTTCGTACTTTTTCGTCATGGCTTCCAGGCCGGAATTATCCACGACCGCGACGTGATCTGAAAAGAGCGGGTAGATATCCGTGCGTTTAATGACGGCACTACAATTTGGACACGTTCGCCTTTCGGAGATCCACCGCTCAATGCATTTTTTCCCAAACAAGTGGCCACACTTGAGCGCCACGAGACGATGGCGACCCACAAGCGTACACGCATCACAGCAAATTGTACATTCCGTCGGCTCGGCCTTTTCCTCCACGTGCGAGCGCTTGCGTTTACGAGGACAATCTCGCGCTTTCACTGCTCTTCGCGCGGCTGCAGCTAACTCCATGGCAGCTTCTGCGGCCGTCAAAATCTGCACGTCATCGTCGTCTTCATCTTCTGCGATGGAGATGGCTTGGAAAGTCGCGGGGGTTAACGTAGAGGCCGCTGCCGTAGAGAGTCGATCGACGTCATCAATCGAGGCAGCCGCTGTAGAGAGTGGATCGACGTCATCAATCGAGGCAGCGGGGGACGGGAACAGGGGACTGCTGATCGCCGACGTGCTCTCGGTGTACTCGCTTTCGTCGCTTTCCTCACCCTCTCCATTGTTGCTGCTGCTACCATAACTATCGTCATCTTCGGCGAATAACATGTCGTCGACGCTGTGCGACATACTTGTCTGGTATTGAGCAACTTATGACTGGTAGAATTCCAAATATGCTGCGTGTATCTTACAAAACGTAGCCTCCCGAAAAGAATACCGCGGTGTCCATCTTATATCATATCACATTCTTATCCAACGCCCATTTTATTGCTATTGAACACCACAATTCTTGAAACCACGAGAGATCACATGGACAAATACGGCACACTCGACGAGGATTTTCTTGTGCAGCTGCTTGAGAACGAGGATGAAGAGGAAGAGCTGAATATGCATGAAATTACCTTGCTACGAGAGGTGCAGCAGGAGATTCACCGTCACGGCGGTTCCCGCCCGGGAAGAGCCGCCAACATTGACTGACCGAGATAGGCTACTAGGACACGGGCGGATCATGAGAGATAAGTTTGCACCTAGTCCTGTTACGGTGAGCGTTTATTCCGTCGCCGCTTCCTTACGCGCCGACCCTTGTTCTTACGCCTTTAGATTCTATTGTCACGATAAATATTTTCAGCAACGACCAGACGCGACCAGCAAACTTGGCCTTTCTGCGCTCCAAAAATTGACGGCCGCCCTCCGCCAATTATCGTGTGGAATTCCTGCGGATGCTGTAGATGAGTACGCCCGTATTGGAGAGTCCACTGCAATCGAAGCGCTACAGCACTTTTGACGAGAGTGTGGTGGAGTCGAGTTCAAATTCGAACACCGAAGTGTCCTGAACCGATCACCATCTTGCCCAGCCAACCAATGTACAGGGGTAGGTACCCCGTGAACCTTCGCCTAAGATCCGATCGGATGACCGTTCAGTACTACAGGACGCCTGGTCCGATCTTCTTTTACGCTTCTCACCTTGTGTACCCATTGGTTTGGATGGCTACACACTCAGTGGACCGTCGCGCGATATGCACTTGTGGGGATCGATAGGTAGCAATCCACTTCTGGAGAAGGGTGTATCTAGGGCGGAAATCATCACCCTAAACACGCAAATATCCACAATATACTTGATCTCAGTATACCTCTAGGACAGATCGCGTATAGCCGATCGTAGTGCCCAACCAAAACAAGATATCGATAAACCAATCAAGAACAACTAAACAAACGTATCCAAAGCTTGGGGTTCGACCAACGAGATCTCCACGTAAACCTTTCCAATTACTTAGTAACACGTTCCAAACGTGTGCGACTTGAAGTGAGTACTGTGTTAAGTACGCGTTCCCGTCGAGGAACTTCCGGTGGGCCAAGTGCGTCTGTCACGCGTCCCGTCCGGGCAAATTGAGCTGGAGGGGGCCATGTTAACCCTCCGCTCCCAAAAAATCCGCGGTAAGCGGGGGCGACTAATGTGTAAGAACTAAGAAAACATACACTATATTTATATCCATTAAAAATCTAATATGTAAACTACATGAACATCGTGTGACTTACCTAAAACTGCGTACTTGACACTTCTGACACACGATTGGCTCAAAAATTCATTTTTAACCAACCCGATCGCTCCAAACCGATCAGCGATATACCGGTATAAGCTGACCATATAACTTCTTCTTCACTTCACCACACGAGCAGTGGTTGAGGTTTTTGGGAAGGAACATCTCCGAAGTCCAACTTCTGAGGATGTACGCCATCTCCTCGAGGAGAACGAAAAACGAGGCTTCCGGAGAATGCTAGGCAGCTTAGATTGTATGCATTGGAAAAACTGCCCGACAGCTTGGGCTGGGTAGCATACTGGAAAGGAGGCAGAACCAACAATTGTGCTCGAAGCGGTGGCCTCGTATGATCTGTGGATATGGCATGCCTTTTTTGGCATGTCAGGGTCACACAATGGAATCAACGTCTTGGACCGGTCGGATCTGTTCGCAGATATCCAGAATGACCGCGCTCCTCTCGCTGAATACGTCATCAACGGATGTAACAGGGTTACATTTGGTTACGTTGGTGTACGTAAATACACAACGGTTGAGGTCAAGTATTGACCGGTCCGAAAGGTTCGGACCTATTGGCTGTTTTAACCAATTAGGGCGGGAGCCCTTGTGAAGGCGTGGTAGACTGCCACGTGTTGGTACACAGGTGGTGTACATTACATTTCTGCTAGGTACGAATTAAGTAAGTTCTATCTAGTATTACATATAGTTAACATTAGTTTATTATTTTAGGCTAATTACATATTAAATATAAATCAGTTTCCATTTTACACTAGCCAGCTAGATGTTCGACCGGGAAAGGTCGAGCGTGCTGTGAGTGTTGTAGCAGGGGAGTGCCTCCCCTAGCTATTCCCTACTTAGGGAAGTGTGGTGGACTCAAGTTCGAAATCGAAAACATTAGCATCGATAACCTGACTACCACC
>CM047588.1:15181486-15198453 GCA_026184515.1 Peronosclerospora sorghi | reverse complement strand
CTTCCAACTTTCGGAGGGGGTACTCCGCGGACCACCACTCGAGATCTAGTCCGATCGTCCGCTGCAAGCAGACGACCGGTCGTCATCAGAACCCACTTGGTACGATTGTTTAGTGTCCATCTCACCTTGTGTAACCGATGGAATGGGCTAGTTACACACTCGGTGGATCGGGATCGCAGATTGGATCGAAGCGGTCTTGAATATAGAAGACCGATCTGGGTAGGTATCTCTGGGGCGGAACTCTTCACCCCAGACACAAACAGACCAAAAACACTTCCAAGAGATAACTTCCAATAGGTCGATCGTCCAAACGATCAAGACCTTACCAATACGAAATAATAGAGGGTAGACCGACCGTTCCGGTCTAGCCCCTGACCAATACGAAATAAGACCAAAACCGGTCTAGTTTCCAACCAATATTAAAACAAGCCAATATGTCCGCGTAAATACCCAATATGCTCGTGAAACTCCACAAACGATATCTCCACGCCAAGACCAATCCAGTGAATAGCACGTTCCAAACGTTCTTGAGTTGAGGTGTTGAGATCGCCAAATCGTACTCCCGTCGAGGGACTTACGGTGGGCCAAAGTGCGCGTGCGGCGCGTCCAGACCGGGTATAATGGGCGAGAGGGGATAATTCGACCCTCTGCCCCCAAACACTCCGCGGCGGGCGGAGGCGACTAGTGTACGAAAAGGGAAGAACGGCGACCCCTAGCTGTGGTGTGAACCAAGACCAGAAGAGGTTTCAGCCACTTATCCGAAAAACTAAAAGATTTCCTTACTTAAAGGTATAACCTCTGTCCTAAAAGGTAAAACCACAGCTAAAATACTACTACCCTATAGTCCCTAAATGTACCCCCACAAAAATATGTAAAATACCCAAAGTCGGGTGACTCACCAAAACTTGCGTTCTTGACACTTCTTGAGTGTGATAGGCTGAAAAGCCCCCCTTGTTTAAACCAATCCGAAATTAGACCAAATGCCTTGACGAAACTTGACCAGAAGTGTGCCAAATTTTGGGCACGCTTCTCCACAGAAGCGTAAAGCTAAAGCGTTAGCGTACGCTAACAGGAAACTGGGGAAATCTTGGCCCCGAGCGAGAGAGTAATCTCACGCTAAGCCCTTTTATTAGGGCGTATCGGCTAAGTAGCCGCGTATCTCCGCTTAAGGAAAGTCTTCCTCTGTGCGCTAGCCGCACCGTGCGTTTACGCACCGGCTACAATGGACGTCATTGTCAGATAGGAAACTATCTTGCTGATGGTAGGTGCCCCAGCTTTGGTAGGATATCGGAAATGACTCGCTGTTCTTCGAGCCTCACGCGGTGTGTTTATGTGTTCCAACGCGTCCGCTAGGTATATAGCCCGCTTGGTCGACTCTCGTCTAAACTATTGCAGAACCTCAGGTCCAGAAACACAAACGGTTCGTGAATGTACAAGAATCTGTCAGAAAGAATGTTGAACGTGCATTTGGCGTTCTGCTAGCACGCGTCGCTATCGTCAACGCGCCTGCACGGTTTTGAAGCTCACGGGGGTTTCAAAAAATCATGTATGCATTCGTCATTTAGCCCAATATGATAATTGAAGACGAACGCGGCCTCGACTTCGTTGAAGTAGACTGCGGCGGCACTCTTCCGTTGACCTTACATCTTCGACCACCACTGTCACCGCCACCGCCATTGCTGCCTGTGTCTTCGAAGAATTTGGTTACCGTTACCGAGCCATTCGATGTGAAGCACGACACGATGTGTTGCGAAGTGACCATATAGAGCACCTCTGAGATAGGCAAGGCAATGTAGAGTAGAGATAATTGTAAATAGAATGAGTTGTACAGCCTTATTACAGACTATCTATCCATTGTGTATCTAATTCTCTTTCCCTTCCAACTCTCGTAAAATTCGTTCCTGTTGTAACTCGAAGTACCGTCGGAGAGCTCCTGTCATTTGTGAGAGGTCTTGAAGCTTGATTGTATTCATGAAGGCAGTTTTCTGGGAGTCAGCCATCTTCTGGATCGCAATTCTGCGGCGTCGTGACTCCTCCGCACGTGCACGCTGATTCTACTGCAGTTCGCGCTGGAAATCTCCTGCATCAGATGCATTTTTTCGCGTTCCTACCCTCTGGGCGCACTTTCTGCCCCGAGGCCGACTCCTCTTCTGCGATCTTCCTCTTTCTTGGCTTGACATTTTATGTGTCAAGTCATTCCATTGGGTATGCCGGAGGATGAACCACACCACCTGAAACGTGAACGGAGCCTTGTGCTGTTCCTCAAAAATTTTGATATCGTTTCGGACCTTGTCCTCAAAAGTTTTGCCGTTTTCGTTGCGTGCTTTGATATCGGCGAAGCAGCCGCAAAATTTATTTACCGTGCGTTGAATAAGCCCCTGATGTGTTTTCATAGCGCCCGTCGATCGGTCGGTGGTCTGCAGCCCGGAAGCAAAACTGTTGTTGACTCTGTCCCAATACGTAGTAGATTTATGCTATTCATCAATGATCGGATCCTGAGCAACTTCTAACCAATTTTGCGCGAGTTGCTCATCCTCTTGTGGCCTCCAGTTCCGTCTTTTCAATTTTTTGGTGTGGCGGACGTGATATCGGAAGTGAATCGTGGACGGAAGCGTCGGGAAGGGGCGCATGGGAGTCGGAGACAGGCGCGGGAGATGAAATGGGCGTGCAGGAAGAGGAAATGATGGATGAGTGACGGGATGGGGATATGGTCGTTGCGGGGGTGATGAGCGTGTGAGGGAGTGTTTGGGTGGCGGTGCTCATATAATCCTTTATTTTTTTAATCAGGAAGATCTTAATTGTTTTAAATATTTTTTAGCTTAAATAAAGTTTATTTAATTGGCAATCTGTATCCGTATCCCCCCCAAATTACTACCCGTATCCCACCTCAATTATAGGCGTATCCCGAGGCTAGCTGGATCGACGAGTTGCTTTTGCTTGGGCAACTAGTATTACTTTTAGGGTATAATATTGCCAAATATAGCTATAATTTCACAACCACTTCTATTTTTTTGCTAGCCGCGCTATCTCACTAAGACTATTCACGAATACGAGAACGCATTGCGACAGCTAGACAGCAGTCTCGCTATCGAGCACTTTTTTTCCAATTGCAGAGGAGATGGCTACAGTGTTTGCAAGTTGCGCTTCAAGAGAAGTTATACTCGCGTTTTACATACTCAATGGCTCCTTCAACCATGTTAATAGCACGCACATCACATACACAAGTTGACCTTTCTTATCGACGGCTGCACCGACACTAAGACCATTGTCTAGCTGTGCTGCCGTACGAAGCATCGCTTTGTGAACTTCTTCACCTTCGTACACTTGAGAGTCTGTTCCAGAGCAGATTGCATGATGCACAGTAATGGTGTTGTGACCACTACTCGGATACCCAAACATTTCGTCACCTGGCTCAACGTTGTTTGAATTGCCAATACGGACCGCCGGTAATTTTCCTATTGTTTCTCGAGAAGTGCCTTCCAATTTTGTCACTGTCCAGTTGCGCGCGATGATACGGTCCGTCACGTCGCCAATGTACAGTTCACTGGGTGTATCTGAGATGACTTCGCAATCTATTCGCAACAATGCGTAATCGAGTCCTTCATTAGAGCACTCGGGAATCACGCGGACATGATACTTCCATAATGGCGGTAATGACGTGGATTCTGTGGGCGCTACCAATATCATATACTCGTTGCTGTAGAAGCAGTCAAACTGCTCTCCTTGAAGACAACGTCGGGCCGTTGCAATAAGTCTGTCCTCGTGAATGATGATACCCGAACCAACATTACAAAGCTCTCATTCCGTGGTAAGGATAGCAATGCAAACTGCCGACTGCTGTACACGCCGGACAAGCCCAGCGCGGAAATGCTTCATTTCCGCGCGCTTCTGCTTGAATAGAGCCACAGTCGTGACAAGCGTTGATTACATCGACTGTCGCTCGTCATCCTAATCTTTGTTAAAGTCTGCGAGACACGCTGTAGCATTTAGTAGCTTCATGCGCGGGACAAATGGAATGCCTAGGTCGCGCAAGTGACCAGCATTCATTAAACATAACGACTCAATATCAATCTGCTTAGCTTCAAACAATGCGGCATATTTACTGAGCTTAAGCGAAGCCAATAAGCTCGATATGACTAATAAGCTCTTTTTCTTTTCCGCAGCTTTGCGTGCTGACCAGCGAATGGAGAACTTGTTATACCACGATAAATTCTCAAATCCAATGACATTTATATCACGCCGAAAAGCCACCAAGGAAGGAGGTCAGAAAAGCGACGTTTTTTTCGGACAATGCTGGGGAATGGTTGAAATGCTGGACAGCCAAAAATTTTCTCACGCTTTCAGCGAGAGGGCGGAATTTTTTTTGAAAATTCCTCTGCTGAAAAAATTCATGAACCATGAAGTGGCTGTGAAATTATAGCTATATTTGGAAATATTATACCCTAAAAGGAACGACTCGTCGCCCAAGCAAAAGCGACTCGTCGATACAGCTAGACTCGGGATACGCCTATAAATGAGGGGGGATAAGGGTAGTAATTTGAGGGGGATACGGATATCAATTGACATTTAATTAATGAGAAATTACACAGAATGGGTCGGTTTTTCACGGAAATTCACAGAATGGGTCGGTTTATATGTTCTATATAATAACATCCACATATATAAAGAAAGAATTGAAACAGAAAGAATTGATGTCGCTCTGGCGAGGACCGGGGCACGGGCCCAGGAGCATGGCGACGGCGCCACAGCCGCCACTGGGTCTGGAAACTCACGAATTTGACCAACCAAAAGGTGACCAACTCACTTTTATTCCTCTTGCCATGTCCCCAGATTCTGGTTTAAGAAGGATGATAATGGAGAGTACGAGATATGCATTATGGTCGTGGCTATGGGTGCTGTTATAGGTTGACTTACTTTTTGTGCATGTTGCAGCATCGTGCCGAACGTGTGCGAGGTCGTGGTTGTGTTGCTTGATAGAGAAAATATTCTGGATGCTATAACCCGGGAGCTAACGACCATGAAAGGAAATATTTTAGACGCAGACGTAATGACAACAGTGGATGGGACACTGTTGGATCGCTTTGTAGTTAAGGGATCATTTATGAGTGACGAGCGGCAGGAGGAGCTGCGTACGCAAGGTTAAAAGACTCAAATGAACTAACCAGATGGATACTACTATGGATAGAGAAAGAAGACCCGGATTACGTGGCTGTTCACAATGGGTATAGATTTGATGTCGGGAGAATATGCAGTGCAGCAAGCGAGTTTGACGAGAGAAAATTTACTTAGGGGAATCTAGGCAGAAAAGGAAGAGGCATGGACTTACTCATTGATGGTTATACTATGATTGACACTTATTGGTTTGTAGATGAGGTTCACAGGAGCGATTATGAAGTCTTGGTGTCGACGCTAAAGTTCGTTCTCGTTCAGTTTTCATCCTTTTTGGGAAGATAGGAAAAAACAGGTTGAAGCTGGCAGTAGCAGTAAAACCGACCCATTCTGTGAATATCATAGAAAACGGACCCATTCTGTGAATTTCCGTGAAAAACCTACCCATTCTGTGTATTTTCTCTTAATTAATCTATTTCTCACTAATTGAATATTTAATATATTTTTGTCATTATCATAATTTTATTTAAAATATTCATTAATTAATTTAAAATTTATACGAAAAGGATATAAAATTGTTTTCAGTAATAATTGTATGCAAAATATTTGCTGGATGGGAAGGTACTGATTTAATACGCGTCTATAATGATTCCAATTTTGTTACTGGGTGTCCAGGTTTTTAAGAAATTACTAATTTAGCACAGATTTAATTTTACCGTTGGAGAACCAATTTTTTAGATTTCGGTGTTAAATTGATAAAGAACGCATTTAACATTGACTGATGGAGATAATCTTAGTCTATCACAAAGAGGGTTGAACTTATAAACGACTGTTGGGGGCTGAAGTTAAACTATCGTTCGCCTCTAGCAGATCGGATGAGGCGTGGAATATGCTCGGGAGATGCGCATTCCACCATGGCGGGACAAAACATGAGGCTTAAGGGGCACGACATAACCGGAAATGATATTTCAACTTAAATATCATTTGTAAACGTCGGGGAAGCCGCGTCGATCTGAATTCATGGCATTTTCTCAAAAACATTTGACTTTAATCCAATGAACTTGGGAGAAACTTCTGCGCGTGAAGTTTCGGATTGCATAAGTAGAAAGATAGTATCTGGTTACACAAGATGGGATATTTATTGATGTGGATAGTCGATAAGTCTGCAACCAAGGTAGTGATCGCGAGGATTGGGTAGTCAGTACGATGCTTACCAGTCAAACTCGGAAGCCGACGAACGGATCGCCCTCCGAAAGTGAGGCGTCTGCGTCGCCCGTGCATATCCACATGAGGAAGAAAATTTCGGAAGTGGACCACACCACGGTGTCCCGGATCTCTTTTGGTGACTTGGCTAACCCCGCAAACTCCGAGTTGGCGATTACACAAAACCGACCGCCGAGTTCATTGAGGGAAGGCGTTTTTCTCCCAGTGATGCTGAACAAGAAAAGAAGTGATGAGCAGTTTGGATCTGTGGAGCTCTAAGATAAGATTAATGATGATAATAATGAGATAACTTAGGCTCCATTTGGTGCATGACCAAATTATGAGTATAATACTTAGTATTTACGTGTGATGCATATTGGACAATAAGAACAAAAAGAAAAAGAACTGCTGATGCACGGGCAGATCGTAAAACTTCAGCGTTCGAAGAAAATGAGGACAAAGACAAAGAAGGTGAAGAAACAACGGATATGCAGATGTTGTGAAGGAGTTGAAATTTTTAATATTTTCACTTAATTAACAACACAAGAAGGTAATAGTCCAGTCCTTTTTGTTTGACTTCCCTGGTCCTTAATACTACCGCCCGAACCACAAATCAACCAAACCCACTAGAAAAATACTTCCAAAAGTAGTCCAGGCTGCCCCAACTCTATCTATTTCCAAACGGCTACTGCTCCTATTGCTTAGGTGTTCAATCAACAACTTCTTTGTATTAGACTTGGTTTTTGTATGAAAACAATGAAGAAGTCTTTTAGAGGGACGCCAGAGATCTGTGTCGCTCAGGGGAAATTCAAATCTATTAAGTGTTACTAATTCTTACATCAAAGTCAATCACTTCTTTCACCAACTACTTCTTGGTTACTTCAGCGCTGACTTCAATACTTGAAAGTTACTGCTGAGACCCTCTGTAATCTGATTGATCGGATTGGCCGTCGCGAGATGTTCGTCGCGGGTCACTTCTGATTGGTTGAAAATATCCATTTAAAACTCCAAATTCACACCAATCATAATTCAATCAGTCGCGATATGGCCGTCGCGGGTCGTGTCTGATTGGATGAAAATATCCATCCATAACTCCAAATTCACACCAATCATTAATCAATCAGTCATGAGATGACCGTCGCGAGATGGCCGTCGCGAGATGGACGTCGCGGGTCGCATCCGATTGGTCGAAAATACTCATCCACAATTAAAATACTTAACAGTGTGAGAGCAATCGGGAACATCAAGCCGGGTAATTTGGGAAGCCGAAGGCGCATGACTTTTCGTTGGCTTTACCGCCATGATTGGACCCGCCGTTGTGCTTGTAAGTTGCGCCTGTGTCTTGACTTTCTTTGGTGGTGCTGACGGTTTGTCTTCATAGTCTGGTTAATCTGTTACCTCACGCGCCCCAGCGCCCCTAGCCGCGGAACATAGAATCGGAGAGTTTGTGGAGCTGAGGGTGCATGACGTTTCGTTGGCTTTACCGCCATGATGCTAGAGCCAAAACGACTGTGCTGAGGCACTGTGTAAGCACGAGACGTACCAATTGGTGGATAAAAAACGGAAGCATCGCGCCACCAGCACCATTATACTCTAATGCTCACGTTGTTCACATAATGAAGGCACAACACGATCTTGGTTGCTAATGTTCATTGTTTGAAGAAATCACCAGCGTAAAAGGCAGCATCGTGCTAGCATGTAGAGTTTTGGCGTGGTAAAAATTATACCGTGAATTGATAACTACCGCAGATCATCTTCTATATGCTGTAAATAAAGATTCCACTTCACCACACAGAAGTCAGATCATGTGGGGGAATTAAAAAAAGCTTCCTGAAGGCCGATGAAGTTATGCAGATTGGCAGCCCTGTAGCTATCGGTAAGTTAGAAGTTTCCTGTCTCACCTCGGTTGATTTGCTAAACAAGTTCGATATGATCAGGGGTTTGTTCGCGCAGCTGGAGCAAGCCAAGATCAGCACAGGGGCGTTGAATCTTGTTAGCTATTTTAATTGGACGCCGATGTGATGATAAACCCGCGAAGACAACTGTGGTGAAGTGCAAGTGAAAGTATTTGACCAGTTTGTACCAGGTACCAGTTTTAAAGGCAGATCGATCTGGTTGGCTGAAAGGACGAAGTATTTTGGGCCAATCGTGTGCTTGGAGTGCTTTGTACGCGGATTTGAGGTAAGGCACACGGTTTACATATATTTTACATATTGGATTTTTATTGGATATTAAATACAGTGTTCGTATTACATCGGGTTCCGTAAGTCGCCAGTGGCTCCGATCGGAGTCATTGGGAGCAGAGGGTTAACAGGGTCCCCTCACGCTTATTAAGCCCGGCCAGGACAGAGCTCCACCGGAAGCCCCACGACAGGGAGCATTTGTTACGTTCACTCACCACTCAAGTTCTGCCCCGCTCAAGGGAGGCGTGTTATTTTTGGCTGGGTTACTCATCGCAATATGCTGTGATTAAGTCCCAGGAATTGGATGGATTACTCATGTGGTGAAGTGCAAGTAAAAATTGTTGACCAGTTTTTACCAGTGTACCAGTTTTCAAGGCAGATCGATCTGGTTAGCTGAAATGACGGAGTATTTTGGAATCGTGTGCGAGAAGTGTCAAGAACACATATTTTGGTAAGTCACATGATATTGCGTGTACTTACATTTTTTCATGTTTGTACATATTGGGGACCGTAGGGAGATAGGATTGGTTAGTTATTTTTTGGCCTTTTAACTCACAACAGGGAAGTCGCTAGCATCTTTGCTAAGTACGTTAGTCGCCTCTGCACGCCGCGGAGTGTTTGGGAGCAGAGGGTAGAGTAATCCCCTCTAGCTCATTATACCCGGCCGGGACGCGTTACAGACGCACTTGGACCGCCGGAAGTCCCTCGACGGGAGTACGCATTGGTCGGCTTCGCAATCCCAAGTCACACACGTTTGGAACGTGTAAACAAGTTTTTGGATTGTTACGTGGAGATATCGTTCGTGGAGTTTTTGTCACGTTTTTGTTAGATCTCCATATTGGAATATTGGTCTTTTATTCTCGCATTGGTTGGGCTCTACGATCGGTGAAGCGTTCTGCCCTTTGGAGTATATTTACTTGGAGTATAACTGGTATGCCCGTACATAGGGTGAAGAGTTCCGCCCAGGGTACACTACCCAGCACGGCTCACGTTTTTAGAACTCACATCAATTCCCAGCACCGATCCACCAAGTGTGTAACCAGCCCATTCCATCGGGTACACAAGGTGAGATGACGAACGAATCGGACCAGGCGTCCTATGCTGATGATCGGTCGTCTGATAGCAGCGGACGATCAGATAGGATCGTTGGCGAAGGTTCGCGGGGTACCCCCTGTCAGTTGGAAGGCTGGGCACGATGGTGGTCAGGTTCTCGACACTACGGTGTTCGATTTTGAACTTGACTCCACCACAATGGTGCGCGTGCCCGGATCACTTGGTGATAGTGGATATCACCGAGATGATATCTCGTCAATAATTGATTATAACGAATTAAATGTGGAATCTTTCTGGATAGGACATAAGGAACGGCTATCGCCTTATGTTCTCGTTGTCGATAAGGATGGCGATGTACGATCTGGCCGGGTGGAGGACCAGATCGGCACTAATAAGTTTTACCTCCCCATAAGTCTCCCACCGGAGCCGATCGGGACTATAGCAAGTCTTGCTATAGTTCCGGAAAGGATCAGGGCTTTTGTCCTGATCCTATGCATTTGAAGGAACGTTTTGATGGAAAAATAAAAGATGAAAACGACTTGGAGGCTGATTGGAACGATCAGATCCACCCTCCCAAGGTTCCCAAGCAGAGGCTTGAAATGCTACCCGATGAAGACGACTTGGAAGAAAAGTCGCAGGTAGGGTATGGGGTTATCAAAGAAGAAGACCTGACCAGGATGTATTACATCCACGAGTTAAAGCGATTTATTCGTGAAGAACTGGTCATGCGGATTATAGACCCCCAGATCCCCGATCGCCTTCTCGGACCCACCACCGAGCCGATCAAAAGCGATCGGCCGTTGATATTGGTGAAGAACCTGCTGGCGATGTTGGATGAGGTCGGCATAAAAGTGCAAAACCTCGCCAACGTGCATAAGCTGTTTGATCGGGACACTTGGAAACTGGAGATGTCGATGTCGACCCTCCATGATCATTTGGTGCCGTTGGCGGGGGCGGTTCGCCTCCCAACTCCCACCGAGGCATTGAAGGTTGCTGAGGCCACGGCAGCACACGATGATGTGCGTTCCGATGATAAATCGCTGTATCAGTCTCCACCTGCCTCTAATAGATCATCGGAGTTGGAGGTCGGTGTTGAGCGGATGACAATGGGGGTGGATCATACCCCCATGGGCGCATAAAAAGGACGTGTGGCAGCATGGGGATGCATGCCGGTCGGGGCCACAGGAGCCCCCACAGGTTTCAGTACCTCCAAAGGAGGATGCCAACACGCTGCCCATGACCCAAGCTAACGTCCAAGCCATGTTTGAAGCAATGATGGAGCGTTTCATGGGAGACCGATACCAATCGCCTCCGCTACCGCATGCCCAGGAACGATCTGCCCGGCAAAATGTCAATACTTGCCGGGATGTTGATATGGAGTCAGTGGCATCAACGGATAAGGCTAACCGAGGTGGAAAACCAGTTGGCAGAGGAAGACGCAAGCCGCAGACAACCCGATCGCGCCGATCAAGCAAGAACAGCGATTTCGACATGGTGTCGATCGGAGATCCGGATGACCACTATGGGTCAGACGGTGCAGGGGCGGGCAGAACGCGCAGGGCTAACCTAGCCTCTACGACCACCTTTGATTTCGGATCTACTGCGATCCCACGCATTCGCATGGCTGCGACCACTGATCTCAAGGATTTCACTGGCAAGGACGCCTACGAGAAGCAATCCAGATTGTGGTTTGGTCGGGTCAAGTCTGCTTTCTTGCGGGATCAGACACCAAAAAAGGAACGGTGTTTGATCTTCATAGATCTGCTGAAAGGACCGGCTGCGAACTGGATCCAACAGTTAAGTCGGGATGTCCGATCTGACTGGGATCTGCTATTTCAGAATTTGAGGGGCAGTGCTGCAAATCTGGATTCTCTACCGCCCGCAAATACCATCATATGCAGAAGCGGGGCGATGTGACGCCGATCGAGTACTTGCACCGTTTGAACGTGGCTGCAGTTCGCGCAGGATAGTGATCAAGGAAGGCAACCCGCCAACCGGTGCCGCTATGGAGCACGTGGGTCACTATATCAGTACACTTGATGACCAAGAGCTGGCATATCAGCTCACTCTGGTGCGCCTCAAAGATGTGGGGGAAGTGGAGCAGACGTTGGGGACGTTGCAACACCCACGCAGCATGAGGGCGAAGGTCGCCGTTGGATCGGGTCGATACAGATCTAAGACCCAGACAGATCCGGTGAAGAGGCCCCTGAACAGATCGGCTCGTGCTGTTAAGGCGATCGCGACTGAAGAAAGCACTGGATCGGAAGAAGAAAGTAGCGGCCAGTCCAGTCGGGAGTCAGACGAGGACCAGTATCGCCACGTTTTCGTCACGGAACCTGCCCCAAGAACCAGATCGACGCCTAACCTGGCAGATCGGAAGGACAGGAGTTGGAACAAGTCCGATCCGGACCGACCTCGCAAGGAGTGTTCTCACTGCGGGTCAAGCAAGCATGATGGTGGGTACTGCTGGAAGAAGTTGATATGAAAGAAGTGCGAAAGACGCGACCACCCCACCGATCACTGCCTCTTCGTGTGCAACTCATGTGGAGAGATCCACGAGGCCGGCCAGTGCAAGATCGAAGAGTTCTTAAATCTGATGCGCAAGTGGTATGTGCCGGGAAGCACGCGGGGATGATTCCACCTGACGTGGAGAAGATGTTAAACTAGAACTCTCGCCAGGTTGGAATCTGGATCGAGCCGAGCGATCTACGTTTGGCATCTATGCATATGTCGGCAAGGAGAATAAAACCGACAATACATGTTCTATTCTCAATTGCGTCGATCGGTATCATCCGGTCTACAATCTCACGACCGATGAATATTCCCGATAGAAGGTGGTCATGCAGCTGGATCTGCTGCCTGGGGAGTCTCGCGGCTACTGGAAGTATCATGCGCCCGACAAATGGTTTAAGCAGGCGAAAGCCTGTGGTAAGATAAACAACCAGAAGGCAACGATGTTGTTCGACTCTGGGGCCGAAGTCTCGATTATCGACTCCGCCTTTGCTCGTAAGGTCAGATGTCGTATAGACTATACCCAGATACAAGAATGCGTTGGAATTGGGGAGAATTCTTACATGACCGAAGGAAGGACACGCGTGAATATCACCCTATCGGGTTCGCTGGTCTACTTATTGAGCGCTTGGGTTGGCAAGCTGGCCGGTCGGGATGCCCTGTTAGGCATGGATTTCATGGTGCCGGCAGGTATTCGCCTAAATCTGTCTCATGGAATGCTTACACTCCCCGATGAGGTCCAGATCCAGTTAGCTGGTCGGAGGCCCCTATACGGATCGCACACCGATATGTTCAGGTGGGACCAAGATGTCACCATTCCAGTCGGCCAATCCGCTGATACCCCGGTCGAAAAAGGTTTTCGATCAAGGAAGTTATGGGTGACCAGGGGCGATCGGTGGGTGCCGACTTTTGTGAAGAGCGCCGGCCGATATGATTATGTTCTAGTCACTAATATCGGTGACAAGGCGCTTACGCTCGACAAAAATACTATTGTTGGCATGTGGCTGGAGGAAGGGAAGGTGCCAAGAAAGATGGGGTTCGTCTCGATCGGATCGAGACGGTATGTTGAGTGGCAGAACTTGGCATACCAAGCGACCACCGATATGATCAGCGATGATGGATCGGTGGAAGAAGATACCTCACCTATGGTGGAACTACCCAGCTATGTAACCCCAAAGAATATGTTAATTTGAAGAAAGGCACCGCAGTCGCCGGACACGGTGGACCATCAAGCAGATGAGCCAAGGTTCGTCAACATGATGGCGTCACAAGAACAGGCGACAGAGGAGCCGGAAATAGAAAAAAGGGAACATGGGATTGCTAGGGCGGACCACGATGGCGCACCTAAGCAGATAGATGTCGTTGAAGAGCTTCCCGACGATCGGGAACAGCAGTGTGCAACCGATCAGGACGGTTTGAGTGATATTGCCCCGGAAGACGATCAAGTTTGTATACATGAGGGCGGGGATCAATATATTCAGGAGTTGGAGAGCCAGATGGATGTCTTCCCTTAAGTGTCTGCCGACCCGCCCGAAGTCACCTTGGACGATCTTCAAGTGGGTGATCGAGATGTCAACAGTCCCGATCAGATCGATCAGCTAAAGAAGATCATATGGAAGAAGAAACATCTGCTGATCTGGAAAGGAAACGCTTACCCCCTGCTGCTCGCGAATCTATTTGTGACATCGACGTGGGTGATGCCAAGCCGATCGCCCAGCAATGCCGACGTGTGGCGCCACAGTACCGCGAAAACCTGTCCGATCTTATTAAAGGACTGTTGGCCACCAAGATCATTAAGCCGTCAACCTCGCCGTGGGCCTCACCGATCGTGATTGTGATCAAGAAGAACGGCGTCGACATCAGGTTGTGTATCGATTATCGGTTGGTAAATCGGTTGACCAAGCTTATGGTGTACCCGATGCCGCTGGTCAGCGATCTGCTAGAAGATCTCGACAAGGCCCTATGTTATTTCTCACTGGATATGGCAAGTGGATTTTGGGTGGTTTCGATGACCGATCGGGCTCGCGATATCTCCGCATTTGTTACGCCGTTCGGTCTGTTCGAGTGGAACCGTATGCCGTTTGGTTTGAAGAACGCGCCCCATATCTACCAGAGGCTGATCGACAACGCACTATATGGACATTTCAATATCAGTACCGATCGGGACCCCACCGAAAACCATGATGTATTTACAGAGAGTGAACCTGATCGGGAAAGGAGACCGTCCGTTCTGGGGAGGCGATCGTACATCGACGACATTCTGATCCCTGCTTTGTCATGAAGCGATCTGTGCGAGAAGGTCGAACGGTTCTTGTAGACATGCGATCGCTGGAACCTGTCGATCAATGCTGTGTAGAGTTTCTGGGGCATGTCCAAGGTCGCCTATTTGGGTCATATGGTGTCGATCCGTGGGCTGGAGGCCAATCCCAAAGATCTGGAGTCACTGAGCAACCTCCCGTTTCCCAGATCACTGAAGGCAATGCAGTCCTTCTTAGGGAGCTTAAATTACTACAGCCGCTTCATTGAAGACTTCGCGATTTACGCGGCCGTGCTGTACGAGCTCCGGAAAGTCGAGTACCTTATGTTGCGCGAAGGAGATCGGGCAACTTTACTGCAGGGCTGCGACTCTGATCTGCCCGCAGATTTTCCGCAGGTGGAGGCAGAGGATCACATGAAGCGTGATAAGGTTGCTTTCGGTATGCTGAAGGCCAAGATGGCGACAGCACCGATTCTCAGACACTTCGATCTGGAAAAAATGCCGATCGTCATTGTGGACGATAGTAAGTGGGTTATTTCTGCCACTCTAGTGCAAGAACATGATAGTGTGTACCATCCGGTCACTTTTACGAGCTGGACGTTGAAGCCGAACGAAGTTAACTATGGGATCGTCGAAAAGGAAGTTCTGGCTTTACTACGGATTTTGGATGTGTGCTACAACCTACTGGTCGGCCGATCTGTAAAGGTTCTTTCGAGAAAGTCGACATTGGCCTGGCTGTTAGCAGCCAATAGGATGGATGTTCGGCTCGGAAGATGGTCAGCGATCTTGTCACAGTGGTCCCTCGAGGTCGTCAAGTGCACCAAGGGATAGGAAGAGATATTGGGCACATTGGCTGCCAGTATCACCCCTCGGTCTGAAGTGGATGAAGCTACGATGGCGATTGCCCCAAGGAAGCAACCTCGAAAGTCAATATCGCTGCAGCCACCGATCGTCGATCGGGATGAGAAACTCCTGGTCTTGAGTTTCGACGGATCGGCTAGCGTGAAGAAGAAGGTCGGCGCCTATAGTGCCATATTGTGGAAGTTACCACAATGGTCTATAGTAACAGCCGCCGCCGATTTCACGCCTGAAAAACGGTCAACGAGGCGTAATATCGGGGACTCCTTCTATGTCTTGATCTTCTGTTATCACAAAAGAAAGGGCGTATCATCATATGTGGTGACTCCAAACTAGTGATAAGGCATATCACCGGGGAGATCGACTGTAAGGCACCACGGCTGAAGTTGCTGAATGATCGGGTGATGAAGGAACTGAAATACTAGCCCAACCACGAGCTATTGCACGTGAAACGGGATTGGAACAGAAGCGCCGATCACCTCGCGACCCAAGCTATGCGGGACCAGATCGGGGCGATGATCACCGAGGAGGCCGTTCTAAATGAACTTATGAACATAAACAGGCTACCGGAGTTTATCAGGCCCAAGGACAGCCCTGATCAGGTGCATGTGATGGCGGCGACTAGATCGCGAACTCGGAAGTCTCGCCGATCGTTCATAAAGAAAAGGCTGAGTAAGTACGTTGTACAACAGCTAAGGGAGGAACGGATCCTCAAGGCGCAGGACGAAGAAGAGTGGATCGTCAACTTGAAGTCCTATCTGCGCGGTGAACTTGTGGAGAAGCGTGCCCAAAATTTGGCACACTTCTGGTCAAGTTTCGTCAAGACATTTGGTCTAATTTCGGATTGGTTTAAACAAGGGGGTCTTTTCAGCCTATCAGACTCAAGAAGTGTCAAGAACGCAAGTTTTGGTGAGTCACCCGACTTTGGGTATTTTACATATTTTTGTGGGGGTACATTTAGGGACTATAGGGTAGTAGTATTTTAGTTGTGGTTTTACATTTTAGGACAGAGGTTATACCTTTAAGTAAGGAAATCTTTTAGTTTTTCGGATAAGTGGCTGAAACCTCTTCTGGTCTTGGTTCACACCACAGCTAGGGGTCGCCGTTCTTCCCTTTTCGTACACTAGTCGCCTCCGCCCGCCGCGGAGTGTTTGGGGGCAGAGGGTCGAATTATCCCCTCTCGCCCATTATACCCGGTCTGGACGCGCCGCACGCGCACTTTGGCCCACCGGAAGTCCCTCGACGGGAGTACGATTTGGCGATCTCAACACCTCAACTCAAGAACGTTTGGAACGTGCTATTCACTGGATTGGTCTTGGCGTGTAGATATCGTTTGTGGAGTTTCACGAGCGTATTGGGTCTTTACGCGGACATATTGGCTTGTTTTAATATTGGTTGGAAACTAGACCGGTTTTGGTCGTATTTCGTATTGGTCGGGGGCTAGACCGGAACGGTCGGTCTACCCTTTATTATTTCGTATTGGTAAGGTCTTGATCGTTTGGACGATCGACCTATTGGAAGTTATCTCTTGGAAGTGTTTTTGGTCTGTTTGTGTCTGGGGTGAAGAGTTCCTCCCCGGAGATACCTACCCAGATCGGTCTTCTATATTCAAGACCGCTTCGATCCAATCTGCGATCCCGATCCACCGAGGGTGTAACTAGCCCATTCCATCGGGTACACAAGGTGAGATGGACACTAAACAATCGGACCAAGTGGGTTCTGATGACGACCGGTCGTCTGCTTGCAGCGGACGATCGGACCAGATCTCGAGTGGTGGTCCGCGGAGTACCCCC
>CM047588.1:15166385-15181386 GCA_026184515.1 Peronosclerospora sorghi | reverse complement strand
GGTGGTAGTCAGGTTATCGATGCTAATGTTTTCGATTTCGAACTTGACTCCACCACAAACTGTCCAAGTTAACAAACGATCAGGCAAAAGAGTGTACCAAGATCGCGGACAGTTACGATGTGGACGACAATGGATTGATGTATTACTGCCGTGACATTGATCAAGACAGTGCCGATCGAGGTCGACTAGCGAAACTGGTGATCCCTGAGTTGATACAGCCGGATGTCCTTCATCACTTGTGATGAAATTTGATCAAGTGATCAGGTGATCAGGAATTTGGAAAGAAAGATGACATATATTATGGATTATCTGGTCAGCTAACTGCCGCGTCAAGATTCTCAATCACCCCACAGAGACTGATAGTCAACGCCGGATGGTCTTCGATCTGGTTCTGGTGCTGATTTTGCCAGGGCTCCTTCCGATCGATCTGAATCAAGGCGTCTTTCAGGTCTGCGATCGGCTCGTCACAATGAATACCGGGATACCAGATGCCGTCCTCAGTCAACGCCCCGGGGCTCTCAACGCGACGCTTGGCCAAATGAAGAAACACCGGATACAGGAAGATGTCGATGTCGCACTCGCGGGACATCATCACTTCCAGAATAAACTCGCATAGGGCCAGCCAGGCCTCACCCGCCCGACTCCAGCGCTGTTTCCGGCGCTACTGAAACAGGATCAGGTATTGGTCACGTAACTTCCGACCCGCAGGAAGGATGTGATAATGGGTAGACTCCCAGATCGCCTGGAAGTGGGCTGTATTAAAGGCCCGAAGTCGACCCAGAAGCAAATCGATCCAAGGAGTCGACGCGAATATGGAGTCCAACATGGCGCTGAGCAGCACTTCCCATGGTCGGTCTGCATACAGAAGGGCGATTTGCGGTCCTGTGACTAGATCCGCCCACCACGCAGACGGGTCAGGGGTTTTCAAAGCTGTAGGGAAGAGCCAGCAATCTGGTCGGGACATCGACCGGGCTAGATCTTGCTTGGTCAGGGCTGATCGGTGCAAGCTACCGATCTGCCCCGGTGACCATGGCAAAGTGGCATCTGAAGTCAGCGATGGAAGAGGTCGATCTCCGATCGACACCCCTTTCAATCGGGCGTGATGGCGCAGGCTAGATGTGCCGGGCTGGAAGGAAAGAGCCGATCCGGTCAACTCACGCGTTCGTGCAACACCATCACCCTGGGAGATGATCACCTTATCAGCCCCCGATGCAGGCTTCGCTGGAACAGGACCTCGGCGTTGATAGGATCGGGACTTGGACAAAGCAGTAAACAAGAACTCAGAATCTCCCGATTCGATCCCCGAGTCCTCTCCGGAGGATATCTCCATATGTTTGGTGTGAGAAACGCGGGGGCGTAAGGGAGCATGCGGTTTGACGGTGATGGACGTGTCACCTGCGTCCGATCTGGGCATGGAAGATTTGCCAGCGTCTTGGATTTCTTTTGAGCCACCGCTCGCTTCTCCTCGAGTTCGGAGTCGCGCGCTACGACCCGCGCCCTTGCGCCCTTCGACGCGTCCTTACGCTTCTTGGAAATTTTTGGAATCTTGGAATATTGACTTTTGGCCAACGAATGTCGTCGTTTCCGATCTTGGTGCAGATCGATCAGAGCGGCCGATGCAGATTGATCAACGCTAGAGCCTGCCCCAGACGCCTGTACAACAAGTCGTTCAAGTGTTGGTAGCACCGATCTACGGCCGCCCAACGACGGTTTGACTCCTGGGTCCAGGCGTCCGATCGGCTCTGGAAGGACTCGACCTTCCCGATCTGGTCCCTGACCACGACCTGCAACTCGCCGATCTGCCTCTACAGGTCACCATGTTGGGTGCGGAGTAAAGTCCGATCGGACTGATCCTCCAACCTCTGCCGGTTGACCAGCGCGAGCTATTCCCGGAGATGTGACCTATAGGCCTCCAACAGTGGTCTGCCGATCAGCCGCGAGTAAAGCGTCAAACGCTTTGGCGATGTCGGTGTGCAACCGATCTGCACGCGAAGGAAGGTTAGAGCAGATCCAAGACGAAAAACAGACCCATCCGCTTACATCGCGTTTTTTGTTGGGCGATATGGTCCCGGAGATGCGCGTTTTCAGCGATCACCTCCTGCAACTTCGTGGACATGGGGATCAAAGTATCCACCTCCTTACGCAGTTGCAGGAGTGATGTATCCTTTGTGGCCAACTGCGACTGAAGCTCCCGGACTGTTTTCCGGAGCTGATCGAACCCGATCTGATGCCCATCCGGTGTGTCGGACTCTGGAGTGTTGAGAAGGCTGTCAGATCAGGCCGATCTGGGAGGCGAATTGACATGGGGCGATGGGTAACACAGGGCACCTGCAGAAACGAACGTCAAGAGAGGTTACAAGATGATCAGGTGCACAAGGACAAATACATGGCGAAGGCGGGTTCGAAGATCTGTCCATCGGTGAAATCCGCTACTGCGAATATCTAGGATGTGATGAGATCGCGTCGCTACCGTTGCGCGGCTACGACCAGACTCAGGGGAGGCTGTGGTGAAGTGCAAGTGAAAATTGTTGACCAGTTTTTACCAGTGTACCAGTTTTCAAATCAGATCGATCTGGTCGGCTGAAAGGACGGAGTATTTTGGGCCAATCGTGTGCGAGAAGTGTCAAGAACACATATTTTTGTAAGTCACATGATATTGCGTGTACTTACATTTTTTCATGTTTGTACATATTGGGGACCGTAGGGAGATAGGATTGGTTAGTTATTTTTTTTCCTTTTAACTCACAACAAGGAAGTCGCTAGCATCTTTGTTAAGTACGTTAGTCGCCTCTGCACGCCGCGGAGTGTTTGAGAGAAGAGGGTTGAGTAATCCCCTCTAGCTCATTATACCCGGCCGGGACGCGTTACAGACGCACTTGGACCGCTGGAAGTCCCTCGACGGGAGTACGCATTGGTCGGCTTCGCAATCCCAAGTCACACACGTTTGGAACGTGTAAACAAGTTTTTGGATTGTTACGTGGAGATACCGTTCGTGGAGTTTTTGTCACGTTTTTGTTAGATCTCCATATTGGAATATTGGTCTTTTATTCTCGCATTGGTTGGGCTCTACGATCGGTGAAGCGATCTGGCCTTTGGAGTACACTTACTCTGAGTATAATTGGTCTGCCCGTACCCAGGGTGAAGAGTTCCGCCCAGGGTACACTAACCAGCACGGTTTCGCATTTAAGACCCGAATCAATTTACAGCGACGATCCACCAAGTGTGTAACCAGCCCATTCCATTGGGTACACAAGGTGAGATGGAGACGCGATAATAGGACCAGGCGTCCTATGCTGATGATCGGTCGTCTGCTAGCAGCGGACGATCAGATCGGATCGTAGGCGAAGGTTCGCGGGGTACCCCCCCGTCAGTTGGAAGGCTGGGCACGATGGTGGTCAGGTTTTCGACACTTCGGTGTTCGATTTTGAACTTGACTCCACCACACTCATCGCGATCTGCGGTCAAGTGCCAGAAACATTTATTGGCTGGATTACGCATGGCTCTGCAATAAAGTGCTAGGATTTACTATTGGCTGGATTGCTCACTGCCTCGGGCGGTCAAGTGCCAAATTTAATCGCATTCGGAGTGAAGATTTCCGCTTCGTTTGCCGATCGGCTATTTTGCATTATCTTTCGCTGGAATTTTGGATCAGTACCCCAGAAGTGGTACATCCATATCGATCTTCTCTCAAGTCTCCACCAAGCAACGGTCCACAGAGTGTGTAGCCACCCATAACATTGGGTACACAAGGTGAGACGCGTGATGAATCGGAATCGGCGTCCTGCAGTGCCGATCGATCACCTGATCGGCACCCAGGCGAAGGTCCGCGGAGTACCCTCTCCGTTAATTGGTCGGATGGGAACGAAGGTGGTTCAGGTCCGGACACTTCGGTGTTTGATTTGGAACTGGACCCCACCACAATGGATCGCGTTCCCGGATCATGTGGTGACCGTGAATATCACCGCAATATTCAGCAAAGTGTGGATTTTACGAATTTTAATATAGCTACTCTCTGTAGAGCACGCAAGGAACGAATATCGTCTTGTGTACTAATTTCTGGAAAGGATGGCGATGTTCGATCTGATCAGGGGGAAGATCAGATCGAAATTAATGAATTTACGACTCCCCATACCGCTCCTGGCGGAGCGGATCGGCACGAGGAACGCTTATCGCCTCGTGTAGTGGTGGTGAAAAAGGATGGCGATGATCGATCTGGCCAGGTGGAGGACCAGATCGAGATTAACAAGTTTATTCCTCCCCACGAGGCTCCAATCGTAGCCGATAGGGACTATAGAAAGTCTTGCTATAGTCCCTGTAGGGATCAGGACCCTGTTCCTGATCCCATGCATATCGAGAAAAAATTGCATATGAAGAACACTATGGGGGCGGATCACTCCGATCTGCCCAACTTACCAATTAAAAAGACCAAGCAGAGGCTCGCAATGCTTTGGGACGACGACGACTCGGAGGAAAAGTCGCCGATCGATGATGGGACTGTGGATGACGAGGGGGTGACCAGGATGTACTACATCTACGAGCTGAAGAAATTCGTTCGCGAAAACGAGGTCATACGAATTGTCAAGCCCCTAATTCCAGATCGTCTACACGGACCGACTACTGAACCGATCGACTCCGATCGGCCGCTGCAACTAGTCAAGAATCTTTTGGCGGTGCTAGCCGAGGTTGGGATAAAGGTCAAGAAAGATAATGGTGTTGGCAAGCTAGTCGAAATTGATACGTGTAAGTTGAAACAAGCGACGTCAATGCTACATGACCATCTGACGCCATTGGTTGGGGCGGTGCGCCACTCAACTCCCACAATAGCGTTGGAAGCCCCAAACCTCATGCGGGCACTTGTCGAGAAGTCATTCTCCGATGATAGCTCGCTATATGGGTCGCCACCTTCCTCCAAGTGCTTGTCCAAAGTGGAGGTCGGCGTGGAGCGGATGACCATACCATTTAGGTTACCAGTCGCACGGAACAAAAAACGGACAGGCGGCAACGAGGAGCGGCATGCCAGTCGGACCCCAGGGGCGCCCACAGGTATCGGCAACCCCAAAACTGATCCAGTCACCTCGCCCTCGATGGAAGCAAGCATACAAGCCATGTTTGATGCTATGATGAAGCGTTACACCGCAGATTGAGGCAGATAACCTCTGCGCCCTCGTGCACCTAGCGAATCTGCCCAGGAAAACGAGGCAATTTGTGCGGAAGTCTAAATGAAGTCAATAACATCAACAGACAAGCTTTTCGAAGGTGTTAGACCGGTTTTCAAGACAAAACGCAGGTCACACAGAACCCGCCCCAGCAGATCGGCAAGTAGCAGCGACTTCGACATGGAGTCGATCAGCGAAATTGACGATGACTACAGTGGTACGGGCTGAGGCGGGATACGTAAGGCGAACTTAGCCTCGATGACGGCGTTTGACTAAAATTCTACGGCGATCCCAAGGAACCGAATGGCCGCAAGCACTGAGTTAATGACTTTACGGTCAAGGATTCCGATGAGGAGCAAGCCCGATAATGGTTCAGCCGAAGAAGTCCGCCTTCCTTCGGGATCAGACGCCAAACAAAGAACGGTGTCTGATCTTCCGAGATCTGATGAAGGGACTGGCTGCGAACTGGATCCAGCAGTTAAGTAGGGATGTCCAATCTGACTGGAGTTTGTTATGCATGGAGTTTGAAAGGCATTAATGTCACTCCGGTTTTCTACTGCGCGAAGGTATCACCATATGAGGAAGAGGGGCGATAAAACGCTGATCGAGTTCACCGGATAAATGTGGCTGCGATGCGTGCGGGGATCCCGATCAAGGAGACCGATCCGACGATCGGCGCTGCCCAAGAACACGTGGGCCACTTCATCAGTACGCTGGAAGATCAGGAGTTGGCCGATCAGCTAACCTTATTACGCCTCAGGGACGTGGAAGAAGTTGAACAGACGTTACGTATGCTACGCCACTCCCGCAGTATGAGGACGAAGGTTGCGTTGCTGTCGGATCTAACCGATCCCGATCGAAGATGCAGGATGATCATATGAAGTGACCTGCGACCAGACCGGCCAGAGCGATCAGAGCGATCATGGCGGATGTGAGCACCGGGTCAGAAGGGAAGAGAAGTGCCTGGTCCAGTCTGGAGTCAGAAGAGGAACAGTACCGTCACATTTTCGTCGCCCAGTCTTCACCCAGAGATCGAGCAGCGTCACGCCGTACCGAATGGAAGGCAGGAAACGGCAACAGATCGGACCCGGATTCACCGTACAAGAAGTGCACTCACTGCGAGTCAACCAGGCACGATGATCGGGGCTGCTGGCGAAGAATTACGTGCAAGAAATGTGAACGACGCGGCCTCCCCACCGATCATTGTTTGTTTGGATGCAAGGCATGTGTATAGATTCATGACGATGTACAATGCAAGGTGGAGAACTTCTTCAATCAGATGCGCAAGTGGTATGTTCCCAACAAACACGCGGGAATGTTGCCGCCCGATGTCCAGAAGATGTCAAACTAGATCGCTCGCCAGGTTGGAATCTGTATCGAGCCGAGCGATCTATGCTGAGCATCTATGCATTCGTCGGAAAAGACAGCGATACAACGGCAAAAAGGGCAGGCAATGGGAGTCATTCGGTCTACAGTCTTGCGACTGATGAATATTCCGGATCGAAGGTCGTTATGCAGTTGGACCTGCTGCCCGGCGAGTCGCGCGGCTACTGGAAATACCACTCTCCCGACAAATGGTTCAAGCAGACAAAAGACTATGGGAAAATTAACAACGAGAAGGCCATGATGCGGTTTGACTCTGGTGAAGAAGTCTCAATTATCGACTCCGCCTTTACTCTTAAGGTTGGATGTCAGATCGACTATGCACGGAGGCAAGAATGCACTGGAATTGGTGAAATTCCTACATGACCGAAGGGAGAACACGTGTGAAGATTACTTTATCTGGTCCATTGGTCTACTTCTTTAGCACCTGGGTTGGTAAGCTGGCCGGCCAAGACGCACTACTTGGTATGAATTTTATGGTGCCGGCAGGCATACGCCTCGATCTGTAGCATGGAGTGCTTACGCTTCCAGACGAAGTCCAGATCCAACTGGCTGGTCGACGCCCCTTATATGGATCACGTAATGATTGGGTGAGGTGGAACCAAGATATCACCATTCCCGTGGATCGATCGGCAGGTATTTCGGTGGGAAAGGACTATCGGACAAAGCAGTTGTGGGTGAACAGGGGCGATCACTGGGTACCGACGTTTGTGGACCGTGGAGATCGAAGCGATCGTGTACGAGTTACTAACATCGGTAATAAACCTCTGAAGTTAGGCAACGGTACGATCGTTGGTATGTGGCTGGATGAAGGAAATGTTCCGTGGAGGATGGGATTCATTTCGATCTAATCAAGAAGTTATATGCAGTAGCAGAGCTTTGCGCGGAAGGCCACCATCGATCGGATCGGCGACGACAAGTCAGCCGAAGAAGACCTCCCACCTCGGACGGAAGGGCCAGATCACGTAGCGATCAGGATGTACCAGAGGTCACCAGCGCAGTCACCCGATACAGTGGACTTGAAGGCAGATGTGCCAAGAGTCGTTAACGCAGTTGTATCGCAAGATCAGGTGACAGTGGAACTGACGGCAGATGGGGACGATCGTATTATGGATTGAGATGGGTATGGCTACACATCCACTCAAGTCGTTGCCACAGAAGAGCAGCCCGTCGATGGAGATCAACATTTCCCGTTTGACAGGGGCGGACCGATCGAGATCGCCTTATCTGATGACCTGACGTGTATGCACGGGGGCGGAGAGAAGTATGTTGATGGATCGGCGAACCCGATCTGGAATGTGGCTACCCCACTTGAAGTGCTAACCGATCCACTCGAGGCGACTATGGGTGATCCGCAAGTTGCCAATATCCCCGATCGAACCGATCAGCCCAAGGAATTACGATGGGAGAAGAAATACTGGCTGGTCGTGAAGGGTGATGCTGATGTTGACAGTGATGATGCCTATTCGACCGCCCATTTAGATGCCAGATCGGACCAGAAGATGTGTTGTGGTCAAACGCACCGGGAACACCCTATCCACTTGGAGGATCGCAAGGAAACAATTGGGATCGGTGAATCCGATTTTGATTATGGCGATCTTCCTAAGAAGTCCGAACGAAACCAACAGAATCATAATGGTTATGGGGCGACACGGACTTAAGAAGTGGGAAAACAAGTTTGCAATAATGAAGATCGGGTGACACCGATCTGCTACAGATCGACAATACCGACCGGTGTGAATTCTTTTTTTGTGTTGTTTATTGTGGTTACAACTACGGGTATGTGGAGAACTGTGATGAATGGATTATATTTCGGTGATGACAAAGTGGCTTAAGGTTGTGGATAATTTTTTTCGGTGACAATGATAACGACTCTTTCGATGTGGATACAAGTGGATGTGGCAAGGGTGGACCTTGCCTAACGGGATTAAAAGCCAATACAGATGAGACAATCGAGTAATCAAAGAATAACTTTTACTGATGATTAATGCATAAATGATTGCCCGATCGGCGCTTACCAAGTAAGCGTCTGCGATCACCCCATAGCTGATTGACATTCATGGTTGGGTGATCTGCCATCTTCTCACGAGATTGGTTGCGACAAGGCTGCTTCTTGTCCATCGAGGTCAGGGCGTCCAGAAAGTTGTAAATTACGGTGTCGCAGCGGTAGCCGGGGTACAAAGCTCCGTTTTAAATAAGAACCCCGGCTTTATTCGCGCAATGCCTAGCCATATGGAGGACAACGGGGTATAGGAAGACATTAATGTCACATTCCTTTGCCCGCATGTCCTCCAACACGAATTTGCAGATCGACAACCAAGCTCCGCCTGCCCGACGCTGACGCTATTTCCGCTGCTTCTGGAACGTCGCAAGATCCTTGTCCGCCTTCACCTGCCCAGCGGGAAGCACCAGGTAGTGGGTCGATTCCCAAATCGCTTGGCTGTGGACTTTGTAATACTGCTCAAGACAACACACGAATAATGCAACCCACGGAGGCAGCGTGAACGTGACGCTCAGATCGCGGGTCAACAAAACTTCCCATGGTTTGGCGTCATACAGGCGGGCGGCCTGCGATCCGGTGACAAGATCGGGTCGCCACACAGTTGTAACTAGTTGTCGGACCACCGGTGGGAAGAGCCAATAGTCGGAACGAGATAAGGTGCGAACCAGCTTTTGCTTGATCGGAACAGATCGACGCAACAGATCGATCTGCCCCGGAGACCATGGTTCGTTGACATACAGATCCGAAGGAGGCGGAGGCACGTTAATCTGAAATGCCCCTAGCGATGCGTGTCGATATAGGCCGTAAGTGCCGGGCAGAACATTAAGCTCGGATGCCTCAACATCCGGCTTCGACGATTCTTGGACACTTTCACCTTTCAGGTGCACCACTTGATCTGCCCCTGAGGTTGACGTTTCGATTGTAGAAGCATATCGGCGACGCTGGGTGGATCGAGACCGTGATAGAGCAGAAGCTTGCTCAGTTGAATCCATTTATCCACCCTCGGAGTCCGATCCAGACAAAGCTAATGCTGACTTGGACTTTCCGACAGCTGGTGTCGAGGGCGCTTGATTTTTCGTGGTCTGTACTGGCTTGGATGGGTCCGTTGTCGTATGCAGGAGATTTGCCGGTGTCTTGGCTCTCTTCTAGGGCGCCTCTGGCTTCTCCTCGTAGTCTGGATCAGCCGCTAGGTCCCGCGCCCTAGCGCCTCTTGATTCACCCTTGCCCTTCTTGTTGTGTGCGCGAATTTTGGGGGAGGAATTTCAGCCAATGAATGGCGAGAATTTCCGCCCAAATTTTGTTGGGAAATCGCACCAGCTGAATGCGCCTGTGGGTCCGCGAGGGCGCTCGATGCTACTCCGCAAGGAATGCGATCGGCGATCAGCGACTTGCACAGGCACGTAGCCAACTCATCACGGCACCCGTAGACGATTCCCCAGAGTCGATTCGACTCTCGGGTCCAAATGCCGAGCTGATCTTGGGAGTCACTAATTCTGCCGGAATAGTCATCGATCGTGAGCTTTAGCTCAGCGATCTTCCGATCCATCTCGAGTCGTTGGGAGTATACGACCGACCGATAACCCTGAGGCTCCGAGCATTGTCGAACGACAACTGCGTGCCGCTTCTGAAGACGCGATCGGTTGATCTCGAGACGACGCAAGTCGTGACGAGTGCCGATAATCCCTTCCAACATCGTTTGTAGCAGATCGAAGTGGCCGTACACCTGCCTAACGGTTTCGACAAGTGTCTGCACAGTCGGGAAGACATCGAGCACCAGTGGATCTACATATAGCAGGAAGTGAGGATCGATCTAACGTGTAGTTATCAGTGTAACGGCGTACCTGATCTGTTCTGTTTCGGGACCAAGGCTTTGTGACGTTTATTCTCGGCCATAAAGTCTGAACGATCCGCTTTTATAGCGTCGATCAGCTTGGAAAGTCGTTTGTAATCTCGGCACATTTTATGGAACGCGACGTCGGTCACGGTCTGCTTTTCAAACGCAACTCTCAACTCCTCCCGGAGAGCATCAATGGTTTGTTGGGACCGATCGACCTCGGCTCGGGGCTCATCTTGTTCTGCGACGATCTGAGTGTCACCCGAGCCGTCCAAATGGTCCTATCGGTCAGGAGTTTGAAGATGCGGGGAGTGCGATCGCCGATCGCCTATGAAGATAAATGTTAGCGGAAAGTGTGGCGATCGGAAGTGAAGTGGATTTACCTGATACATTGGATTCGGAAGGTTGCATGGAATCGAAGACTGTTTGTGAGATCGGGCCGCTACCGTTGTGCGGCTGCGACCAGACTCAGGGGCGGCTGTGGTGAAGTGCAAGTGAAAATATTTGACTAGTTTGTAGCAACCTACCAGTTTTCAAGGCATATCGATCTGGTTGACTGAAAGGACGAAATATTTTGGGCCAATCGTATGCTTGGAGTGTTTTGTACGCGGATTTGAGGTAAGGCACACGGTTTACATATAGTTTACATATTGGATTTTTATTGGATATTAAATATTAAATACAGTGATCGTAATACATCGGGTTCCGTAAGTCGCCAGTGGCTCCTATCTGAGTCATTGGGGGAAGAGGGTTAACAGGGTCCCCTCACGGTTATTAAGCCCGGCCAGGACAGAGCTCCACCGGAAGACCCACGACAGGGAGCACTCCTTACATTCACTCACCACTCATGTTCGGCCCCGCTCAAGTGAGGCGGGTTATTTTTTGGCTGGGTCACTCATCGCGATCTGTTGCGATCATGTCCCAGGAATTGGATGGATTACTCATAGCGATCGGCGGTCAAGTGCCAGAAACATTTTTTGGCTGGATTACTCATGGCTCTGCAATAAAGTGCCAGGATTTACTATTGGCTGGATTACTCACTGCCTCGGGCGGTCAAGTGCCAGATTTAATCGCATTCGGAGTGAAGATTTCCGCTTCGTTTGCCGATCGGCTATTTTGCATTATCTTTCGCTGGAATTTTGGATCAGTACCCCAGAAGTGGTACATCCATATCGATCTTCTCTCAAGTCTCCACCAAGCAACGGTCCACAGAGTGTGTAGCCACCCATAACATTGGGTACACAAGGTGAGACGCGTGATGAATCGGACTCGGCGTCCTGCAGTGCCGATCGATCACCTGATCGGCACCCAGGCGAAGGTCCGCGGAGTACCCCCTCCATTAATTGGTCGGATGGGCACGAAGGTGGTTCAGGTCCGGACACTTCGGTGTTTGATTTGGAACTAGACTCTACCACTCAACTCTTAATAACGCTGATTTGCCTAGTCCAAGATCGGGCGACCACCGTGTTCATGCGATGAGCCCAGTCACAGACCTATCATTTGCGCCGAAGGTGGATGAGCTGTACCCGCGATCTTCGTCTTACGCATTAGTATCGTCAGAAACGGGATCGTAAACCGATTCATCCATTGGGATCACCCCCAAGAATTTGGGCGTCACTCATTGATGCCTCTAAGAAGGCGGAAACGATATTGCGGCACAAGTCAAAGGCAGAACAAGAATGAAAATTCTAACCTGCGAAAGCAGATGATGAGATTGTACAGGCCTTGGCGCTTGAACAGGCAGTGACCAGAAGCCTGTTGGAGCTACCAGGTCAAGCAGGGCTGTATAAAAACCCGCAGTCAGCTTTAAAAGTCACCAGGAAGCCCCCCCCCCCGAACCCGTCCGGTCCAGGGCCAAGCCCGCTTGTCGAACCACGGAGACAACAGTTCTCGATTGTTTCCAAGAGACGTTCATGACCATGATGGAGAGATGGAAGAAGATGTCGAGCGTCCGACGTGATGTCTGAGAACGTAGATATGCATTCGGCAGCGGCTGAGGGAGATTCAAGCCCAAGGCTGACCGAATCCCCATAGCGCTGCCCATCTGTCAGGTCGAAGTGACCAACCTGGACACAACAAGGTCAGCAAGGTTGAGATAGAGTCTGTAGCCGGTGCGTACACGCACGGTGCGGCTAGCGCACAGAGGAAGACTTTCCTTTAAGCGGCGTTCGCCGCTACTTAGCCGATACGCCCTAATAAAAGGGCTTAGTAAGAGAGAACTCTCTTACTCGGGGCCAAGATTCCCACTTTGGTTTACTATTAGCTTTCGCTAATGCCTTAACACAAGGCTCCCTTACTAAGGGGGTAGCTAAAGGGAGGACTCCCTTTACGCTACTGCACTCACTACACGCGCGACAGGTAGAGGTCGTGCATCTGGTAGTCGGTTGAGTGAAATGTAAACTGAATGTATATTTAATATATAATTAGCCTAAATTAATTTAAACTAATGTAAAATATATGTAATACTAGGTAGAACTTACTTAATCCGTACCTAGCCGAAATGTAATGTACACCACCTGTGTACAAACACGTGGCTGGCTGCCACGCCTCCACCAAGGGCTCCTGCCCTGATGGTTAAGATAACCAATGGTCCAAAACCTATCGGATCGGTCAAAAATACTGACCCCAACCGTAGTGTACTCACGTACACCACCACCTACTAAATGTAACCCGAATGTAACCCTGTTACATCCTCCCCCATCAAGACTATTGCTTACGCAATAAATCAATTTTAGTTGGAGAACTCCAACTGCAAGAACCTCTGGCTAACCATGAGCACCATTAGTGGTGCTATGGAAGGAAACTATTCCGATAACTCGGAGGTGGATGCCCTTGGGGATATCTCCCCAACGGCCGACCACTCCGACAGCGCCTAACGGCAGTGTCGGTCATCCAATCCATTCCCCACATGTGGGGAAAACGCGCTAACTCGGGCGCCCCCTTTACCAACTACGGACGATGCATCCGGGTCGCCGAAGGCGACCATCACCAATGAACCGGCCTCCGTTCATGAAGCCCGACATGCCGTACCGGCACGGAAGGGACCTCGTGACCCTCAAAAGAAGGTTAAGAACGCGGTCAAGAGGGGTTTAGCCTCCTATACCCCTGGTCCAGCAGCTATACTTCCGCGTGAAATTGCGCGCCGGAAACAACTCCGGGCCAAACTGCTAATTACCAAGCAGTTCACTGCCAAGTACTACCAAACGCGCCTCTGGAAACAGGCACGCGGTGCCCTCGTGGATATCCTCCGCGGGGTTCCCTTCGTTCTCTTACGGGACGAAAGCGTAGAGGACACAGAACGGGCATTCCGCGCTTGGGAGGAAGAGGAGAAGCGCCTCCCCAACTTTGATGCTCTGTACAACAGCTTTTCCAAACCCGACGTTCTGGTAACGAGGGCGTTATGCTAGGCCTATGACCAGGCCAAAGCTCAAGGGCAATTACCTGCCTCTTACTACACGCGCCCTGCTCTCGATGTGGTGCCGGAGAGCAATGTAAACTCTGCATCTACCTCCGGCAAACTCCCAGATACTGAGAGTGAAGGGGATTCTTCCGCCCCATTGGTCGTTGACACTCAGCAGGATTCTCCCGCTCGAAAGCGTCAACGACGTCACGGCAATCCTGCCGCAGGGGAGTCTCGGACTCCTACGAGCTCTGTGAATGTGGATAACCTTTCCACTTTACCAGGTACTGGGTCTCACCCCGGTGATGGCGTCGCGTCATCAGACGTTCCACATGGTAATGTGGAGTACCCTCCGTATCAAGGACTGGCGGCGGAGGTCGCGCTATTGCTACGTGAGTTCCACGAGCGCTGTGATCGACACGTCCGTCGCATCCTATATGCCCAGGAGGGACTCCGCGACGAGAAGAGTGTGAATGAACGCATCGAGGGGCGGCTTGCCTCCCTCGAGTCTCTATACTAGTTTGCTTCTTTTTGACTATTGCGGAGCTTCAGGGTAGTATTTCAACCCTATCGGAGATGTTCCGACCTGTCGTGTCTTTCGGCTATCCGGTTTCTCACCCTCCTCCGAGAGGGGACCCGCCTCCGGGTTCTGGTATGGCTTAAGCATACCCACATAGAAGGTTGGATGCGTACGCATCACCTTCGGGATGTCCAAGGTATACGACAAGCCCTTTCGGGCTAGTACCTTAAAAAGCCCCACAAATCTGGGGCGCAGTTTATTTCGTAACACGTTGGAAATTGCATGTGTAGGAAGATTTTTAGCGTTTAATAAAACACTTTATACTATTTTGTACACCTTTTTGTTACGCCTCCCCTTGCTTTCAGCCTGCTCCTTCTGCTTGTCTTGGCTTTCCGCCATGGCATCGCAGACGTGTCGTAAGACACTAAGTCGCGTCGATAAAAACTTATCGATGTGCTTTCGCACAGATACAGGTCTGACATCGGGGAATCCTCCCCCCTCAAGCCCTGGGCCACACACATGTGGCGTTAATCGAACCCTCGGATTCACCAATCCGTTCACGTAAAACGGGGTAAACCCCTTAGATGCATGTACCGAATTGTTAATAGCAAATTCAACCATCGGAAGCATCTCACTCCAATCCTTTGGAGAATCCGGGAATAAACTCCGGATAATGTCTTCAACAACGCGATTAACGCGTTCCGTC
>CM047588.1:15139463-15150590 GCA_026184515.1 Peronosclerospora sorghi | reverse complement strand
AGGTTATCGATGCTAATGTTTTCGATTTCGAACTTGACTCCACCACAGTTTGACCATCCGGTTGCGCTCTATGAGCGGTCGTCACGCTTAGCTTTACACCCATTATGCTCATTAGTGACTTCTGTGGTGAAGTGCTATTGAAATTTTTTTACCGGAATGTACCATTGTACCAGTTGTCAAGTCTGAGCGATCGGGTTGGCTAAAAGGTTGGAGTGTTTTGGGCCAATCGTGTGTTTGTAGTGTTTAGTACGCAGATTTAAGGTGAGGCACACGGTTTTGCATGTAGTTTACATATTGGATTTTTTTTGGGTATTAAATATAGTGTTCGTTTTTCTTTGGTTGCATAAGTTGCCGCTCCTACTGCAGGAGTTATTGGGAGTAGAAGGTTAACACGGTCCCCTATAGCTCATAATTTCCCGTCCAGGACACAGCTCCACCGGAAGTCCCACGACGGGAAGCCCTCACTTCGTTCACTCACCCCCCAATCCCCACACGTTTGGAACGTGTTCTTCTTTTTCGTATTGGCTGGGTCACCACAACGTGATCTGATATCTTCCCCAGGTTATTGGTTGGGTCAACGCGCCGTTCCGCCGATCCGCCCCAAATTTCTATTGGCTGTGTCTACGCGCCGTTCCGCCGGTCCACCCCAAAACTCTATTGGCTTGGTCCCCTCACTGCGATCTGCAGTCAGCCCCAGGTTTTTCCCCGCATTTGGAATGACGATTTCCGCTCCATTTGCAGGTCGATTTTGTTTGGATTATCTATCGTTGGTTTTCGGTGCAAGTACCCCAGAAGCGGTACACCCATATCGGTACCTACCAAGATCCCTACTAAGCGACGGTCCACCGAGTGTGTAAACACCCACGCCAATGGGTACACAAGGTGAGATGATTGAAGGCAAATTGGACTCGGTGTCCTGCAGTGCTGATCGGTCGCCCGATCGGCACACAGGCGAAGGTTCGCGGGGTAACCCCCCCTCCGTCAGTTGGTCAGCTGGGCGCGATGGTGGTCAAGTTCCGGACACTTTGGTGTTCGATGTAGAACTGGACTCCACCACAATTGGTGCGCGTGCCCGGATTCGAACCAGGGATATCACCGCGATCTCTCGCAAAGTTTGGATTTTATAAATTTTGATATGGATTCCCTCTGGGGAGGACGCAAGGAACGCTTATCGCCTTGCGTGCTATTGGTCGGAAAGGATGGCGATGTTTGATCTGGTCAAAGGGGGGATCATATCGAAATTAATGAATTTCCGACTTCCCATACCGCTCCTAGCGGAGCCGATCGACACAAGGAGCGCTTATCGCCTTGTGTCGTGGTCGTGTAAAAGGAAATCGATGATCTATCTGGACAGGTGGAGGAAAAGATCGAGATTAACAAGTTTATTCCTCCAATAAGGATGTAGCCGATCGGGACTATAGCAAGTCTTGCTATAGTTCCGTCGATGTAAAATTGCATAATATGTAAAAAACTATAGGGGCGGATTACCCTGATCCGCCCTAATTACCCATGAAGAAACCAAAGCAGAGGCTCGCGATGCTCTGAGATGATGATGACTTGGAAGAAAAGTCGTCGATCGGTGATGGGGTTGTGGATGGTAAGGAAGTGACCAAGGTGTACTACATCTACGAGTTTAAGAAGTTCATTCGCGAAAATGAGGTTACGCGAACTGTCAAACCCCTAATTCCGGATCGTCTGCACGGACCTACATTTCTTCCTCCGCTAAGTTATCCCCCCTATGGAATAACCTCTGCTAAGTTATTGGAATACGGAGCCACCGACATCGTTCTATGGTGACTACGGAATATGGAATACGGAATATACTGTCATGCGGAATATGAGGGAACATTTTTTCTTTTATTGTAATGTACAGTATTGAGACATCCGGGATTAATCCATGAATCAAGTATGGTTTGGGTGGTACTAGCAGTACGGAGTTCAGATTGAATGCGACGAAGAGCTCTGTGAGCTGCACGATCTTCATCACAGGAGAGGTCCAGAAGAGAAATGGAAAGTGTCAGAGCCTCAAGCTTTGCTGTTGAATGCTTCAATGCCTCCTCCGTGCCTCCTCCGTCCTCCTCCTCCCCTTCGGCATCCTGAATTAGCTTGATAATCTCATTGTTGGTCAGCTTTTCGTGCGCATCAGGCTCCTCTTCGATTGGGTTGAGAAGCGATGCAATCGACATCGGATTGCGCAGAGGGAGCCTCTGCATAGCCGACTCCATATCCTTCTCCATTGCCTGTTCCTCTGCATCGAGTGGCGCTGCATCCGGCAGTGCCAGTTGATCGACGGCAACGTCTTGGTTGCTTGCATCGGCCACAGGTGTAGCGAAGTTTTCCATGAGTCCAGTGTGCTTGAAACAATTGGTGATCGTAGAGTCTGTGATTTCGCTCCAGACCAGGAATGACCAGCGCATGACCGTGAGCTGATCAACCTTGTAGAGATCGGTAGCTCCAGCCTCGTCACGATCCAAGGCGTTCTGCAAGTGCAGCCTTCGGTAATGCCGTTTGAATGCGGCAATGATGCCGGCGTCCACGGGCTGTACTTTGGATGTTGTGTTAGGTGGCAGAGCTTGGACAGTGAAGTTGGTCTGTGAGTATGGGATCGGTCGTGATGTGGGAAGGAGCATTGTCCATGAGAAGCAGGATCTTTCGGTTCTGTCGCTAATGTCCAATGTCAGTGTCATATTTTCACATGTTGCCAAAAAACCCAGCAAAATTACTTTCATGCTTTTTTCAAGACCGCCAGGCCATTCCTGGAAGTACACGCCAGTCATCCAGGCCTTCTTGTTTAAGCGGTAATAGAAACCGAGTTCTTCACCACTCATGCGTTGGAAACACCGAGGCTTCGTTGCATGGACGATGAAAAGCGGAGGAAGCTTGTCAGCACCATTAGCATTTGCAGTGAGTGCCACTGTTATACGCGTCTGGGCAAAAATTTTAGTGTCATAATTTCTTAACAGACAATTCCACATGTCTTTTGAAATTACTTTGTCTTTCTTGAAGCCTTGAACTTCTTTTTGGGCTATAGATGATGTCCGGTGTCATGCTGTAAAACAATCCTGAGCACAGGTTTGAGTATTCAGCGCACCATAGACAGACAAAATGATTAGATACAACCTACCAGTCTCATCCATGTTGTAAACATCACACGGCGCACTTTGCCACGGCATCTAGAAGCTCTGGAAAAGCTTTTACCAGACCAGCCAGGTCAGCTGAACCGCTCTCACCGTGGATGCGCACTTCACGCAATTTGTGACGTTGTTGGAACTTGTAGGGCCAGCCGTGGTAAAACTTGATGGATCCTTCGGCGATGTCCACGGAGGTTGCAAACCTTGCATCTTTGGCGCGGATGATATCCCCCGTCAGGCAGACCCCACGGTGCTGACATTGCAGAGCCCAGAGTGCCACAGCCTCCTCCAGATCAGGGTGGTGGACAGAGCAGGTTCGCTGTGCATCGAGCTCAGAGGCGCTCACGGCCTCCAATTCCTTCCTTTTGCTGATGATCTTGCTGATTTCTGCCTGGGTGACAGCTTTGGAGAGGCCAAATGTCCCCTTTGTCCAGGCTGCAAGGTCGTTCTGGGTGATTATCTTTGTGTCTGATGATGTGGAGCTTCTGGTCATTAGTAAGACGTATCTGAGACATCTAGATGGTGGTGGGGTGGGATGGTGGTGTGGTGTGGTGTGGGTGGGTGGGACCCTTGGGTGGTTTTGAGAAAGTATTTGTTTTGGAATAGAGATGGAGGAGTGGGGTAAATGTACCTTGGTCCGCTCTTTTGATTTTAATTAATTGTTTTTTCCGCTATGGAATAACCTCTGGTATGTTATAGAGGACACTCTATAACTTCTCAGAGGGAGGACTGTACAACCGAACCGATCGACTCGGATCGACCGCTGGAGCTAGTGAAGAATTTTCTGGTGATGCTAGCCGAGGTTGGGATGAAGGTGCAGAACGTTAATGGTGTTGGAAAGTTGTTTGAAATTCATACGTGGAAGTTAAAACTAGCCATGTCGACTCTACATGACCATTTGACGCATTTGGTGGGGGCGGTACGACGCCCAACTCCCACAATTGCGCTGGAAGCCTCAAAACTCGTGCCATCACTTGCTTATGTAGTGGAGTCAAGTTCGAAATCGAAAACATTAGCATCGATAACCTGACTACCACCATCGCGCCCAGCCTTCCAACTTTCGGAGGGGGTACTCCGCGGACCACCACTCGAGATCTGGTCCGATCGTCCGCTGCAAGCAGACGACCGGTCGTCATCAGAACCCACTTGGTCCGATTGTTTAGTGTCCATCTCACCTTTTGTACCCGATGGAATGGGCTAGTTACACACTCGGTGGATCGGGATCGCAGATTGGATCGAAGTGGTCTTGAATATAGAAGACCGATCTGGGGCGGAACTCTTCACCCCAGACACAAACAGACCAAAAACACTTCCAAGAGATAATTTCCAATAGGTCGATCGTCCAAACGATCAAGACCTGACCAATACGAAATAATAGAGGGTAGACCGACCGTTCCGGTCTAGTTCCTGACCAATACGAAATAAGACCAAAACCGGTCTAGTTTCCAACCAATATTCAAACAAGCCAATATGTCCGCGTAAATACCCAATATGCTCGTGAGACTCCACAAACGATATCTCCACGCCAAGACCAATCCAGTGAATAGCACGTTCCAAACGTACTTGAGTTGAGGTGTTGAGATCGCCAAATCGTACTCCCGTCGAGGGACTTCCGGTAGGCCAAAGTGCGCGTGCGGCACTTCCAGACCGGGTATAATGGTCGAGAGGGGATAATTCGACCCTCTGCCCCCAAACACTCCGCGGCGGGCGGAGGCGACTAGCGTACGAAAAGGGAAGAACGGCGACCCCTAGCTGTGGTGTGAACCCAGACCAAAGTATTTCTACTTAGAAAAAACCTGTAACCAAAAGATTTCTACTTTATTAGGCAAAACCACAACTAAACTAAAATACTACCCTATAGTCCCTAAATGTACCCACACAAAACTATGTAAAATACCCAAAGTCGGGTGACTCACCAAAACTTGCGTTCTTGACACTTCTTGAGTCTGATAGGCTGAAAATCCCCCCTTGTTTAAACCAATCCGAAATTAGACCAAATGCCTTGACGAAACTTGACCAGAAGTGTGCCAAATTTTGGGCACGCTTCTCCACAGCCGCCCCGGAGTCAGACCGTGTCGCTCAACGACAACGGTCTGACCTCGTCCATCAAATTCAGTTAAGACTTGGTCATTCAGACTTTTCCGACATGGAGCAACGATCTTCTTCATCCGTTCCAGGTACTTGCACTGCTGGACTTGACCTTCTTGTGTTTCCTTAACGACCGTTCTTGTAGGCACCTCGCATACCACGTCATCGCATGTCACTTCGCCCGTCCGGTCGGTCCGGTCTGGCATCTCCCATCGTTCTACTGCACCTCAGACATCGGCAGGGCATCAGACCGGGACCGACGCGCAGTTGCAAGACGCACTTGAAGAGATCGCACGTATCCAGGAGCAGATTGCTCAACAGGCGACACAACGTAAGAATGCATGTCCGGTCTTCACCTTGGACCTGTTCTAACCTTCGTTTGTCTTCAGCCCGTATACCTCCAGCCCGTATACCTCCAGCCCGTATACCTCCTGGCGTCAGCAAGGCGATCAATGCCCTGCTTGCCGCCGATCGGCATTAGAGCACGCATGACCTCCAGCTGCGTCAGGTTTTGACTGGACTCATAAACGCGCGCAACAAGTTGACCCGCTTGGAAGCTCATCAGCTTCATATCCGGGAGCAGCTTGTGCTGGTCCAACAGCAGCAAGCGGAAGGCCTGATGGACCAGACCACGTTGAGCGTTCAAAGCGACGATCTCGAGAGGCGTCTCACCGAGCTCCGAATTTCGATTCAAGACCTGACCGAGGAGGTCTGGTCTTGTGAACGCAAGTCGAACGATTGGACGCAGGCAGCGAACGGTCGTCGGGAGGTATTGAAAGAATGTTATCAGCGCTTGGTTGACCTGTTGCGTCCTCGTCGGCATCCGGTTGCTGCCTCCAGCGTAGACCGGTCTGCGTCGGCCGCCTTGGTGGACCTACACCGGGACCAAGATCAAGGCCGTTCATTGGCCGAAATTCTCTAGCCCGAAATTGCACACAAATCAAAGAAGCGCGCGGACGCGCCGGGTAGCTCGAGGGCGCGGGGCATAGCGCGCGACCCTGAACTCGAAGGGAAGCGTGCGGTGCCCCATAAGCGATCCAAGACGCAGGCGCTTCTCATGGGCCCAAGCTTGGACGAGGATGACGATAGTAACATCGCCAAAAATCAAGCGCCCTCGACCGCCGGTGCTGACCGTGCCAAGTATTCAGAGGTATCGTCCTGGGATGAATCCGGCGAAGACTCCGGTGATTCGGAGTTTGCTGTCCCCATCCCAACCAAGTCGCGAACAAGTCCACATGAAAGTTTTGTTCAAGTTGCATCGATTTCGGAGCAGACCAAGAAGACCGGTCCGCATGGTGGCGTTCCACCACCTCATGCGTCGACAAAGTCAACACCTACGGTCTTTCCTGGGACGTCCAAGATCCACAAAGATGCTTTGTTGGCCAACGTGGCAATCGACAGTTCTTCCCTTCCGCCACGAACGCGTGAGAATACATTGCCGTGGTCGCCAGGGCAGATCGGTTGTTTACGCCGGTCCACCCTGACCAAGCAGCTCCTTGCCCGGTCTTTCTCTCATCCAGATCATTGGCTTTTCCCGCCGGCGAAGAAAGTTCCTGCCGCGTCGGAATGGCGCCGGACTTGATCACGTCGGCAGAGATCTCCTGATTGTACGCTGACGAGCCGTGGAAGATTTTCGAGCATCCCAAGCTGGGGTTCATCTTCCACTCGACTCCGTGGGCCAATGCTTTCATGAGTCTGGTGAAATATTTTAACAAGACTCACGCTCAAGCCATCTGGGAGGCATAACACTATCTGGTGCTTCCTCCGGAACGAGTTCGGCAAGACCCTGGCTTGGCGACCATCCAGAACAAGCGCAAGCGGCGTCGGATCAGAGCGGGTGAGGCCTGGCAGTCCCTGTGCCAATGTGTTTTGGACGGGATGCTGGCCCACGAGTGCGACGTCGATGTGTTCTTATATCCAGTTGTACTTCATATGCCGCGGCGTCGCGTCGAGAGGACCCGGCTGCTGGCTGACGGTGGCACATGGTACCCCGGTATTGGGTGCACTACACCGGTCTTGGACCTCAAGGATGCTTTGGTACAACTAGACCAACAAGAACCTTGGCGTAACCAGTACCAGGACCAAGTTGAAAAGCATCCGTCGTTGACCGTCGGCCGTCTGTGAGGTGATGGCGAGTGAGGTCGTAAGTAGTCGACCAGATAACACTTAATATATATCATCGTTCTTTTTCACATGTTCAGTCATCAAATCACTTGAGCTAATTCCACCACTTTCTCCAGAGTTGCACTAGACACGTTATCACCAACCGTTCCACTTACATCGCGAAAAAACAATCCACGTTCGTCACTCCACTATTCCAATTCGTCACATATTCACAATACACAATACACAAGACAAAAGACCTTCCACCTCTTCACACCGGTCTGGAAGACCGATGCTACTGCATGTCTTGGTCTTGGTCTTCATGGGTCTGCATCACTGCGAAACGGTTCCGACTGACTCGGTCCCGTTTGAATTCTCGTAGTAGTGCTCCACAGTTCAGGTCGGACTCATCGATCCAAGTTGTTTCATCATGGTCCTTCCATCGGACCAGATATTCTCGGTGGGTCCGGCCGAACCTGGCCTTCTTGACCGATTGGACATCTAAGACCCTTTCCACTTCAAATTCGTCCTTCTCCAGCGGTCGTTCCCAACTTTCCTCCGGCAGTAATGCTTCATCGAAATCAAACCGTTCTGCCTCGTCTACTATACAGGGAATTTTGGGACGATCAGGAAATTCTCGTACCAGTTTTAACTTGGACACAAGTACGATCGGGAAGACCTTGTAGTCCGTGCCGGTTGTTACTAGACGGGCAGAGTGTTCACCAATCAGCTCGGCAACACGGAAAGGACCGTGCCAAATGTGAGCCAGCTTCTTCGCATAGCCCTCCTTCACTCGGTCTAGGTACAACCATACCCTCGCCCCTGGTTCTATACCGTGGGGTTGGACCTGGTCGTTGTTCCGGTCTGCCCGGTCTTGTGTAGCTTGACGTAACTTTTCGTTGACAATTTCTCTTGCATGATGGTAATGTTTCTGGACCTGCATGCGGCAACGTCGAGCATCACGATCGCGGGTCCGAGTGCAGCCAATAGGTATCGCGGATTCAAGAGTGGACCGGGGGTCCCATCCATACGCAAGATAAAAAGGCGTTTCTCCTCGGACCCGATCGGTCGACGAGTTGAGTGCAAACACCAGCCTTTCTGCGTATTCTTCCCAATCGCGCTGGTCTGGATCGGCAACGTACATCTTGATTGCTCTTGTAATAGTTTGTACCATACGTTCTGCCGATCCATTCGCTTGCGGAAGATATGCCATCGTCTCGATCTGTTTCTGGCCCAGCATATTGTTAAACGACCGGAAAACCTCGGCCATGAAACAGGGTTCTCGGTCGTGTCTGATGACCTCGCTGGCGCCGAACCTTCGGAACACGCATTCTTCGTAACTTTTGGCGATCTGCTCGGCAGACCGGGACGCACTTGCCTTCGCAATAACTAGACCGGTGAACAGGTCTACCCAGATCAACAACTCAGTATTGCCATATGTCGATTTAGGCAGCGACGGTATATGGTCCATCGCTATAACCTGGAAAGGGTAGGTAGCTTCGATATTTCCGGGCGATCGCCCCTTGATTACCGGTCTACTCTTTCCGGTCTCGCAATCCGTACAGCAACCCACATATTTCTGTACACTTCGGAAAAGACCTCTCCAGTGAAAGTGGGACCTGATCTTGTGATACGTTCTGCCTATTCCCTGATGTCCCCCTTCTAGACTCACATGGTAGTGATGGAGGACATCCGGCTGCAGCAACTCAGGTATCACCAATTTCGCCAATCGGTCCCGGTCTGCACTGTCTTGGTCGGCATCGCGGCAGTAATATAGTAAACCATCCTCACCCACTTCGTAAATGTCTGCGATCTTGGCACATTCTTTTGCTTGACCATTCGTCAACTTAGACAATTCACCGCGCATGTAGGTCTTCAAATTCACAATCCATTCTTCTTCGTCCTGCGCCTTGAGGATCCGTTCTGCCCTTAGTCGTTGCACAACAGATTCACTCAACCGTTCCTTCGGGAACGGTTGGTGGGCTTCCGAGCTTTCGGTCTAGTTGCGACCATCACATGCATCTGGTCTAGAGCGTTCTTGGGTCCGATCACCTCGGGGAGCCTGTTTATATTCATCAATTCATCAAGAACGGCCTTCTTGGTGATCGTAGCCCCGGTCTGGTCTTGCATGGCCTTGGTCGCGAGGTAGTCGGCACTTCTGTTCCAATCCCGTTTCACGTGCAACATCTCGTGGTTGGGATGGTCTTTCAATTCCTTCATTACCCGATCATTTAACGACCTCAGCCGTGGCGCCTTGCAGTCGATCTCTCCGGTGATCTGCCTGATCACTAGGTTGGAGTCACCACATATGATGACTCGCCCCTTCTCTTGAGACGAAAGCAGGTCCAGACATAGAAGTAGACCTCGGTACTCCGCCTCGTTAACCGTAATATCCGGCGTGAAATCAGCAGCGACTGCAACTATAGACCATTGTGGCAACTTCCACACTATAGCACTATAGGCGACGACCTTCTTCTTCACGCTTGATGATCCTTCAAAACTTAAGACCAAGAGCTCTTCATCATGGTCGACGGTCGGTGGCGGTCTCGAAACTTACTGCCGAGGTTGCTTCCTCGGGGCAATCGCGATCAATGCCTCGTCCACTTCAGACCGAGGGGTGATACTGGCAGATAATGTGCCCAATATCTCTTCCTCGCCACTGGTGCACTTAACGACCTCGAGGGTCCACTGCGACAAGACCGCCGACCATCTGCCTAGACGTCCGTCCATCCCATTGGCTGATAATAGCCAGGCCAAAGTAGACCGCCTTGACAGGACCTTTATAGGTCGGCCGACCAGCAGGTTGTAACACACATCCAGAATTCGTAGCAACGCCAGAACTTCTTTCTCGACAATTCCATAGTTCACTTCATTTGGCTTCAGCGTTCTGCTCGTGAACGTGACCGGATGGTACACACCATCATGATCTTGTACTAGAGTAGCCGAAATGGCCCACTGACTAGCATATACAATAATGGTCGGGACCTTTTCGGGATCGAAATGCTTCAAAATCGGTGCCGTCGCCATCTTAACCTTCAACATACCAAAAGCAAACTTTGCACGCTTCATATGGTCTTCGGCCTCCACTTGCGGACAATCTGCAGCAAGCCCAGAGTCGGCGCCCCCATGTAAAGTTTCCCGGTCTTCTTCGCGCAATATATGGTAGTCCACTTCCCGGAGCTCATACAACACAGCCGCGTAGATAGCAAAATCTTCGATGAAGCGGCTGTAGTAGTTTAAACTTCCTAGGAAGGACTGCATTGCCTTCAGAGACTTGGGAAACGGGAGGTTGCTTAACGAATCCAGGTCCTTAGGATTAGCCTCTAGACCATTGTTCGAGACCATATGGCCTAAATAGGCGACCTTGGACATATCCCAAAACTTTTTATGGCGCTGATAGATAGGTTCCAGCGGTCGCATGTCTCCAACAATCGTTCAACCTTCTCGCACAGATCGTTCCATGACGAGGCAGGTATCAGAATGTCGTCGATGTACGACCGCCTCCCTAGAACGGACGGTCTTCTTTCCCGATCGGGTTCACCCTCTGTAAACACATCATAACTTTCGGCAGGGTCCCGATCGGTCTTGATTTTGAAGTGTCCGTACAGTGCGTTGTCTATCAACCTTTGATATATCTGGGGTGCGTTCTTCAGACCGAACGGCATACTGTTCCACTAGAAAAGACCAAACGGTGTCACAAATGCGGAAATCTCACGTGCTCGATCAGTCATCGAGACCACCCAGAATCCACTTGCCATGTCCAGCGAACAATACCACAAGGTCTTGTCGAGGTCTTCCAACAGAT
>CM047588.1:15120959-15135021 GCA_026184515.1 Peronosclerospora sorghi | reverse complement strand
ATACCGTGCGTGAGAGGGTTAACGCCCTCCTCGCCCATGAGGCGAATGTGTACGCAAGTCATTCTGCGTCTACGGGGGTGCGACCTACGTTATCCTTTAAGATAAAGGAATTCACCGGTGAGAAAGGTGATAACCTTAAATTGTGGATTCGCGAGGTCGAAACAGACTTCGCCACGCGAATGTGATCGAGGATCACTTGCAAGTGGGACTTGCATTAATCCATCTTACGGGAAGAGCCCGTACATGGGCGTTTATGTGTCCGGATTCGGTCACGGACGTGCTCCCGAGCTGGGAAGTTCTTAAGAGAAAGCTTATGGACATGTACGCTACTCGTGATCTGGTTTTCCAGAATCAGCTTGCGTTTTTGAGGTGCCTTCAGGGCACTAGGGACTTGGAGACATACATCCAAGAACTAAAGACCCTGTTGGAAGGGATGTACGCGAAAGCGTATTCGGACGATGTGTCCATTCCCGTGTTCATGGGAGGCCTGAAAGAAGATCCAGCACGTTAGGAGCTCTTTCGATGACGACCCCAATCCCTGTGGGAGGCGTTTAAGATGGCGTTTAACGCCGAAAGGAACTTTCGTTCCTCCAAGGTGGGTCCTGAACCCATGACCGGAGTCAGGTCGAAGCGGAGGAGAAACCTTCTGCTAAGCGTCACTCTGACGCCTTCTCGCAGAGCTTTGAAGCGGAGCTTCTTGCAATGTTACAGCGGCAGGGGCCGCTAATATTCTTCCTGTGTGGAAGTGCGGATCATCTGCGGAACAGATGTCCGAGAACCCCCCCCCTCCCGCGAGATACTCGCTTTAAGGGGCAGAGGGCAGGTAAAAAGCCCTCGCCCAAGCCGTCGGGAAACGACGGCTCCCAGTAGGTGCGGGGCGCCCTACTGGGGGTACCTCAGTGCTGTTGAACCCCAGGGTAGGGGCCGACAGCACAAATCCCCGAGGGAAACGATGCTTTCTAGTACCTAGTTGGTGTACCAGCCAGGTTTGCTGGTCGTCCTTGCGGACGTGAAATGCTTTGATAAGCCTTGAGGAGTCTTGATAGACTCTGGAGCGTCTGACAATTATGTAAAACGGGCTTCTGTTGAGAAGAGTCGGCTGTATGCCGAGGCCCTAGAGGCACGTTCTCGCGACGTTGTAACGGTCCGTATAGCGACGGGCGTACAGGTTTCTGTACCCAAGGTCTCGATTGACCTTAAGATGAAGTTTGCAGATTGCGACAGCTTAGAACGTTTCCTAGGGCTGGATTTGGACTCGAGGTATGACCTCATTCTGGGCATGAAGTGGCTGGAACGCCACGAGCCATGGATAGACTGGAAGTCTAAGTCAATTGGCTCAACGCACCCGCGGTCGGGTGAACCATTGGTGAGTCATGAACCCACCTTTGCTCGATCGCAAAAGCGATTCTGGCGTGAGATGCCAGAGATTGGGATGTCTGAAATGATCAGTCCCAATGAGGTCAAGGAAGTGTTCCTTGACGAGGGGGATTCGGCGGTTAATCCCCACGCCGATATAGGCGAGACTGGTGAGTCGCCAGTGGTAGAGGTGGATTCCTCTGAGGTTAAGCGCGAGGCATTTTCTAAGAGAAGAGAGACGAGGTTTGTCTCTTCTGCAGGTCGGGGTTCCCGACCACGCCATGTTAGGCGAAAATGTTACGACTCCAGTGGTAGGGGTAGAGACCCCTGTGGTTAAGCGCGAGGCGCTTCCAAGCGAAGAGACCCGTACTTCGTCTCTTTCGCACGTCGGAATTGATTCCGACCACGCCGTATTAGGTGAGACCGGCGAGTCACCGGTGGTAGAGGTAAAGACTCTGTGAATAGGCGCGGTGCGCTTCCAATAGATGGGGCAACTGACTCCCCCCATCTGGGTCCCGGGACGAGTCCCGAGGCCAGTAGTCAGCAGTCCTATCGGATGCTGAATAGCGTGACAGGTGTTGTCGCGGAAGGCGTAAGCCTGGAACGGTTGCCTGGGGTAGGCGAACTGTTGTCATTGGAGGAATGTCCTTCAACGAGTTAGAGACTGCAGTAAAGCAAGTGAACTCGACGAGATTGCGTGTTGCTTCCGGAAGAGGGGTTAAACTCCTCATCCACGATGGAAGAGTCAGTTTTGGTTCAAACCAAACCGGCATTGAATGCCCGAAGCGGTCACGAGATCCTTTCGGATCCTGAGCACCCTTACCATCCCTTACTCAAGGAATTCGGAGAGGTCATTAGTGACAACCCGCCGATGGGGTTACCACAGAATCGGGGAGTCCGACATGAAATTGACTTGGTTCCTGGAACCAAATACTGCGTCACTAGGCAGTGGCCTCTCCCCAAGGAGCAATGCGACGTCATCGACGCATTCTTCAAGGGAAAAGAAGAGGCAGGGGTGGTACGGGAGAGCAAGTCTCCCCACTCATCTCCCACTTTTTGTGTTCGTAAACCGAACGGAAAGTGGCGCATTGTGCATGCGTACAATATGCTGAATGCAGATACTGTACCAATGCAAGCTCCGATTCCTCGAAAGGATGTCCTCCAGAATAATATGGCAGGCTGTACTGCTTACAGCGCCTTAGATCTGGTGGACGGGTACTATCAGGTGCTCATGCGAGCATCCGATATCCCGCTTACAGCGGTCAACACGCCTGTGGCATGCTGTGGGAGTGGCTTGTCATGCCACAGGGGCTTTAAAATGCACCAGAGACTTTTTAACGCTTGGTGAAACAACTCTTCCGCTCTCATAGAAAGTACGCTCAGACGTACTTCGACGATATATTCGTTCATAGTCGCGCGGAAGGCGACTCGTATGATGTTCAGACGAACCTAATACATCTTCGAGCGGTGCTCAAATGTATGCGGGAGCATAAGTTATATTCAAACGCATCCAAATGTATTTTGGTGACGAGGAAATCTCTTTCTTCGATGATTTATCGGTAAAGATGGATTGCGGGCGGATCCCGCGAAGTTGAAAGCCATTGTGGAGTGGCCTTCGCCTGTAAATCTTAGATATTTACGGAAGTGGATTAGATTAGCCAATTATCTCCACAAATACAGCGCGAACTACGCTGAGATGGCGAAGCCCTTATCCGACCTTCTTAAGAAGGACGTAGATTGGTGTTGGGAAACCAAACACCAAACCGCCTTCGAAGCGGTTAAGGGGAGCTTATTAAAAGCCCCCGTTCTTGCTCTCCCAGATTCTGGGAAACCTTTTAGCGTCGTCTGTGACGCCTCCGATATCGCAATCGGATGTGCTTTGTTACAAGCAGACGATGCGGGACGGGAACGCGTGATTGCATTTGAGTCGAGGAAGCTTAAAGCTGCGGAACGGAATTATCCCGTTCATGATAAGGAGATACTTGCTATTAAGTGTGCCCTTGTCAAATTTAGGGCTCACCTACTCGGCTCAAAGCCGTTCGTGGTTTATACAGACCACGCTTCCTTACGGACAGCGACGAAGTCGCCTCATCTCTCCCAACGGATGTACCTTTGGCTCTCCGTCTTTGCGGAGTACAACTTTGAGGTTAAGTATAAACCTGGCAAACAGAATGTGCTTGCAGACGCGTTGTCGCGTCGTCCCGATTATGAGATCGCTCACGCGACATTCATCACCTCGTCTGTGGTGTATCTCATACGCCAGGTGTATGATAAAGACACACAATGTACGGAGATTATCAGCGCTTTGGGTGACAAGGGTCTTGGCGCGTCTGAGACTACCCTGTCAAGTCGAGCGGGAGCTCGGTTACACCGTTACAGTTACTGTGACGGTTTGCTATATTATAGCACGAGCGCGGATGAAACTCCGCGGGTGGTAGTTCCTCATTATGAGGAACTAAAATACAGAGTCCTCTTTGAGGCACATGACGCCCCTATCGGGGGTCATTTAGGTCGGTATAAGACCTACAGCGCTTTAAGCGCTTTGTATTGGTGGCCCAAGATGTATAAGTGGGTCGGTGCGTATATTCGTACCTGTGAGACGTGTCAGAGGGTCAAACCCTCTGCTGATTCAGCAGCGCCTTTGGCGAGCTTATTCGTTCCTACGGAGTGTTGGAAATACATTAGTATGGATTTTATCTTCGGTTTTCCGAAAGATAAGGCCGGTAACACCGGCATTTTGGTCTTTGTAGACCGTTTGAGCTAGATGGCCCACCTGGCGGCGGTTCCAGAGTCCATTGATGGACAAGGAACAGCAACAGTGTTCCTAGACCGTGTATTTCGACAGCATAGTCTAACCGATTCCCTTATATCGGATAGGGATCCCCTTTTCACGGGACAGTTTTGGGGGGCGTTGCTTAGGGTTCTGGGCACCAAGCTCCTCATGTCCACTGCGGATCGTCTGCAGACGGACGGACAAGCGGGACGCGTTAATCGCGTATTAGCGGAAATTCTCCGGGGTTTATGACCGGATTCTCCAAAGAGTTGGAGTGAGATGCTTCCAATGGCCGAATTTGCTATAAACAATTCGGTTCATGCATCTACGGGGCTTTCCCCGTTTTGCGTGAACGGATTAGTGAATCCGAGGGTTCCGTTGACGGCACGTGTGTGTGGACCAGGGCTTGAGATGGGGGAGGATTCCACGATGTCAGCCCTGTATCTGTGCGGAAGCACATCAATAAGTTTTTATCGACGCACCTTAGTGTCTTACAACACGTTTGCGACGCCATGGCGGAAAGACAATACAAGCAAAAGTAACAGTCCAACCGCAAGGGTCGGCGTAACAAAAAGGAGTATAAATTAGGAGAAAGTGTTTTTATTAAACGCTAAAAACCTTCCTACACATTCAGTTTCTAGTGTGTTAAGAAAAAAACTGCGCTCCAGGTTTGTGGATCCTTTCAAGGTGCTAGCCCGAAAGGGCTTAGCGTACACCTTGGATATTCCGAAGGCAATGCGTACGCATCTAACTTTCTATGTGGGTATGCTTAAGCAATACCAGAACCCGGAGGCTGGTCCCCTCTTGGAGGGGGGGGGGTGAGAAGGCGGATAGCCGTAAGAGCCGTAAGACGCGGCAGGGCAGAGTAAGTCCGACAGGGTCAGAATGCGACCACGAAGCTCCGCAACGGAAGACTAGAGAGAGTCAAGCCGCCTCTCGGTGCTGTCAATCGCACTCCCCTCATCGCGGAGACCCTAAGGGACGTCCAGGATGCGATGGCTGTGTCGATCACATCGCTCGCAAAACTCACGTCGCAATTGCGCTACCTCCTCCTCCAGTTATCGATTCGGAGGGTATTCCACATTACCATGTGGAGCGTCTGATGGCGCTACGCCATCAACGGGGTGAAACCCAATATCTGGTGAAGTGGAAGGGTTATCCACATTCACAGAGTTCGTGGGAGCCCGAGACTCCCGTGCGGCAGGATTGCCGATACGTCGTTGACGCTTTCGAGCGGGAGAACCCCGCTGCGATTCGACGACCAAAGGGGAGGAATAAGCCCCTTCACTCCCAGTAGTTGGGGTTCACCGGAGGCGTATGCGGCGCTCGCACTGTTCTCTGGCACCGCGTTGGGGGAAGGGGCGCTGGCATATCGCGTGCAAAATGGGGCACGTAATTGCCCCATTGCTTTGGCTCTGGCAAACGCCAGGCACAACGCCCTCTCCACCCGAACGTCACGGGAGTAATAGCTGGTTGGAGATCAGTAAATCTAGGGAGACGTTTATCCCCTTCCGCCCAAGCGAGGAAATTTTTTTCTAACTCTTCGTCATTTTCTCCTTGTAGGAGAACGAAGGGAACCTCTTGGAGGTTCTCAACATGGGCACCCTGTACCTTTTTCTCCAGGCGCTCTCGGTATGAGCCTCCAGTGAACTGCTTCTGCGTGAGAATATTTTTTCCTGGAGTTGTTTCCGGCGTTCGTATTGATGCGGCTGTTCAGCAGCAGGGGCAGGGGTGTAGAAGGATAAACCGTTCTTTACCTCATTTTTAGCCCATCTTTGGGGGTCACGAGGACCCGCAAAATTATATGACTCCCGTGACGGGCGTTGGGGGCGCGTAATGCAGCCTTTTTTGCCTGTGAGGCGATATCATACTCTTGAGCCGCGTCCACCTGTGTACCAACACGTGGCAGGCTGCCACGCCTTCACCAAGGGCTCTCGCCCTGATTGGTTAAAACAACCAATAGGTACAAACCTTTCGGACCGGTCAATACTGACCTCAACCGTTGTGTATTTACGTACACCAACGTAACTCAATGTAACCCCGATTCATCCTCCCCCATCAAGACTATTGCTACGCAATAATCAATTATAGTTGGGAACTCCAACTGACAGAACTCTGGCCTCAAATGAACACCTTTAGTGGTGGTGAAGATTCTCCTCGAGAAGAGGATGTTGACTATTCTCACTCCGATTTCTCGGAGGAGGGTGCCCTTGGTGTACATTACATTTTCGGCTAGGTACGGATTAAGTAAGCTCTACCTAGTATTGCATATAGTTTACATTAGTTTATTAATTTAGGCTAATTATGTATTAAATAATAAATCAGTTTACAATCTACACTATATCCTGCTAGATTTTAATAATCAATTATATTGTATTTATGTAGTAAAGAAGGTTCTATTTTAAATATTCATTTGATTAATCGTTAAAAAAGGGAAATTTTAAAGTCAATTGATATCCGTATCCCCCCCCAAATTACTACCCGTATCCCCCCCTCAATTATAGGCCTATCCCCGTCCCGGAAGATCGACGCGGTACACGACCAGTACCGCGAGTACCTTCAGTCGCGACAGTCTTGAGCGCCCACCTCAACGCCGCCTCGTCCCGTCCGCACGTCCCCTTTTTTGTGTCCCCACGTGCGTCCAGCTCGTCGTCGTCGTCCACCTTGTCCGACCAGGCCGGCCCGCCCTCGGTCCGCGAGCTCGCGGCCTAAGCGCATCTTTACGATCGCCCAGATGGACGTCGAGTGTATCATCATGACGCTGGTGTACGTCAAGAGGCTCCTCACCGCGACGCGCGGTCGCTTGGAACTCCAGCGCGCGACGTGGCGCCGCATGCTCTTTTGTTCCATGGTCATGGCGTCCAAGGGTGTGGGACGATGTGAGCATGACGAATGCCGACTTTGCGCACGTCGGGCCGAACTTTTCGCTCCAAGACATGAACGAGCTCGAGCTCGTGTACTTGCACGCCGTGGACTATGCCGTGCGCGTCTCGGCCGCGTCCTATTACGAGTATTAATTTCACTCTCGCTACATGGACGCGACCTTGGGCGTCGTCCGCGTGGGCGACGAATGGGCGCCGTTGAATCTCGACACTTCACGGAAACTCCAAGTCTTATCGGACGAGTATAAAGCGCGGGCCAAGTATTTCGTGCCCGTGCCGCGGCGACGGAGCGTCACGATGTGTACGATCAGGGAAGGGGCGGAGCGAGTGGTACACAGTTGGTGAGCATTGCCGTACATGCTACACAATCACAGACGCAACGAGAAATAACGCCCAGAGCACATTTCACGTCCGACCTTCAGTCAATACGACACTCTTCTTGCTAGGAGAGACGTCGTCACGACTTTGACTGCGACTACCACGTCTTAAAGAGTTTTTTTTGGCGTGGGACAAGCTGTCTACTTGGTCCACAGATGTAGAGGGGAAGGCACACGCACTGTGAAATCCACCCCCTCGATGATTCTGGGCATTTGTGCCACTATTATTCCGTTTCCCGATCACAATCAGCCTCCTCGTAACACGTACCAGTCTGCCATGGGAAAGCAATCAATGGGTATTTACTGCTCCAACTTTCGTGCACGAATGGATACTATAGCCAATGTGTTGAATTACCTTCAAAAGCAGTTAGTCACGAGAAGTGCCATGGAGTACTTGCATTTCCGTGAATTACCATCCGGTATTAATACCATTGTCGGGATTGCCTCCTACACGGGTTACAACCAGGAAGATTCGTTAATTATGAACCAAAGTGAGATTGATCGCCGTTTCTTTTGCTCGACCTTCTATCGTTATTATGTCTACCAAGAACGGAACCAGAGTCCTCAGGGTGGTCCGGGGGATGGCGCCGGGGGTGCCAACTGTGAAGAGTTTGAGAAACCGTCGCGCGATAATTGCCTTGGCTTGCGTCATGGCAGCTACCACAAACTCGATAATGATGGGATCGTTGCTCCAGGGACGCGTGTGAGTGGGAATGATATCATCATTGGCAAGACGTCGCCGTTGCCGCAATCGGAAGATTCGTCGCTGGAACAACGTCATCAAAAACGGGATGCAAGCACGGCCTTGCGCTCGCATGAGAATGGCATCATTGATAGTGTATGTTAACGACAAATTGCGGACGGGTTTAAGTTACCAGAGTGCAGCTCCGAAACATTTTCATTCCTCAGATTGGCGACAAGTTTGCGTCTCGACATGGACAGAAGGGGACGATTGGGATGAGCTATCGTCAGGAAGAAATGGCCTTTTCCGCGGAAGGGACTACGCCCGACATTATTGTCAACCCGCATGCGATTCCCTAGCGTATGACGGTGGGCCATTTGGTCGAGTGTTTACTTGGGAAAGTTTCGTCCTAGACGGGCGATGAAGGGGATGCGACGCCGTTTATCAATGTCACAGTCCAACCAATCGCGGATACGCTCCATAATCCTGGCTACCAGAAGCACGGGAACGAAGACATGTACAGTATCCACACGGGGCGTTGCTTAGCTGCGCAGATCTTTATCGGCCCCACGTTTATCAACGGTTAAAACACATGGTGGACGATAAAATTCACTCGAGCTCGCGTGGCCCCGCGAGTTTCGAACAGCTCGTGCGCATGCAAGTGCGCGTGGCCGGGGACAGTGCGGGACGGCCGATGGAACGCTTGACGATGAGATAGATAGAAAATGGGGGAGGCATGGCGACAGTGGATGTGTATGTGTGGGTGTATGTGTATGTGTATGTGTGTGTGAATGTTGTTGTGGTGTCAAAAGTGCTCTTGAAGTAGATGGATGACGGAACCGGGAAAAACCAAGTTGTGTGGCGTGTATGTTCTCTTATTGGTGAAAATGGATGGAAGTGCACGAGTGATCGACCACCAGCATGTGGCTTTGAACCCATCGCAGTCGCTCTCGTTTGCTGTAGCACCTGGTGACTATCAAGTTGACGTGCTCTTGGATACTTTCGCATGCATTTCCAGCTCGTATGATGTTCACATCGAGTGACGACGACCAAGTAAATTGCTCATAGAATATACTCGAGAGGTTGGAAGGAATGTTGGCATCGATGCAAAATACAGCAGTTAAAATTCGTGTCAATGCCGATTAATAAACATCGAAAACGAAAGACGCCTGAGCACTTTCGTATAGAGAGTGGAAAAAGTGGATGGGTACCGTATCCAGATAAATATGGAGAGCATCCAAATGAGGAGGGTGCGTGTGATTGAACTGATGGTGGCGACCGGAGCGCCGTTGGATAAGAGCAATGAGGTGGCTTTGTCATGGATGAAGATATCCATGTGTTAGATCTTGAAACATTTTCAAGTTAATTTTGTGGCTAAGGAAAATTTACAAGCTGTTTTACACGAAACGAATCCAGCCTGGACCGCCAGTTTCACGCAGGTGCAGTGTTTGGGACCTCCACGGTGATGGCCTTCTGCATCCTCTTACGAGGCTGCCTATCCTTCTTGCCCTTCGGTCTTCCTCTCTTCCGCTGGATAGGCTGTAGTGGAGCCTGATCTTGCGTGCCCGTTTGGGCCGCTGACTGCGCCGCCTGCGTGGCGGAGGAAGCATTCCCAGTCAAAACCAGTTCCGCAAGCAATTCGTTATCAAGGTCCTCCTCTTGACTATAGGTCTGTGTAGTTGTAAGGAGTGGTGCCGCGTTCATGGAGGGCAGTCCGTAGACGGCTCGTCTTTTCGGCCGTACTGACGGTGATCTAAGGAAAGATGATTGCTGCAGAAGTCGCACCGCCAACTTGTCCAGGTCGTTGTATCTGGGCCCGGGCCTGGAGACGCTGAGTTGCAAGCTCCCAGGCAGAGGGATCTCTTCGAGTGGATTTATCCTTTCGCCTGCGGCCCCGAGTTATAACGACGTGTGGCTTAAAGATTGATGGACCTGGTGGTGCAAGAGGTGGTTACGGGAGGCCGAGTGATTTGCCATTGAACGGGCGTTCAAAGTTCCAATGTGGATGAAAGTCGTCCTTGGTAATCTTGACGGAAAGGCGCTTCCTATTTCGAATCTCGTGGTAACAGGGGATACCATAGATCTGAGTGAACGCGCCTCCACATGATTTGTTATACACAGGCTCATACTTCGCGTAGATGAGCTGGTCAACGAGTAGCTTCATACCTCGAGGAACTACATGCTTATTAAGGTCTGGATCAACAAGATCATCCCATCTCTTAGCATTCAGGTCGTGATAGATACGGTCTCGACGCTGTGAAAGCTCGGTGATGTTGCCGTTTAGAAAGACTCGGAGCATGTTGGTCCACTTATCCTTGAGCTTGAGGAGATTGTGACGGCTTCTAAGGAGATAGCGTTTGAGCGCGCGATGTCCATTCTCGCCTCGAGACGTTGCACTATGGCCGAGATGGCGATACTTCGACGTGAATGATGTAGCGAACTGATGGCGTACAGGATACTTGTTCTTCTCGATATAGTCAATGAGCTCGGGCTGGTCTGCGTAGCATCTTTTAAAGAGCTCATATGACTCATCGAATTCCTCCTCTGTTGGCTGAGAGATTACGGAGTTCCACGATCGTGTTTAGGAAGCCCTTCCTCTTCTCCTTATTCTCCTCATTCTTCTCGTTAGAAGTGTTGATATTCCAGTAATCAGCGACGGCCTTTCTCAACATTATTATTAACATGCCAAATACAGAGCAGCTGTGGAACGTCGGGATACACGGTTGTTAGCGCGTTCTTTAGTGACAGGTCGGTGTCCGTAAGGATAACCTTGATCCGTAGGTTGCCAAGAACAAGCTCTCTGAATTTAGCTACAGCGAGTAGGTACATCGGTTCTGACTCGGACGCAACGAAACACATAGCAATGCTGACGGTTTTACCGATTGGAATAACCACGAGGAAGTGGATAAGTGGCATGTTGTAGCGGTTTGTACGATATGTTGCGTCGATAAAGAGAACATCGGTACATGACTGCGCGAGGTGAATTGCTTCGTGCGGAGCAAAGAATAAGAAGTTTACATGGCCTTCATCGTCGGTGGTATAGTGGGAGGCCCATGTATCGTCTTCCATCTCGATAATAAGAGCCTCAATTGGCGAATGTGAGCCTAGGCGATCTTTTTGAATGCGCGCGACCTCGTTGTATACGTCGCGAAGCGACATAAGACATTCGGGATTTCGCTCAACGAGCGCAGCAAGGATAAAGCGAGGAGCGCTTCCCGAAGCATGAAGAGACCGGATTAACGCCTTCTACTCCTCGTTAGGCCGCCTAAACTGCGCAAAGGCCGAGGGATGGATCATTTCGTGGTTATGTGAAGCTTCAACAATACAGACTTTCCAGCCCACTGTGAGCATCATCTTGATCCGAACCTCAAACGGGCACTCTTTCATGCGTGTCCCAGTCTTTCTCTTCACTCCCTCGCCTCTCTTGACGCTCCCTTCACGCAGCGGAAGTCGTACCGACGTGGTGAGGGAGGAGTATGCTTGTCAAATGCAATCTTAAACTGTGTGATGCCGTATCCATGCTGCTTCGCATTCAGCTTGATCGCGTGGATAGCGGCCTCGAGAGTCGCGTAAAGGTCCTCATCCAGCGGAGCGAGAGGGACCTGCTGTGTCTCGACGCCGGAAGCTTCATTGTTTTTAGGCGAATAGCTGCAATCCATATCGTTGGGGCTCGTCATCATGGGTTGAATAGTGGTGGTAGGGATGGCTTTGAGGCGCGTCGCACGAGAACGCAAGATAGACGCGCGGAACATCGATAGGGATAGGCCTATAATTGAGGGGGGGATACGGGTAGTAATTTGGGGGGGATACGGGTTGTAATTTGGGGGGCATACGGATATCAATTTCCATTTTAAAATAGCCTATATAGGGAATAAAACTGATTTTACCTTTTTTATGCATTTTTAAGATCTATTCCTAATAAAGTTGGTGGTGTTGTTGCTAAATATTTATAAAAACTAATTTTATTATCAATAAAGGAAAAATCTAACGCGCCCCCCCCCCCAATGAGAATTTCGAATATTTTTGGGAAGCCCTAAACACAAACCCTATTTTACCTAAACTCACACCCTTAATCTGATTGGTTAAATGCATTTCTCGACAGCTCGACGTTGCGAAATGACTTAAACCGCACATCCTTAGCTGATTGGTAGAGAAGTTAAGCAATTGGTAACTATGATTATCGTTTGCACGCGGAACGCGAAACCTCATACTACGACTCCACCAACATGAACAATCAACAGCGATGACTGTAGGCAGCCCTGGTATCTCCCATGCTCCAATTTTTCATGCGCAAATTTAAGATACTGCCAGTTCCGTTCGGGTCAACCCGCTCGCCGTTGTTGAGCGTTGGAACGAACGTCAGCTCAGTGTCCTGGTGCTGCTGTCCCAACGCAATTAGTCGGGCATAAACTTGGGCTTCACGTTCGACTACTTCCTTTTTGCTTTCAAGTGGCCCAAGTCCCATTTCCTCGGTCCATTGCTGCCACTGCTGGACTATCCACGCAAAGATATTACCGCCGGAAAGCGAGGCCACGACGCCCAGAAAGCGGTCTTCGAACAGAAATGGGCGCACTTCAAATCTTGAGTACTCTGGATCCACAGAATGGTTTGATCTGGACCAAGAGGTGCTGGTGGACAGTTTTAGAACGTCTTCACCAGTCAGTATCATAGCTACTTGAGCCGACGTGCCAATATTCACCCACGTCACGTTGGACTCCCTGGCCGAAGCTGATTGATGCTGCATCAAAGCAGCAAGAACTGAACATGGTCACCCATAGGAACAAACACCGGTTTTTTATCGAGCAATCCGAAGCCATAAAATCCAGTACAGCTGTGGCCAACACATGCACCTGTTTTTTTTACGGCAGGAAGCATCGAGGATGGAATTCGCAGTGCACGCAACACCCTGGCATCCCATGTTTGGGTTTGCGGGTTCAGGTCACCCCAACTGTGAGCATCGGTGGTGTCCATGAAGGCCTCGCTCGGAAGGGTGTGGCCGCACAATACAAAAGCCACGAAATCGTGGATCTTTCCACAAGCATCCATGCCCACCAATGTGCGTGGAGAGTTAACCAATCTGTGAGCAAATGAGGCGAGTCCGTAGCCATCAGCAATCCGACTGGCTGAGAAAATATCATTCATAGCTTTGATTCGAGCAATGTTTTCTCGACAGCGGTCCAAGAACGAAGGCGTGCAGCGCTGGTCCTGCCACGTTATCAGCTCACTCCACACTGAATCGTCACGATTGTCATTCTCTTCACGGATCGAGCTCCCTCCCGTTGCCAACAATCGTTCAGCTGCCTTATGTACAGCACCGCTGCACCACCAATACAATACCGTGCATTTGACCGCAGATACCAATCGACGCAACTTGCCGTCGTGCCGTCTCTGGCAGCATTTTTACCGACTGCTGCACTTCCAAAAGCACCTGGTCCACATTTTGTACGCCAACTTTATTTTTCACGGTTTCTTCTTTCACTCTTGTAGGTACCATGACGTCGCTTAGTTGCACGTTGGCCATAGCAACGGTTTTGCCACCATCGGCTTTAACTAAAACGCACTTAATGGCAGTCGTCCCAATATCCAATCCAAAAAGCAAAGGTGTATCGTCTTCGGGATCACATTGAGACTCACACGAGGTAGTCCGTACGACAGGCGTAGACGAATCACTTGTATCCTTCGTAGAATTTGAACCAGTGCCACTAAATGCAAGAGTATCGTCGTTAATTGCACCCATCGTCGTCGTCTTTGTTGTCGCCACCGTCACATTCGTCCGCGCTCGTCCTTCACCTAGTTGTGAGAATCCATGTCTCTCTACAAATCTCTGGCAGAGTCTCGTGAGTGCGGCATGTCCACTCTCGGCACTCTTTTTATCCGCCAAATAGCTTTCCAGCCACCGTCCATTATTCTGTCTAATGTACGAAATCATGTGCGACGACGTCATTTGTTGGAAGAGTGTGTAGCCATTTTTGGCTTTGCACTCTTCCGGAAT
>CM047588.1:15096170-15120859 GCA_026184515.1 Peronosclerospora sorghi | reverse complement strand
AGTCAATTGCCCCATCTACTGGAAGCGCCACGCGCCTATACACAGAGGTATCTACCTCTACCACCGGTGACTCGCCGGTCTCACCTATAACGGCGTAATCGGAATCATTTCCGACGTGCGAAAGAGACGAACTCCGGGTCTCTTCGCTTGGAAGCGCCTCGCGCTTAACCACAGGGGTCTCTGCCCCTACCACGGGAGTTACCACAGGTAACTCACCAGTCTCGCCGTTCACGGCGTGGGTATTAACCGCCGAATCCCCCTCGTTAAGGAACTCTTCCTTAACTCCATTGGGAATGATCATTTCAGACATCCCAATCTCTGGCATCTCACGCCAGAATCGCTTTTGCGATCGAGCAAAGGTGGGTTCATGACTCGCCAATGCTTCACCCGACCGCGGGTGCGTTGAGCCAATGGACTTAGACTTCCAGCCTATCCATGGCTCGTGGCTTTCCAGCCACTTCATTCCCAGAATGAGGTCATACCTCGAGTCCAAATCAAGGAATAGGCAACGTCCTAAGCTGTCGAAGTCTTCAAACTTCAGCTTAAGGTCAATCGAGACCTTGGGTACAGAAAGCTGTACGCCCGTCGCAAGACGGACCGTGACAACGTCACGAGAACGTGCCTCTAGGTCCTCGGCATACAGCCGACTCTTCTCCACAGAAGTCCGTCTGACATAATTTTCAGAGGCTCCAGAGTCTATCAAGACTCTCCAAGGCTTATCAAAGCCTTTCATATCCGCAAGGACTACCAGCAAACCTGGCTGGTACACCAACTCGGTGCTAGAAAGCACCGCTTCCCTCGGGGCTTTGTGCTGTCGTCCCCTACCCTGGGGCTTAACAGCACTGAGGGGTCCCCCAGTAGGGCGCCCCGCACCTACTGGGAGCCGTCGTTTCCCGACGGCTTGGGCGAGGGCCTTTTACCCGTCCTCAGCCCCTTATAGCGAGTCTCTCGATGGGGGTTCCGCGGACATCTGTTCTTCAGATGATCCGTGCTTCCACACAGGAAGCATCTCAGCGGCCCACGCCCCTGCAGCATAGCCAAGAGCTCTGTCTAGAAGCTCTGTGAAAAGAGTCCGAATGACTCTTAGCAGGAGGTTTCTCCTCCGCTTCGACCTGACTCAGGTCCATGGTTCGGGACCCACCTTAGAGGAACGGAAGTTCCTCTCGGCGTTGAACGCCATCTTGAATGCCTCTTCCAGGGATTCGGGTCGGCATCGGAACAATTCCGAACGTGCTGGCCCTTCTCTCAGGCCTCCCATGAAGACGGGGATGGACACATCGTCCGAATACGGTTTCGCGTACATCCCTGCCAACAGGGTCTTAAGTTCTTGGATATATGTTTCCAAGTCCCTAGTGCCCTGACGACACCTCAGAAACGCCAGCTGATTCTGGAAAACCAGACCAGGCATATATGTCCATAAGCTTCTGCTTAAGGACCTCCCAGGTAGGGAACACGTTCGTGACTGAGTCCGAACGCGTAAACGCCCATGCACGGGCTTTACCCGTAAGATGGGTCAGTGCAAGTCCCACTTGCAAGTGATCAGCGATCACATTCGCTGTTGCGAAGGCCGTTTCGACCTCTCGCAGCCACACATAAAGGTTGCCACCCTTCTCCCCGGTGAACTCCTTTATCTTAAATGATAAGGAGGGACGCACCCCCGTGGAACGACTTCCACCTAAACTCGCCTCATGGGCGATGAGGGCATTGACCCTTGCCTTACGGCCTCAAGGCCCTGCTCCACTAGGAGCTGCATACCCTCGTCACCCATTAAGGATAACAGCCTGTTAAAGGCTTCCTGCTGGACGAGGGTTAACCTATCCCAATCGTCCTGATTCATCCTTTGCAGAGGATGCCTTAGTCTACCACCACAGGTGTTGAATTGACTACTAGTTCTACCAGATGTAGCCGGTGCGTATACGCACGGTGCGGCTAGCGCACAGAGGAAGACTTTCCTTAAAGCGGCGTTCGCCGCTACTTAGCCGATACGCCCTTATAAAGGGCTTAGTAAGAGAGAGCTCTCCTACTCGGGGCCAAGTTTCCCGGTTTGGTTTACTTGTAGTCTTCGCTACTGCCTTAACGGCAAGGCTCCATTACTAAGGGAGTAGCTAAGGGGAGGGCTCCCCTTACGCTACGGCATTCACTACACGCATGACCGGTCGAGGTCGTGCGTCTGCAGTTGTTGAGTGAAAATGTAAACTGAATGTATATTTAATATATAATTAGCCTAAATTAATTTAAACTAATGTAAACTTTATGTAATACTAAGTAGAACTTACCAAATTCGTACCTAGCTAAAATGTAGTGTACACCACCTTTGTACCAACACGTGGCTGGCTGCCACGCCACCCCCAAGGGCTTCTCTTCCCTGATTGGTTAAAATAACCAATGGTTCAAAACCTTTCGAACCGGTCAATACTGACCCCAACCGTAGTGTACTCACGTACACCACCTACTGAATGTGACTCGAATGTAACCCTGTTACAAATACTAGAAGTTAAACTTGAATTCTAACCTGAAAATGCATATCCACATTTCAGCCAATGGAGTCTCATCACCATGAAAAGACGCTAAAAGCCAAATTGGCTACACGTAATTTCAACAATTGATACATTAGCAGTCGCGAGCTAAGTCACATGGTAGACGCAGCGTAGTACAAATTGCCATCAAAATGTAGGCATTCGTCCGTTCGTCCCTCCACCGTTTTTTGCGTATTACAATAGGGACGAGGCGAAGAGTTGGACTTCGTTCCTGGGTTATTCTGTAGACCACGTGGTATTCAGACCCTCAGACAGGCTTGCTCTTTATATTTGAATACTTCTTCCGTAACAGCACTGTATCAACTTATACAGTAAAAGTGTGATATCATTCATGTACAAGGATCATTCCGATTTTAAGGTACTAAGAACCTAAATTTCGTCATAGTCTACGGCTCAATCTTATCGAGTGCGAAAGGAACAACGATGTCAATGTATTTTGCTGGTAATAGCTTCGCATTTGAAACATACCTCAGTGACTAAAAGCCTCGATGGTGCGTACCACACAAGCTTGTGGTCGACACCACGGTCGAAACGAAGAGAAGGAGCCAAACCACGCAGACAGGCACCAAAAACCATTCGCGAACCGACTTCGAAAGATAATTTTGCACAGGTTGGAATGACTTAGAGATTGTTTGCGCGTGCGTAGCGAAGCGCTTCGAGAAGGTCAGCCAGCGGCTTGTGCGTCCGCTCGATAAACAACATTTTCACATCTTTGCCCACATGATCGGATTCCACGGCAAAGTCGCGCTTGTCCGCATTCTTGCCTTCTTCAATGTGGTAATAGCTGCAATCTAGTGGTGGCGCAATGGTGCCACGTGAACGAAGGATGTGTTCGTGAGCGCGCACCGTACAGCGTTTAATCTTGTAGGATGGATTGTACCAGCACATTTCTTCAAACGAGTGAGATTTGAAACACTTGGGATTAATGCATTTGGCGCCACGAAGACAATAAAAACGTTTATCGCGCGCTTCATCCATCCATTCCCACGTAAGACCCGTATCTACATGCAAGCAGACACAGGTGTCGTCTTCCCGAATTTGGCTGCCCCAATAGTGAGACGTTTGGCGGCAGACTAAGCGCTTGAACAATGGATTGTACGACATAACCTCAAGATATGTATGCGAGAGCGGACACGTATCGTCGTGGCCAGGCATGAGTGGACATAACGCCGCTTTAGGTAATTCATTCATATGATTCAGCATGCGCGCGAACATAGCCTTGCGCACCCGATCGCTTTCCTTTGGCAATTCCGTTGGTCGGTCGTAGTAAAATTTCAACGACTTGGCAAGCGTCAGGTTGGCTTGACTGGGTACATCGGGCAGCTTATTACTAGAATTTGGCGATTGTTGCATCAATCTCTTGCGCGGAGTGTCAGCACTAGATGACATTTTCAACGGACTTTCGCCTCGCAGTGAATATGGTGATCTCTTTATGGGACTTTCACACGTCGAAAACTGAGTAGAATTTCGGGGTGGGGTGTTCAAATGTGGCGGCTGGGACCAGACTCGACCGGAACTGTCAGTGCATCGAAAAGTCATGGACGTTTGTTGTTGACTTGTGCTACTGCTATTCGAGCTGCCAATCGAACCTAGACGCGATAACGGAGGCTCTTGACGTGCGTCGAAGCTGTTCAAGTTTAAGCTGTTGAAGGTGGAGCTATTTAAATTCAAACCCGTAAAGTTCAAATCATTCAAGCCAGATCCCGATAACATCGGTGACGCTTGATCGGATAAGCTAAAGCTGTCGTTGCTATACCTTGGTAGCAACGACGACAGACAATTCGCTTGCGTTCCGTCAAATCCTGGTGGCGACGCCGTCGGGTCCATATTAAATCCTCTATTGTTCATAAGATCCATAACATACTCGAAAGGGGTCTGGTCTTTCGCGCTACTTGCTGCTTCACGTAGTTGATCCATATTTACTTTTAAATCCATACTGCCATTCGATTTTGTCGGAGAATTTGAGCTCGTATCACTCGTGGGGGATGTATCTGCGCCCAGCTTTTTACACACGTCAAACTCGAGCGCTAGTCGTGGCATGCCCACGCCAATCGCACTAAAACAACCACAGAGCTCTAGAATTTCATTTTCCGATAATTTGGTCGTATCGTACGGCAAGCGTGCACTGCCAATCGCGCGCACACCAAAGCACGCCCAACGTACACGATGCACGAGATTAATTAAATCTTGATTTGTGCCAGCTTTTTCCAATAGTCCTTGATGGAGGTCTTCTATCCGATTATTCAGTCGCGTGCCACGCACAATGGGGATCTCTAAGTATTCGATGTACACGCCCAAGAGCGCTTCAAAGTCACTACGGAACGCATTGCCCTGACTCGTCTCGAATTGATGGCGCAATTTCGTAAGACAAGCGACGGCTTCGTCTCGCTTGTCGTCGTCCCCCATCCAGCTCACGAGCCCCGGATTCTTTTGCACGTCGAGGGTCCGGCTAATTAACGACTCGATCATCGTCGGTTGCGCGCGCGCGAGTTCGGTACAAAGGTCACATAATGCCAGCCGATGACGTGCTTCGACTTTCGTGCGAAGGGCCTGGAGCATCTCATTCTGCTTCCGCATCGTCTTGTTCACGGCCTTATCGATCGCGAGCACGAGCTGACTATGCTGCTTGGCCTCAAAGTCGCTCAAGAGCTCAGTGAGCGCGAGCGCGCCGCGACTCTCGTCTCCCCCTCGACAGCTCATGGACGTTATCGACGCTAGTCTCTAGCGGGTAAATTTGCCTATTGGCCTTTCCAGAAATTGATGCGTCTGAGGACCAAAAGAAGGCGACGTAAAACACACACACTTTCGCGGGGGGGGATTTGAATGGAACGGCTGCGCACCGTGCATAGATTTTGCACAGATCAGGTCAGCACATCATCACATCATGTCTCTTTTTTTTCTTATTCTACACGGAATTTGGGAGTTTTGCTTGACGTAAGCGCTTCTGTGGCTAATTATAGTCCCGGACAACGTTGCGGCCGTCAAGCCTCATCACTAAAAGAGTCTCGATGATATTTATTTTGGTATAGAACGACGGGGTGGACATTCGTCGGCGGATGCCAAATTCGCCGCAAGTTGATTGCCTATTAAAGCGATGGCAAAGACGAGGTGAATTGGTATGCGTTCGGACGACAAAGGGCATGGATCGAGCGAGCGTTTGCTGAACGATCCGAGTGCAGGATCAACGACCGGACGACGTTGGAAGGCGGATGAATTCAGTCCGTAGTGCGGAGGGGCTAGTAGGTATGTAATGGTCCCAATTGGTGTGCTTGTAATACTGTAGCACTGAATTTAGGGTACTCAGAATAAAAATTCTCAGGGATCAAGTCAGCTGGGGCAGATGATCTTGATGCTGTGTCGAGAGGTGTATGCAATGCATTCATGTCGTGGGATTGCAACGCCAGAAGCAACAGACTGTAAATTGGAAGACTAGGGTTATGTAGTATTACTGAGCTCCTCGTGCCTGCGCGACGGGTCAATCGATCGTGCAAACCGCTGGCGTCGACTTGTCGAGCTCGCGCTTGCGACTGGTGACATGTTTGCCTCCAAACACAATTTGCATCTCTTCCTGCGATTCCAAGACACCACGCTGACAAGACCCACGACGCGCCTCGTAGGTGATATGCACTAACCAGAGCCCGAATTCGCAGCTCCTGTCACGCGCGTACCAGCCAGTGGCTTTGAAGTGTGGCGCTGCTGGTTGTCAATTTCCAAGCAATTGCACCATGTCACCCACGTGTGGAGCGATCTCACTCCCCTTTGATAAATCAAGTTTGGGCTCCGGCTATGTCGGCCACGTCTTCGACGGTAGTAGTGAGCTGAGTATTTGGGTAGGAATTGACTACGGCGGCTATAGCAGCTCGGGGAACCCTTCCAAACCCACCACTTTTCCTTTAAAATGGCACTGCTCAACATTAAAGTGCGACGGAACAGGGCCACCTACCCGAAAAACCACGTGTGAACACATTGTAGAGAAAAAGAGGAGACACACACACACAAGGTACATTCAGGCTGCTTATCTTAAGTATACTGTAGTTGAACGGCATCTAAATATACACTATCCTTCTTGGTTCTCATTGATAAGCATTCGTCCGCCCACTAATCTCTTCCCAAAACCAATCAGGCAATCCGACGAGCGGCGCAGCTTGCTTTGCTGCTTCTGCTGCTGTTACATGTGTTGAAACGTGTAGAAGTGCAACGGTATTCCAGTTGAAGCATCATCACACGTTTCCCGGAAATAGGTATCCTCAATTTTAGATTTGAGAACTGCCTATAATTAGGTTACGTTAAATATATTCACTGTTGCATTTTCATTATTTGTGACTGGTCGTTTCTTTCGGTTGTCCCTGTGCTTATCACTTTTCGCTGCGCGCACCAAGTGGACTGACATTGTGGATCTTACGGTTAAGTTTGGGTTGCGGAGATTACGTTTACGGATTATGTTGCGGAACTCACGTTATTTTTACTTTTACGTGGAAGTTTGACAATTTCTTTCTAAGTTTTCGTTACCTGCGGGTTTGGCTTGTTTTTCACGACGGTTAAACGCAAGGGCGCTCTACAGGTTATGAGCCAAGCGATGACAACGATTCAACCGAAGAGAAGGTTGCGATTGTTCAAGAAAATGTGGAGTCGACCGATATCTTGACGGTCTCCGAGGAATCTCTGGACGCTTGAAAAAGTTAGAAGATTCTCGTGGGGTTGTGTCGGAAGGGGGTGGTAACGTTTACCATAACCCGAAGGGAGACACCAAGATGAGTATAGCGTCGCTTGATGGAAGTCAAGAAGAGAGGGTGACCTATAAGGTCGGAAACCACGCGGCGCTGAGCTTTAGAGATTTGAGCAAGGCTGGTGGAACATATCTGGCTAAGGTGGAGGAGAAAACGCCGAACGGGCTAGTGTACAGCCGGGATATCAAGGACATGGGTACGCACACCCAGGATCTCAGGGACACGGGTATGCACACCCGGGGTCCAACAAGACCAGAATCAGGTCGCTCCAATGCACGTCGTAAAGACGCCTTCGCCTAAGCAGTACAAGCCGCAGATAAGAGTTTTCGATGGCACGTAAGGGTACCGAGGGCTATGCTCGGGATTTCATCCACGGTGAAGGAGGTTTTTACGCCAGATTGGCATTGCCTGTAACAGGGTTACATTCTGGTTACATTTAGTAGGTGGTGGTGTACGTGAGTACACTACGGTTGGGGTCAGTATTGACCGGTCCGAAAGGTTTGGACCTATTGGTTATTTTAACCAATCAGGGTAGGAGCACTTGCTGGAGGCTTGGCAGCCAGCCACGTGTTTGTACACAGGTGGTGTACACTACATTTTAGCTAGAAACGAGTTTAGTAAGTTCTACTTAGTATTACATATAGTTTACATTAATTTAAATTAATTTAAGCTAATTACATATTAAATATACATTCAGTTTACATTTCACTCAAAAGACTGCAGGACGCACGACCTCGACCGGTCGCGCGCGCAGTGATTGTAGTAGCGTAAGGGGAGTTCTTCCCTTAGCTACCCCCTTATTAAGGGAGCCTTGTGTTAAGGCGTTAGCTTGTGCTAACTGGTAAACCAAAGTGGAATCTTGTCCCCGAGTAAGAGAGTGCTCTCTTACTAAGCCCTTTTATAAAGGGTGTATCGGCTAAGTAGCGACACATCGCCGCTTAAGGAAAGTCTTCCTCTGTGCGCTAGCCGCACCTTGCGTATACGCACCGGCTACATCTGGTAGCACATGTAGTAAATCCAACACCTGTGTTGGTAGGCTAAAGCATCCTCTGCAAAGGATGAATCAGGACGATTGGGACAGTTTGACCCTCGTCCAGCAGGAAGCCTTTAAAAGGCTGTTATCCTTGTTGGGTGACGAAGGCATGCAGATCCTAGTGGAGCAGGGCCTTGAGGCCGTAAGGCAAGGGTCAATGCCCTCATCGCCCATGAGGCGAGTTTAGGTGGAAGTCGTTCCACGGGGGTGCGTCCCTCCTTATCATTTAAGATAAAGGAGTTCACCGGGGAGAAGGGTGGCAACCTTTATGTGTGGCTGCGAGAGGTCGAAACGGCCTTCGCCACAGCGAACATGACCGCTGATCACTTGCAAGTGGGACTTGCATTGACCCATCTTACGGGCAAAGCCCGTGCATGGGCGTTTACGCGTTCGGACTCGGCCACGAACGTGTTCCCTACCTGGGAGGTCCTTAAGCAGAAGCTTATGGACATATATGCCTGATCTGGTTTTCCAGAATCAGCTGGCGTTTCTGAGGTGTCGTCAGGGCACTAGGGACTTGTAAACATATATCCAGGAACTTAAGACCATGTTGGCAGGGATGTACGCGAAAGCGTATTCGGACGATGTGTCCATTCCCGTGTTCATGGGTGGCCTGAGAGAAGGGCCAGCACGTTCGGAGCTCTTCCGATGCCGACCCCAATCCCTGGGGGAGAAGTTTAAGATGGCGTTTAACGCCGAGAGGAACTTTCGTTCCTCTAATGTGGGTCCCGAACCCATGGACCTGAGTCAGGTCGAAGCGGAAGAGAAACCTTCCGCTAAGAGTCAATCTGACTCTTCTTCTCAGAGCTTCGAGGCAGAGATCCTTGCAATGTTGCAGCGGCATGCGCCACTGAGATGCTTCCTGTGTGGAAGCACGGATCATCTGCAGAACAGATGTCCGCGGAACCCCCATCGAGAGACTCGCTATAAGGGGCTGAGGACGGGTAAAAGGCCCTCGCCCAAGCCGTCGGGAAACGAAGGCTCCCAGTAGTTACGGGGCGCCCTACTGGGGGACCCCTCAGTGCTGTTAAGCCCCAGGGTAGGGGACGACAGCACAAACCCCCGAGGGAAGCGGTGCTTTCTAGCACCGAGTTGGTGTACCAGCCAAGTTTGCTGGTAGTCCTTGTGGACGTGAAAGGCTTTGATAATCCTTGGAGAGTCTTGATAGACTCTGGAGCGTCTGAAAATTATGTCAGACAGGATTTTGTGGAGAAGAGTCGGCTGTATGCCGAGGCCCTAGAGGCACGTTTTCGTGACGTTGTCACGGTCCGGCTTGCGACGGGCGTACAGGTTTCTGTACCCAAGGTCTCGATTGACCTTAAGCTGAAGTTTGAAGACTTCGACAGCTTAGAACGTTGCCTATTACTTGATTTGGACTCGAGGTATGACCTCATTCTGGGCATGAAGTGGCTGGAACGCCACGAGCCATGGATAGGCTGGAAGTCTAAGTCCATTGGCTCAACGCACCCGCGGTCGGGTGAAGCATTGGCGAGTCATGAACCCACCTTTGCTCGATCGCAAAAGCGATTCTGGCGTGAGATGCCAGAGATTGGGATGTCTGAAATGATCAGTCCCAATGAGGTCAAGGAAGAGTTCCTTAACGAGGGGGATTCGGCGATTCATCCTCACGCCGATATACGCGAGACTGGTGAGTCGCCAGTGGTAGAGGTGGATTTCCCTGAGGTTAAGCGCGAGGCGCTTTCTAGCGAAGAGACCCGTAGTTTGTCTCTTCTACATGTCGGAACTGATTCCGACCACGCCGTGTTCGGCGAACAAGTTGCGACTCCAGTGGTAGGGGTAGAGACCCCTGTGGTTAAGCGCGTGGCGCTTCCAAGCGGAGAGACCCGTAGTTCGTCTCTTTCGCACGTCGGAAATGATTCCTACTACGCCTTATTAGGTGAGACCGGCGAGTCACCGTTGGTAGAGGTAGAGACCTCTGTGGATAGGCTCGATGCGTTTCCAATAGATGGGGCAATTGACTCCACCCATTTGGGTCCCAGGATGAGTCCCAAGGCCAGTAGTCAGCAGTCCTATCGGATGCTGAATAGTGTGACAGGTGTTGTCACGGAAGGCGTAAGCCTGGAACGGTTGTCTGGGGTAGGCGACTGTTGTCGTTGGAGGAGATGTCCTTCAACGAGTTTGAGACTGCTGTAAAAGCAGGTGAACTCCACGAGATAGTCGAGTTGCGTCCGGAAGAGGAGTTGAACTCCTCATCCACGATGGACGACTCAGTTTTGGTGCATACCAAACAGGCATTGAATGACCGAAGCGGTCTCAAGATCCTCGCGGATACTGAGGACCCTTGCCATTCCTTATTAAAGGAATTCGGAGATGTCATTAGTGACAACCCGCCGATGGGGTTACCACCGGATCGGGGAGTCCGACATGAAATTGATATGGTTCCTGGAACCAAATACTGAGTCACTAGGCAGTGGCCTCTCCCCAAGGAACAATGCGACGTCATCGACGCATTCTTCAAGGGGAAAGAAGAGGCAGGGATGGTACGGGAGAGTAAGTCTCCCCACTCATCTCCCACTTTTTGTGTTCGTAAACCGAACGGAAAGTGGCGCATTGTGCATGCGTACAACAAGCTGAATGCAGCTACTGTACCCATGCAGACTCCGATTCCTCGGAAGGATGTCCTCCAGAATCGGGCTGTACTGTGTACAGTGCCTTAGATCTGGTGGACGGGTATTATCATGTGCTCATGCGAGCGTCCGATATTCCGCTTACAGCGGTTAGCACACCTAGTGGCATGCTGTGGAAGTGGCTTGTTATGCCACAGGGGCTTTCAAATTCACCAGCGAGTTTCAATCGCTTGGTGACTCAACTCTTCCGCCCTCATAGGGAGTACGCTCAGACGTACTTCGACGACATATTCGTCCATAGCCGTGCGGAAGGCGACTCGTCTGATGTTCAGACGCATCTGATACACCTTCGAGCAGTGCTCGAATGTATGCGAGAGCATAAGTTATATGCAAACGCATCCAAGTGTATCTTTGGTGCTGAGGAAATTCCTTTCCTCGGATGCTTCATCGGTAAGGATGGAGTGCGGGCGGATCCCGCGAGGGTGAAAGCCATTGTGGAGTGGCCTTCGCCTGTAAATCTTAGAGATTTACGGAAGTGGCTAGGATTAGCCAACTATCTACACAAGTACAGCGAGAACTACGCTGAAATGGAGAAGCCATTGACCGACCTTCTTAAGAAGGATGTTGATTGGTGTTGGGAAACTGAACACCAAAACGCTTTTGAAGCGGTTAAGGGGAGCTTGTAAAAAGCTCCCGTTCTTGCTCTCTCAGATTCTGGGAAACCATTTAGTGTCGTCTGCGACACCTCCGATTTCGCAATCGGAGGTGCTTTGTTACAAGCAGATGATGCAGGAAGGGAACCCGTAATTGCGTTTGAGTAGAGGCAGCTTAAAGCTGCAGAATGGAATTATCCCGTTCATGACAAGGAGCTACTTGCAATGAAGTATGCTCTTGTAAAATTTAGGGTTCACCTACTCGGCTCAAAGCCGTTCGTGGTTTATACTGACCACGCGTCCTTACGGACAGCGACAAAGTCGCCTCATCTCTCGCAACGGATGGCCCGTTGGCTCTCCTTCTTTGCGGAGTACAACTTTGAGGTTAAGTATAAACCTGGCAAGCATAACGTGCTTGTGGACGCGTTATCGCGTCGTCCCGATTACGAGCTCGCTCACGCGACATTCGTCACCACGTCTGTGGTGGATCTCATACGCCAGGCGTATGAGAAAGACCCTCAATGTACGACGCTTATCAGCGCGTTGGGTGGAAGCGGACTTGGCTCGTCTGAGCCAACCCTGTCAAGTCGAGCTAAAGCTCGTTTACACCGTTACAGGTACTGTGACGGTTTGCTATATTATAGCACGAGCGCGGAGGAAATTCCGCGGGTGGTTGTTCCTCATGATGAGGAACTAAAGTATAGAGTCCTCTTTGAGGCACATGACGCCCCTACCGGGGGTCATTTAGGTCGAGATAAGACCTACAGCTCTTTAAGCGCTTTGTATTGGTGGCACAAGATGTATAAGTGGGTCGGTGCGTATATACGCACCTGTGAGACGTGTCAGAGGGTTAAACCCTCTGAAAGTTCAGCTGCGCCTTTGGCGAGCTTGTCCGTTCCGGCAGAGTGTTGAAATCCATTAGCATGGGTTATATCTTCGGTTTTCCGAAGTCTAAGGTCAGGAACACCGGCATACTGGTCTTTGTAGACCGTTTGAGCAAGATTGCTCACCTGGCGGCGGTGCCAGAGTCCATTGATGGACAAGGAACAGCAAGAGTGTTCCTAGACCGTGTCTTTCGACAGCATGGTCTACCCGATTCTGTGGTGTCGGATAGGGATCCCCGTTTTACGGGACAGTTTTGGGGGGCGTTGTTTAAGGTGCTGGGCACCAAGCTTGTAACAGGGTTACATTCGGGTAGCACTGAGTGTTGGTGTACATGAGTACACCACGGTTGAGGCCAGTATTGGCCGGGTTGAAAGGTTTCGAACCTTTGGTTATTTTAATCAATCAGGGCATGGGCCCTTGGTGTGGTGGTGTCATCCATCCACGTGTCAGTACACAGGTGTGTACACTACATTTTAGCTAGGTATGAATTAGGAATATTCTACTTAGTGTTACATATAGTTTATATTAGTTTAAATAATTACATATTAAATATATGTTCAGTTTTACTTTCACTCCTTAGTACAGATGCACGACCTCGACCGGTCGTGCGTGTAGTGAGTGCCGTAGCGTAAGGGGAGACCTCCCCTTAGCTACACCCTTTGTAAGGGAGCCTTGCCGTTAAGGCACTAGTACAGGCTAGATAAACTAACCCGGGAATCTTGGCCCCGAGTAGGAGAGCTCTCTCCTACTAAGCCCTTAATAAGGGCTTATCGGCTAAGTAGCGGCGAGCACCGCTTTAAGGAAAGTCTTCCTCTGTGCGCTATCCGCACCGTGTGTATACGCACCGGCTACATCTGGTAGCACTTGTAGTCAATCCAACACCTGTGTTGGTAGACTAGACATCCTCTGCAAAGGATGAATCAGGACGATTGGGATAGTTTGACCCTCTTCCAACAGGAAGCCTTTAAAAGGCTGTTACCCTTAACCGGGGAAGAAGGTATGAAGCTCCTAGTGGAGCAGGGCCTTGAGGCCGTAAAGGCAAGGGTGAATGCCCTCATCGCTCATGAGGCGAGTTGCGGTGGAGGTCATTCCACGGGGGTGCGCCCTCCATTATCGTTTAAGATAAAGGAGTTCAAATGAGAGAAGGGTGGCAACCTTTATGTTTGGTTGCGAGAGGTCGAAACGGCCTTCGCCACAGCGAACATGACCGCTGATCACTTGCAAGTGGGACTTGCATTGACCCATCTTACGGGCAAAGCCCGTGCATGGGCGTTTACGCGTTCGGACTCGGCCACGAACGTGTTCCCTACCTGGGAGGTCCTTAAGCAGAAGCTTATGGACATATATGCCTGATCTGGTTTTCCAGAATCAGCTGGCGTTCCTGAGGTGCCGTCAAGGCACTAAGGACCTGGAGGTTTATATCCAGGAGTTGAAGACCCTGTTGGCAGGGATGTACGCGAAAGCGTATTCGGACGATGTGTCCATCCCCGTCTTCATGGGAGGCCTGAGAGAAGGGCCAGCACGTTCGGAATTGTTCCGATGCCGACCCGAATCCAGGGAAGTGGCATTCAAGATGGCGTTCAACGCCGAGAGGAACTTCCGTTCCTCTAAGGTGGGTCCCGAACCATGGACCTGAGTCAGGTCGAAGCGGAGGAGAAACCTTCCGCTAAGAGTCAATCTGACTCTTCTTCGCAGAGCTTCGAGGCAGAGATCCTTGCAATGTTGCAGCGGCATGCGCCACTGAGATGCTTCCTGTGTGGAAGCACGGATCATCTGCAGAACAGATGTCCGCGGAACCCCCATCGAGAGACTCGCTATAAGGGGCTGAGGACGGGTAAAAGGCCCTCGCCCAAGCCGTCGGGAAACGACGGCTCCCAGTAGGTGCGGGGCGCCCTACTGGGGGACCCCTCAGTGCTGTTAAGCCCCAGGGTAGGGGACGACAGCACAAAGCCCCGAGGGAAGCGGTGCTTTCTAGCACCGAGTTGGTGTACCAGCCAGGTTTGCTGGTAGTCCTTGTGGACGTGAAAGGCTTTGATAAGCTTGGAGAGTCTTGATAGTCTCTGGAGCCTCTGAAAATTATGTCAGACGGACTTCTGTGGAGAAGAGTCGGCTGTATGCCGAGGCCCTAGAGGCACGTTTTCGTGACGTTGTCACGGTCCGGCTTGCGACGGGCGTACAGGTTTCTGTACCCAAGTTCTCGATTGACCTTAAGCTGAAGTTTGAAGACTTCGACAGCTTAGAACGTTGCCTATTCCTTGATTTGGACTCGAGGTATGACCTCATTCTGGGAATGAAGTGGCTGGAAAGCCACGAGCCATGGATAGACTGGAAGTCTAAGTCCATTGGCTCAACGCACCCGCGGTCGGGTGAAGCATTGGCGAGTCATGAACCCAACTTTGCTCGATCGCAAAAGCGATTCTGGCGTGAGATGACAGAGATTGGGATGTCTGAAATGATCATTCCCAATGGAGTTAAGGAAGAGTTCCTTAACGAGGGGGATTCGGCGGTTAATCCCCACGCCGTGAACGGCGAGACTGGTGAGTTACCTGTGGTAACTCCAGTGGTAGGGGCAGAGACCCCTGTGGTTAAGCGCGAGGCGCTTCCAAGCGAAGAGACCCGGAGTTCGTCTCTTTCGCACGTCGGAAATGATTCCGATTACGCCGTTATAGGTGAGACTGGTGGGTCACCGGTGGTAGAGGTAGAGACCTCTGTGGATAAGCGCTATGCGCTTCCAATAGATGGGGAAATTGACTCTCCCCATCTGGGTCTCGGGATGAGTCCCGAGGCCAGTATTCAGCAGTCCTATAGGATGCGGAATAGTGTGACAGGTGTTGTCACAGAAGGCGTAAGCCTGGAACGGTTGCCTGGGGGTAGGCGAACTGTTGTCGTTGGAGGAGATGTCCTTCAACGAATTTGAAACTGCTTTGAAAGCAGATGAAATCGACGAGGTTGTCGTATTACGTCCGGAAGATGAGTTGAACTCCTCATCCACGATGTACGAGTCAATTTTGGTGCAAACAAACAGGCATTAAATGCCCGAAGCGGCCTCACGATCCTCGCGGATCCTGAGGACCTTACTGTAATGGGGTGCTATTACATAGTTGATATTCAAGTTAGAATATCGCAGTTTAATTTCAGACGCGTTGTCTGAAATTTAAATAAGAGATTATAAGTTATTATAATCTAAGAAGGAAAAGTCGATTCGGTATAAATACCGAATCTTGCAGGTTAACTAATAGTACAGTTAGTTAAAGACTTGATATTATTATATTAATTAGTTAGTTACTATACTATTAGCCTCTAAACCACCCATTAAATAAACACTCTTAATTTTGCGTTCTAACAGATAAGTGAATATTGATATATTTACTTTTATTATAGGATTAGTTGTTACCAACTAATCCTGCCCTAATTGTATTGCGCGCTTCCTCGCACAAATACAGTGTAAGCCTGTAACAGGATCAGTCCTGTTACACCTGGTTGCACTTTGTGGTCCGTCTTAACGACCACAGTTCCGTTCTGCTAGTTAACTAGCGGAGCGAAGATTAAGAGCCGCTCGGCATCATGTCACGAGACATGTCGGCTGCCGATCGAGAAAGAACGCTGGAAGTGGTGAATAAACACTTACCTCACTTCACGTCACAAAGTAAAGACGCGACGGTAGAAATGGTTCGGTCTATGGGGACGGACATCATTACCTTCCTCCTGGGTAATCCCCCAGAGGAAGCGATAGAGGTGGTGAATCGCTTTAGGCGAAACCACCTAGAAAATCCAGCACGGCCCGCGCCAGAGGCAGCGCGGACCGCAACTGCACCTACAACGCATAGCGTTGAAGTGGTAAAGGCGCGAGTACCACCCTTTACCGGCGAAGGGGGGAGACCCTTCGTAGATGGTTTGCAGAGGTGGAAGATGCCATCTCTGCGCAAAATATTGTTGGCGAACGTCAACAGGCGTACTTCGCCACAACATGTCTAGTCGGCAGAGCCAGGGCATGGGCGATGAGTCGCAGAGCCACTGATGACTCTGCGTTCCTTACTTATAATGAATTTAAAGCTGAGATAAAGCTCAACTTTGAAGCTCCAGAAATGGAGCTAAGTAGTCGGCAAGAGTTTATGGAACTCCGGCAAGGTAAGCTTGACCTTCAAGCTTACGCTCAGAAGACGCAATATTTGCTGTCAAATATTGTGTATGAGCCGGTGCCCCCTGCTATGCAGGTCACTGGCTTCATGAAGGGACTCAATGATGGTCCCGTCAAACAGAGTCTCTATCGGCACCCGCCAGATACTCTGAGGGATGCCATTGATATGAGCATCCGTGAGGAGTTCAGCATGCGATCAGCGTCATCGCATACTGGGTACATCCGAAGGGCCCAACAGCCCTTCGCTTTTGACATGTCGCAACAGCATGTCAACAAGCAGAAGTCGGGCAGACGAAGCTCACACTTCGTCTCAAGAAATAGCCACCCGCGCCAGAGAATGGGCGGTGGAGGTCCAGAGCCGATGGACCTATCGGTTGCGGTTGCTTCGAACACGAAGCAACCGAAATTTAAGAAGAATATTCGCTGCAATAGATGCGCGAAAATGGGGCATTTTGCCCATGAGTGTATGGCACCGCGTCCGGTGCCACGCAGTCAGCGGACGGAACCGTCCGCTGCACGGCGACACCAACAGGGACATCACCCTGTTGGTGCAAAAAACGTAAATCACCAGTAGGGGCGGGGCGCCCTACTGGGAATGTTATCCCACATGCCGAGATAGGGCATGTGAGGGTAATAGCCCCAGACGGGACTATGTCCTGTCAAAAGGTGCAGGGTGATGGAAAGCCTCTTATCACCCTGGAGCTTAAGCCGCACGGGAGCGATGTCCCCATGCGAGCTTTTTTTGACACAGGAGCGTCAAACAATTTCGTTAGAGCTCAGAGTCTAACGCTGTTGAGCTTCGTGGAGGTAGAGACCCCACGAAGTATGTTGTCAGTCCGGTTAGCAACAGGTGCAACCGTGACTATTCCAAAGCGTGTGATTAAAACACGCTTCGAGTTGAATGAACTGTCATTCGAGGATGAATTCATCGTCCTCGATTTAGATGACAAGTTCGATGTGATACTTGGAATCCCATGGATGTCCAAGTTTTAACCTTCGCTCGACTGGGTTAACCTATCGATCGACTGCGGCGGACCCACAGGATCTGATCACCCTGTGTGTAATCCGGCTGTATCAGAAGATACAACCGCAGCGTCAGACAGTCTGGTGGATAGCGATGGCACCACCAGGTCTGTTCTGACACGATCAGCGGAAGGTACCTCCGCTGGTGAGAGTCCAGAGGGACTACCACACGCAACAGAAGAGTCGTTGCGTGTTGGAGAGAAACATTCCACGGGTGATAAAGACCACCGTGAGAATGAAGTAATATCCACGGTGGGAAACACCCACCGTGAGAATGAGGTGATATCCACGGTGGGAAACACCCACTGTGCGACCGAAGGTTCCAGCACGATGAAAGAATTCCGTGTTGATGAGAGTGAACTCACGATCGAGTGAAATCGTGAGCACAACTCCTAGTTGCCAGTGCCCACCACGTTGCGTTAGCCATGAACAAGGGTGATAAAGACCACCGTGTCGCAGAAAAGGCGGCCGATCAGACGAGCACATCTGATCGCCAAGAATATTCCATGGTAGGCAGTGGCCACCATGATGATGAATATTCGCACACGGTGAATCGTATTCACCGTGCAGCAGTCAATCAGACGAGTGCGTCTGATTGCATGGACAGTTCCGTCGAGACGATCAACGTCTTGACTCAAACGGAGACCGGATTAGCTACCCAGTCTCTGTTGATGGAACACCCTCCGAAAGAAGGTTCGGAGGTGATGGCTCTTCCAGCGCTAAGCCGGAAGAAGTTTATGAGAAACTTGCACGATGACCAGATCGAACAGATCTGTATCATCGTTGCAACAGATGATGTAGTTGGTATTCGTGAACGAATATCCACATTACAAGTGGAAAACATTGGGAAAGAAGTTCCCAATGATCAAACCAAAGTTCTGCGCTTTGAAGCGCATAGCTGGGAGTCGTTTAAAGCGAACTCCCCATTTTATGAGGTACTTCGGGAATACGCTGATGTATTCCCAGAAGAAGTACCTAGCGAGCTCCCTAAGTATAAGGGAACTCGTCATGAAATTGACCTCGTGCCAGGCACGAAGTATTGTGTCACGCGGCAATGGCCGTTGCCACGTGATCAAGTAAAAGCGATCGACGAGTTTTTCGAAGCTCGTCGTAAAGCATGCCAAGTGCGGGAGTCTATCTCACCGCACTCTACCCCCACCTTTTGTGTGAAGAAGTCCACAGGTGGGTGGAGAATCGTTCACGCTTACAACAAGCTGAACGCAGCGACGTTACCGGCACAGACACCGATACCGCGGAAGGATGTCATCATATATGGCATGTGTGGGAGCACCATCTTTAGTGCTCTCGATCTAAGAGATGGATTTTATCAAATCCTAATGCGTGAGAAGGATATCCCTCTCACGGCGGTAAGCACCCCAAGCGGCATGCTTTGGGAGTGGTTTGTTATGCCGCAGGGGCTTCGAAATGCCCCTGCTACGTTTAACAGATGCGTAACGCATCTATTACGCCCGGTGCGAGAATTCGCACCGAGTTATTTCGATGACGTGTTCATCCATAGTAAGGGTGAACACGATAAAAGCGATGTAGATGTCCATAGGGAGCATCTACGTCGAGTGTTGGAGCTTATGCGTAAACATAAGCTCTATGCAAATCTGAAGAAGTGCACCTTCGGTGCACCTGAGATACCTGTTCTTGGATGATTTGTGGGCAAGAACGGGGTGCGTCCTGATCCAGAAAAGATCAGGGTGATCGTTGAATGGCCTACGCCAATCAACGTTAAGGAAATTCGAAAGCTCCTTGGGTTGGAAACATATTTGCACAAGTATTCGTGCAACTATGCTGGGTTGATGCGACCTCTTTCTCAATTACTTAAGAAATATGTCGAATGGCATTGGGATACCCAATGTCAAGATGCTTTTGATGCAGTCAAGCTTTGCTTGACTGAAGCGCCTGTCTTGGCTATAGCCGATAACAAGCTTCTGTTCCACGTCGTTTGCGACGTGAGCGATTTCGCTATCGGCTGTGATTTGATGCAGCGTGATCACAATGATCGTGATCGCGTAATCTGCTATCAATCGCGTCAGTTGCGCCCAGCCGAGCGCAACTATCCAGTGCATGACAAGGAACTCCTTGCCATGAAGTACGCACTGGCTAAGTTTCGGATCTATCTATTGGGAGATAGACCGTTTGTGGTTTACACGGACCATGCGTCGCTACGCACGGCCGTGAATTCACCACACATTTCTCAAAGAATGGCTCGATGGCTGTCATTCTTTGCTGAGTACAACTTTACGGTTGAATACAAACCCGGAAAGTTGAACGTGATAGCGGATGCGCTATCACGAAGGCCCGATTACGAGACGAAACCGTCCGTAACCGAAGGGGCCAGTGCAAACGCGATCCGTTGCACTGCTTTGTCGTCGTCAATTATACGACAAGTACGCGAGGCGTACAAAACAGACGAGGAGACACGTCTGTTGATTGATTACTTACGTAATCAATCAAGTGAGAAACGCGACGAACTCCCAGAGTTCCTCCGCGCTTGCGTGCATCGATATCGACTGCACGATGGTCTGCTGCTTTACAGCACAGACCAAAAAGATGAAAGTCGCATCGTCGTCCCACGACGATGATCTCAAACATCAAATTATGTTTGAGTATCATGATGCACCGATTTCGGGGCATCAAGGTCGAGAGAAGACATACGCTTCTCTCGCACGTGACTTTTACTGGCGAAACCAGTACAAGTGGGTACGAAAATACGTACGCGCTTGCGAGATTTGCCAGCGCGTTAAGCCTGCGCAGTCTGCAACAGGCTCCGATGCAATCTCTGCCGGTTCCGACGGAGTGTTGGAAGTCCATTTCAATGGACTTCGTATTCGGTCTTACACCCGACAATAGTCGGAAGACTGGAATAGTGGTCTTTGTAGACCGTTTCAGTAAGATGGTACATCTTACTGCAGTATCAGCGAACGTAACCGCCGCTCAAACAGCGCGGATATTCGTTGATACGGTATTCCGTTTGCACGGAATGCCGGAAGACATTGTCTCGGATCGAGATCCGAGATTTACAGGACGTTTCTGGCAAGAAACGTTCTCATTGTTGGGAACCCAGTTGAAGATGTCAACTGCGGACCATCCGGAAACGGATGGGCAGACGGAACGGGTTAACCGAGTTCTCGGAGACATGTTGCGATCATACGCACATGCCTTTGAACAGTGTAGTGACTATCTGTCACTCACTGAATTCGCGATTAACAATTCGGTGCATGCTTCAACTAAGCATACACCGTTCTAAGTGAATGCCTTAAGGTATCCATGAACCCCAGCTTTAATTGGCGGTACGCCAAATATAAGTGGGGGAGGGACCCGCTCAAATTTTGAGCGAGTCAATGCGCAAGTTGCAACTGCAACTTGTGAACAAAACGATGGCCCTTCTACTGAAATTACAGTAGAAGCGAAAGCAGCTTCAAATGAAACTGAAGCTGCATATGATGAATATATGTCTGAAGCAATGGCTTCAGACAATGAGGACAACGCACCTACTGCTGATAAAGCAGTAGATGAATTCGTATTACAGAGCCAAGCTGTAATACGCTATATAAAAGATGCACTTGCCTCTGCTTTTGATAAGCAGAACCAAATGCAGACAAGTAAGGAAGGAAGAATAAAACTACTTTCTGAAAGGTGAATTGGTATTATTAAGTACTACCAATTTGACTACACATGCAATAAGCAACTTCCCTACACGGAAGTTGCTTCCTAAGTACATTGGACCTTTCAAGGTCGAAGATTCGGGGGAATGCCTATACCTTAGACATTCCCACAGCAATGCGGCTCCACCCAACATTCTATGTTGGGCGGCTCAAGCCGTATCATTCGGCTTCGTATTACGACGAGACGCAGAACCACGGAAGATACCGTGCTTCTCCAAGTCTCCCAAGAGAGACTTGTAATCGGCTTCCAGCCGTTGATGAGCAGAGTGGAGAGTCATTACCTCCGCCTCCGACTGCTCAAGACCAGCCTTGTGCCGACCGAGCTCTTCCTTACTGTGGGAAGCTCGATGTACAGAAGATCATTCTTCTGCTGAAGGGCAGAGTGCGTACCGAGGATGTCGCGGACATCCTCGCGAAGAGACCGATATGTCTTCACAGAGTGAGACACATCGCTGCTCAAGGAGAAATAACCCTCATCGAGCTTGCGGAGCAAAGAACCATGCTCCGCAACAACAACGGCGAGGGAATTCTCAACCTCCGCCTCCCCTGATTGATAATCAGGGGAATAAGCGATATATCCTCGAGCGCTTGATCTCGAAGCTCTCGGTGCCTTCGAATAAGGGGCAGCGTACCGAGTACTTGATACGCTGGATGGGTTATCCCCAAGAGTTCGACTCTTGGGAGCCGATTGAGGTTCTGAGGGCCGACGCCCCAGACCTTTTGACTGATTTTGAGAAGAAGTCTCAAACTCATAACGCGAAGCAGCATCAACAGTAGGTGTTGATGCATTCAGGGTATCAATTAAGCCCTGAATTTCGGCGGGTAAGGAAAACCCACCGTACCCCCGCAACTCCTCCTCTGACAGACGAGGAGTGCCCTGCGGACAAACGAGGTGAGAAGGGACACCACAGTTCAACCCTTCTTTGATGCAAGCAAAATGGATGTATTCCATTTTTCCTGTTCGCGAGTGCTTTAAAAAGCGCTCGCGTATTACGTGAACTTTATTCACGTAATCATCTGGGCTTTTGTTGTAGTTGTCAACAAAAGCGTTCCAACTCTGAGTCAGGGAGTCTTTATCGTTCCTGTTCCTCCTTGACCCTTTCCGGCTCGAATAATATCGAACCTGGAAAAAGAGTTCAATAAAGTACAGACGTCTATCGTCTGTACTTCGATCGAATCGACGTGACTGGATGTCTTCGCAGCATCCAGCACGTTGATATCGAACAACGCATATGGCAGTCCCGCTTACGGTGACCGCCACTGTTGGTAGCAATAGCCCATCCAGGGGTCCAAAACCCCACTTTGTACGGAACATGTGGTTCCGTACGATGATACGCATCAGAAGCGGCAGGCGCCGCTTCTGTTCGATATCTTTTAGCAGGCGGAACACCGCCTGCTTCAACACCACGCGCCGGGGTTAAACCACCCTGACGTGGAGACGTACTTGGTCCAGGTGGGATTCTGCGTTCCCGCAACCACCTGTGATGATCATTGTCGCTCTTATAGCTGACAGCGACACCAGAGTCATCGCTGTTAGGCGATGAGCACCTAGCGAGTTTCGACTCGCTAGATCCTTTCGTGGGGACAGCCGTACCCTCATCACTTTGTTCGGAGTCAGAACTCCCGAACATGGCCCTCTTGGCAACATGCCATTCGGAAGTTGCCATCGTGCGAGATGTCGCATTAGCAACATCTCCCTGTTTCTTGCCAGATGCCGCCTTAGCAGCATCTGTGTAGTTGACGCTGCTAATGCAGCGTCACTGTTGTCACTCAACACCTCAGCACCTAGTGCTGAGGCGGAGGAAGAAGCTCCTTCATTTTTTTCAGCAGCGCTCTTTAGAGCGCCGCCGCCGTGTTTCTTGACCATCGAGTCGATGGTCAATCAGTTGGTGAATGAGAAATTCCGACCAACAAGTGCCACCCATGATTGGCCAAAATAAGAGTTATTATGGCCAACCACCTTAAGTGGAAGGTGATGTAATGGGGTGCCATTACATAGTTGATATTCAAGTTAGAATATCACAGTTTAATTTCAGACGCGTTGTCTGAAATTTAAATAAGAGATTATAAGTTATTATAATCTAAGAAGGAAAAGTCGATTCGGTATAAATACCGAATCTTGCAGGTTAACTAATAGTACAGTTAGTTAAAGACTTGATATTATTATATTAATTAGTTAGTTACTATACTATTAGTCTCTAAACCACCCATTAAATAAACACTCTTAATTTTGCGTTCTAACAGATAAGTGAATATTGATATATTTAATTTTATTATAGGATTAGTTGTTACCAACTAATCCTGCCCTAATTGTATTGCGCGCTTCCTCGCACAAATACAGTGTAAGCCTGCAACAGGATCAGTCCTGTTACACTTACCATTCCTTACTGAAGGAATTCGGAGATGTCATTAGTGACAACCCGCCGATGGGGTTACCACCGGATCGGGGAGTCCGACATGAAATCGATTTGGTTCCTGGAACCAAATACTGCTTCACTAGGCAGTGGCCTCTCCCCAAGGAGCAATGCGACGTCATAGACGCATTCTTCAAGGGGAAAGAAGAGGCAGGGATGGTACGGGAGAGAAAGTCTCCCCACTCATCTCCCACTTTTTGTGTTCGTAAACCGAACGGAAAGTGGCGCATTGTGCATGCGTACAACAAGCTGAATGTAGCTACTGTACCCATGCAGACTCCGATTCCTCGGAAGGATGTACTCCAGAACAATATGGCGGGCTGTACTGTGTACAGTGCCTTAGATCTGGTGGAAGGGTATTATCAGGTGCTCATGCGAGCGTCCGATATTCCGCTTACAGCGGTTAGCACGCCTAGTGGCTTGCTGTGGGAGTGGCTTGTTATGCCACAGGGGCTTTCGAATGCACCAGAGACTTTCAATCGCTTGGTGACACAACTCTTCCGCCCTCATAGAAAGTACGCTCAGACGTACTTCGACGATATATTCGTCCATAGTCGCGCGGAAGGCAACTCTTCTGATGTTCAGACGCAACTAATACATCTTCGAGCGGTGATAGAATGTATGCGAGAGCATAAGTTGTATGCAAACGCATCCAAATGTATCTTTGGTGCTGAGGAAATTCCTTTCCTCGGATGCTTCATCGGTAAGGATGGGGTGCGGGCGGATCCCGCGAAGGTGAAAGCCATTGTGGAGTGGCCTTCGCCTGTAAATCTTAGAGATTTACGGAAGTGGCTTGGATTAGCCAATTATCTCCACAAGTACAGCGAGAACTACGCTGAAATGGCGAAGCCATTGACGGACCTATTTAAGAAGGATGTTGATTGGTGTTGGGAAACCAAACACCAAAACGCTTTTGAAGCGGTTAAGGGGATCTTGTTAAAAGCTCCCGTTCTTGCTCTCCCAGATCCTGGGAAACCATTTAGTGTCGTCTGCGACGCATCCGATTCGCAATCG
>CM047588.1:15057244-15096070 GCA_026184515.1 Peronosclerospora sorghi | reverse complement strand
TTATGCCCGGATTCTCCAAAGGATTGGAGTGAGATGCTTCCGATGGTCGAATTTGCTATCAACAATTCGGTACATGCATCTACGGGGCTTAACCCGTTTTACGTGAACGGATTAGTGAATCCGAGGGTTCAGTTGACGCCACGTGTGTGTGGCCCAGGGCGGGAGGGGGGAGGATTTCCTGATTTCAGCCCTGTATCTGTGCGAAAGCACATCGATAAGTTCTTATCGACGCGCCTTAGTGTCTTACGACACGTCTGCAATGCCATGGTGGAAAGCCAAGACAAGCAGAAGGAGCAAGCTGAACGCAAGGGGCGGCGTAACGAAAAGATATACAGAGTAGGAGAAAGTGTTTATTAAACGCTAAAAATCTTCCTACACATGCAGTTTCCAACGTGTTGTGGAATAGACTGCGCCCCAGGTTTGTGGTCCCTTTTAAGGTACTAGCCCGAAAGGGCTTATCGTATACATAGGATATCCCGAAGGTGATGCGTACGCATCCAACCTTCTATGTGGGTATGCTTGAGGCATACCAGGACCCGGAGGCGGGCCTCCTCCTGGAGGGGGTTGGAAAGGCGGATAGCCGTAAGAGCCGTAATACACGGCAGGGCGGAGGAAGCCCGAGAGGGCTAAAATGCGACCACGAAGCTCCGCAACGGCCGTCTCGAGAGAGGCAAGCCGCCTCTCGAAACGATCAGTGGCATCTCACTCATCGCGGAGTCCCTCGTGGGTATCATGGATGCGATGGATGTGTCGATCACAGCGCTCGCGAATCTCACGTCGCAATTGCGCGACCTCCTCCTCCAATGCTCGATGCGGAGGGTACTCCACACTATCATGTGGAGCGTCTGATGGCGCGACGCCATCATCGGGGTTAAACCCAGTATCTGGTGAAGTGGAAGGGTTATCCACACTCACAGAGTTCGTGGGAGTTCGACACTCCCCTACGGCAGGATTGCCGTGACGTCGTTGACGATTTCGAGAGGGAGAATCCCGCTGCAGGTCAACGACCAAAGGGGCACGAGAATCCCCTTCACACCCAGTAATTGGGAGTTCGCCGAAGGCAGATGTGGCGCTCAAACTGCCCTCTGGCACATGGTGGAGACAGGGGCGCTGGCGTATCGCGTGCGATATGGAGCACGTAATAGCTCCATCGCTTTGGCTCTGGCGAATGCCAGGCGCAACTCCCTCTCCACCCAAATGTCACGACGGGAATAGCTGTTGTGCAGCTCATTAAAGCTGGAGAGGAGCTTCTCCCCTTCCGCCCAAGCGCGGAATTTCTTCCCCGCATCATCAGCACTCTCTCCCGGATATTGAACGATAGGAACCTCGCGGAGGTTCTCAACAGGGGCACCCTGTGTCTGCCTGTCTAGGCTTTCTCGGTATGAGACGCTAGTGAACTGCTTTTGCGTAAGCAGTTGTTGCCGGATTTTCTCCCGGCGCTCGAATTGATACGGCTGTTCAGCCGCGGGAGCAGGGGTATAGGATGCTAAAACATTCCTTACCACACGCCCAGCCCACTTTGGAAGGTCACGAGGACCGTCAAAGTTATATGCCGCCCTTGACAGGCGTTTGGGAGCGCGTAACGCAGCCCTTAGTGCCTATGCGGCAAGTTGGCTTTCATGAGCTGCGTCCAGCTCATTGGTGATGATCGCCTTCGGCGATCTGGATGTATCATCCTACATTGGCAGGGTTGGCTCACTAGTTAGTGCATTTTACCCACGTGTGGGGAACGGATTAGGCTGCCGACAACGCCGAACGGCGATGTCGGAGCGGTCAACCGTTGGGGAGATATCCCCAAGGGCATCCACCTCCGAGTTCTCGGAATAGTCTACCTCCTCTAGAGGAGACTCCATAGCACCACTAATGGTGCTCATGGATAGCCAGAGGTCTTGGCAGTTGGAGTTCTCCAACAAAATTTTGTTTATTACGTAAGCAATAGTCTTGATGGGGGAGAATGTAACAGGGTTACATTCGAGTCACATTCAGTAGGTGGTGTACGAGAGTACACTACGGTTGGGGTCAGTATTGAACGGTTCGAAAGGTTTTGAACCATTGGTTATTTTAACCAATCAGGGCAGGAGCCCTTGGTGGAGGCGTGGCAGCCAGCCACGTGTTTGTACAGGTGGTGTACACTACATTTTAGCTAGGTACGAATTTGGTAAGTTCTACTTAGTATTACATATAGTTTACATTAGTTTAAATTAATTTAGGCTAATTACATATTAAATATACATTCAGTTTACATTTTCACTCAACAACTGCAGACGCACGACCGGTCGAGGTCGTGCGTGTAGTGAGTGCCGTAGCGTAAGGGAAGCCCTCCCTTTAGCTACCCCCTTAGTAAGGGAGCCTTGCCATTAAGGCAGTAGCGAAGGCTACTAGTAAACCAAACCGGGAATCTTGTCCCCGAGTAGGAGAGCTCTCTCTTACTAAGCCCTTTATAAGGGCGGATCGTCTAAGTATCGGCGAACGCCGCTTTAAGGAAAGTCTTCCTCTGTGCGCAAGCCGCACCGTGCGTATACGCACCGGCTACAGTATTGTTATATTTCTGAGTTAAGTAACTATCCATAATATACTTTCCCTTTTAGATTCGAACCGGCGAGTGGTCTAGTTTACATCTTTTCCACTTCCGGGGAGGATGTAACGGGGTTACATTTGAGTAACACTGAGTGTTGGTGTACATGAATACACCGCGGTTGAGGTCAGTATTGGCCGGTTTGAAAGGTTTCGAACCTTTGGTTATTTTAACCAATCAGGGCATGGGACCTTGGTGTGGTGGTGTGTCAGCCATCCACGTGTCAGTACACAGGTGTGTACACTACATTTTAGCTAGGTACGAATTAGGAATATTCTACTTAGTGTTACATATAGTTTATATTAGTTTAAATAATTACATATTAAATATATTCAGTTTACTTTTCACTCTTTCGTACAGACGCACGACCTCGACCGGTCGTGCGTGTAGTGAGTGCCGTAGCGTAAGGGGAGCCCTCCCCTTAGCTACACCCTTTGTAAGGGAGCCTTGCCGTTAAGGCACTAGTAAAGGCTAGATAAACTAACCCGGGAATCTTGGCCCCGAGTAGGAGAGCTCTCTCCTACTAAGCCCTTAATAAAGGCGTATCGGCTAAGTAGCGGCGAACGCCGCTTTAAGGAAAGTCTTCCTCTGTGCGCTAGCCGCACCTTGAGTATACGCAACGGCTACATCTGGTAGCACTTGTAGACAATCCAACACCTCTGTGGGTAGACTAGGCATCCTCTGCAAAGGATGAATCAGGACGATTGGGATAGTTTGACCCTCGTCCAACAGGAGTCCTTTAAAAGGCGGTTACCCTTAACGGGGGAAGAAGGTATGAAGCTCCTAGTGGAGCAGGGCCTTGAGGCCGTAAAGGCAAGGGTGAATGCCCTCATCGCTCATGAGGCGAGTTGCGGTGGAGGTCATTCCACGGGGGTGCGCCCTCCATTATCATTTAAGATAAAGGAGTTCACCGGAGAGAAGGGTGACAACCTTTATGTTTGGTTGCGAGAGGTCGAAACGGCCTTCGCCATAGCGAACATGACCGCTGATCACTTGCGAGTGGGACTTTCATTAACCCATCTTACGGGCAAAGCCCGTACATGGGCGTTTACATGCTCGGAATCAGTCAAGGACGTGTTTCCAACATGGAAGGTCCTTGAGCAGAAGCTTATGGACATGTATGCAACGCCTGATCTGGTTTTCCAGAATCAACTGGCGTTCCTGAGGTGCCGTCAAGGCACTAAGGACCTGGAGGTTTATATCCAGGAGCTTAAGACCCTGTTGGCAGGGATGTACGCGAAAGCGTATTCGGACGATGTGTCCATCCCCGTCTTCATGGGAGGCCTGAGAGAAGGGCCAGCACGTTCGGAATTGTTCCGATGCCGACCCGAATCCCTGGAAGAGGCATTCAAGATGGCGTTCAACGCCGAGAGGAACTTCCGTTCCTCTAAGGTGGGTCCCGAACCCATGCACCTGAGTCAGGTCGAAGCGGAGGAGAAACCTCCCGCTAAGAGTAATTCGGACTCTTTTTCACAGAGCTTCCAGACAGAGCTCTTGGATATGTTGCAGCGGCGTGGGCCGCTGAGATGCTTTCTGTGTGGGAGCATGGATCATCTGAAGAACAGATGTTCGAAAAATCCCCAGCGAGACACTCGCTACAAGGGACCAAGGATGGGGAAAAATCCTTTGTTCGAGCCGTCGGGAAACGACGGCTCCCAGTAGGTGCGGGGCGTCCTACTGGGGGACCCCTGAGTGCTGTTAAGCCCCAGGGTAGGGGACGACAGCACAAAGCCCCGAGGGAATCGGTGCTTTCTAGCACCAAGTTGGTGTACCAGCCAGGTTTGCTGGTAGTCTTTGTGGACGTGAAAGGCTTTGATAAGCCTTGGAGAGTCTTGATAGATTCTGGAGCGTCTGAAAATTATGTCAGACGAGCTTCTGTTGTGAAGAGTCGGCTGTATGCCGAGGCCCTAGAGGCACGTTTTCGTGACGTTGTCACGGTCCGTCTTGCGACGGGCGTACAGGTTACTGTACCCAAGGTCTCGATTGACCTTAAGCTGAAGTTTGCAGACTTTGACAGCTTAGAACGTTGCCTAGTACTGGATTTGGACTCGAGGTATGACCTCATTCTGGGCATGAAGTGGCTGGAACGCCACGAGCCATGGATATACTGGAAGTCTAAGTCCATTGGCTCAACGCACACGCGATCGGGTGAAGCATTGGCGAGTCATGAACCCACCTTTGCTCGATCGCAAAAGCGATTCTGGCGTGAGATGCCTGAGATCGGGATGTCTGAAACGATCATTCCCAATGGCGTTAAGGAAGAGTTCCTTAACGAGGGGGATTCGGCGGTTAATCCCCGCGCCGATGTAGGCGAGACTGGTGAGTCGCCAGTGATAGAGGTGGATTCCTCTGAGGGTAAGCGCGAGGCGCTTTCTAGCGAAGAGACCCGAAGTTCGTCTCTTCTACAGGTCGGAATTGATTCCGACCACGCCGTGTCCGGCGAACAAGTTGCGACTCCAGTGGTAGGGGTAGATACCCCTGTGGTTAAGCGCGAGGCGCTTCCAAGCGAAGAGACCCGAAGTTCGTCTCTTTCGCACGTCGGAAATGATTCCGATTACGCCGGTATAGGCGAGACCGGCGAGTCACCGGTGGTAGAGTAGACCTCTCTGTGTATAGGCGCGTGGCGCTTCCAGTAGATGGGGCAATTGACTCCCCACATCTGGATCTCGGGATGAGTCCCGAGGCCAGTAGTCAGCAGTCCTACAGGATGCTGAATAGTGTGACAGGTGTTGTCACAGAAGGCGTAAGCCTGGGACGGTTGCCTGGGGTAGGCGAACTGTTGTCGTTGGAGGAGATGTCCTTCAACGAGTTTGATACTGCTTTGAAAGCAGATGAAATCGACGAGGTTGTCGTGTTGCGTCCGGAAGAGGAGTTGAACTCCTCATCCACGATGGACGACTCAGTTTTGGTGCATACCAAACAGGCATTGAATGACCGAAGCGGTCTCAAGATCCTCGCGGATACTGAGGACCCTTGCCATTCCTTATTAAAAGAATTCAGAGATGTCATTAGTGACAACCCGCCGATGGGGTTACCACCGGATCGGGGAGTCCGACATGAAATTGATTTGGTTCCTGGAGCCAAATACTGCGTCACTAGGCAGTGGCCTCTCCCCAAGGAACAATGCGACGTCATCGACGCATTATTCAAGGGGAAAGAAGAGGCAGGGATGGTACGGGAGAGTAAGTCTCCCCACTCATCTCCCACTATTTGTGTTCGTAAACCGAACGGAAAGTGGCGCATTTTGCATGCGTACAACAAGATGAATGAAGCTACTGTACCCATGCAGACTCCGATTCCTCGGAAGGATTTCCTCCAGAATCGGGCTGTACTGTGTACATTGCCTTAGATCTGGTGGACGGGTATTATCATGTGCTCATGCGAGCGTCCGATATTCCGCTGACGGCGGTTAGCACGCCTAGTGGCATGCTGTGGGAGTGGCTTGTTATGCCACAAGGGCTTTCAAATGCACCAGCGAGTTTCAATCGCTTGGTGACTCAACTCTTCCTCCCTCATAGGAAGTACGCTCAGACGTACTTCGACGACATATTCGTCCATAGTCGTGCGGAAGGTGACTCGTCTGATGTTCAGACGCATCTGATACACCTTCGAGCAGTGCTCGAATGTATGCGAGAGCATAAGTTATATGCAAACGCATCCAAGTGTATCTTTGGTGCTGAGGAAATTCCTTTCCTCGGATGCTTCATCGGTAAGGATGGAGTGCGGGCGGATCCCGCGAGGGTGAAAGCCATTGTGGAGTGGCCTTCGCCTGTAAATCTTAGAGATTTACGGAAGTGGCTAGGATTAGCCAACTATCTACACAAGTACAGCGAGAACTACGCTGAAATGGAGAAGCCATTGACCGACCTTCTTAAGAAGGATGTTGATTGGTGTTGGGAAACTGAACACCAAAACGCTTTTGAAGCGGTTAAGGGGAGCTTGTAAAAAGCTCCCGTTCTTGCTCTCCTAGACCCTGGGAAACCATTTAGTGTCGTCTGAGACGCCTCCGATTTCGCAATCGGATGTGCTTTGTTACAAGCAGACGATGCAGGAAGGGAACGCGTAATTGCGTTTGAGTCGAGGCAGCTCAAAGCTGCAGAACGGAATTATCCCGTTCATGACAAGGAGCTACTTGCAATGAAGTATGCTCTTGTCAAATTTAGGGTTCACCTACTCGGCTCAAAGCCGTTCGTGGTTTATACTGACCACGCGTCCTTACGGACAGCGACAAAGTCGCCTCATCTCTCGCAACGGATGGCCCGTTGGCTCTCCTTCTTTGCGGAGTACAACTTTGAGGTTAGGTATAAACCTGGCAAGCAGAACGTGCTTGTGGACGCGTTATCGCGTCGTCCCGATTACGAGCTCGCTCACGCGACATTCGTCACCACGTCTGTGGTGGATCTCATACGCCAGGCGTATGAGAAAGACCCTCAATGTACGACGCTTATCAGCGCGTTGGGTGGAAGCGGACTTGGCTCGTCTGAGCCAACCCTGTCAAGTCGAGCTAAAGCTCGTTTACACCGTTACAGGTACTGTGACGGTTTGCTATATTATAGCACGAGCGCGGAGGACACTCCGCGGGTGGTTGTTCCTCATGATGAGGAACTAAAGTATAGAGTCCTCTTTGAGGCACATGACGCCCCTACCGGGGGTCATTTAGGTCGGGATAAGACCTACAGCTCTTTAAGCGCTTTGTATTGGTGGCCCAAGATGTATAAGTGGGTCGGTGCGTATATACGCACCTGTGATACGTGTCAGAGGGTTAAACCCTCTGAAAGTTCAGCTGCGCCTTTGGCGAGCTTGTCCGTTCCGGCAGAGTGTTGAAATCCATTAGCATGGGTTGTATCTTCGGTTTTCCGAAGTCTAAGGTCGGGAACACCGGCATACTGGTCTTTGTAGACCGTTTGAGCAAGATTGCTCACCTGGCGGCGGTGCCAGAGTCCATTGATGGACAAGGAACAGCAAGAGTGTTCCTAGACCGTGTCTTTCGACAGCATGGTCTACCCGATTCCGTGGTGTCGGATAGGGATCCCCGTTTTACGGGACAGTTTTGGGGGGCGTTGTTTAAGGTGCTAGGCACCAAGCTCCTCATGTCCACTGCGGATCATCCGCAGACGGGCGGTCAGACCGAACGCGTTAATCGCGTTGTGGAGGATATTCTACGGAATTTATGTCCGGATTCTCCAAAGAGTTGGAGTGAGATGCTTCCGATGGTTGAATTTGCTATCAACAATTCGGTACATGCATCTACGGGGTTTACCCCGTTTTACGTAAACGGATTGGTGAATCCGAGAGTTCCGTTGGCGCCACGTGTGTGTGGCCCAGGGCTTGAGGGGGGAGGATTCCCCGATGTCAGCCCTGTATCTGTGCGAAAGCACATCGATAAGTTTTTATCGACGCGCCTTAGTGTCTTACGACACGTCTGCGATGCCATGGCGGAAAGCCAAGACAAGCAGAAGGAGCAAGCTGACCGAAAGGGAAGGCGTAACAAAAAGGTATACAGAGTAGGAGAAAGTGTTTTATTAAACGCTAAAAATCTTCCTACACATGCAGTTTCAAATGTGTTGCGCAATAAACTGCGCCCCAGGTTTGTGGGGCCCTTTTAAGGTGTTAGCCCGAAAGGGCTTGTCGTACACCTTAGACATCCTGAAGGCGATGCATACGCATCCAACCTTTTATGTCGGTATGCTTAAGCCATAGCAGGACCCGGAGGCGGGGCCCCTCCTGGAGGAGGGTGGAAAGTCGGATAGCCGTAAGGCACCGCAGGGCGAAGGAAGCCCGAAAGGGTTAAAATGCGACCGCGAAGCTCCGCAACGGTCGTCTCGAGAGAGGCAAGCCGCCTCTCGAAGCGATCAGTGGCATCCCGCTCATCGCGGATCCCCTCGTGGAGATCATGGATGCGAAGGCTGTGTCGATCACAGCGCGCACGAATCTCACGTCGCAATTGTGCGACCTCCTCCTCCAATGCTCGATGCGGAGAGTACTCCACACTTTTATGTGGAGCGGCTGATGGCGCGGCGCCATCATCGGGGCCAAACCCAGTATCGGGTGAAGTGGAGAGGTTATCCACACTCACAGAGTTCGTGGGAGTTCGAGACTCCCCTACGGCAGGATTGCCGCGACGTCGCTGACGCTTTTGAGCGGGAGAATCCCGCTTTAGGTCAACGACCAGAGGGGCATGAGAAGCCTCTTCACTCCCAATAAGTGGGAGTTGGCCGGAGGCAGATGTGGCGACCACACTGTCTCCGGACACCAGGGTGGAGACAGAGGCGCTGGCGTGGCGCGTGCGATACGGAGCACGTAGTTGCTCCATCGCCTTAGCTTTGGCAAATTTAAGGCGCAACATCCTCTCCACCCAAATGTCTCGACGGGAATAGCTGTCATGCAGCTCATCAAATCTGGGGAGAAGCTTCTCCCCTTCCGCCCAAACGCGAAAATTCTTCTCTGCGTCATGGGCACTTTCTCCCGGAAAAAGTACGAAAGGAACCTCGCGGAGGTTCTCAACAGGGGCACCTTGTGCCTGCCTGTTTAAGTGCTCTCGGTACGAGACGCTAGTGAACTGCTTTTGTGTAAGCAGTTGTTGCCGGAGTTTCTCACGACGTTCGCGTTGGTACGGCTGTTCAGCCGCGGGGCCAGGGGTATAGGACGCTAGACTAGTCCTTACCAAACGCCTGGCCCATTTTGGAAGGTCACGGGGACCATCGAAATTATAAGCCGCCCTTGACGGGCGTTTGGGGGCGCGCAACGCAGCCCTTAGTGCCTGTGCGGCAAGCTGGGAGTCTTGAGCTGCGTCCAGCTCATTAGTGATGATCGCCTTTGGCGATTCGGATGTATCACCCGATACAGGCAGGGGTGCCGCACTGGTTAGTGAATTTTCCTCTCGTGTGGGGAAGGGATTAGGCTGCCGACAACGCCGTTCGGCGCTGTCGGAGCGGCTCACCATTTGGGAGGTATCCCCAAAGGCATCTACGTCCGAGTTTTCGGAGTAGTCTACCTCTTCTAGAGGAAACGCCATAGCACCACTAGAGGTGTACATATGGATGGCCAGGGGAACTGGCGTTGGAGTTCTCCAACATAATTTTGATTATTGCGTAAGCAATAGTCTTGAATGGGGAGGATGTAACGGGGTTACATTCGGTTAACACTGAGTGTTGGTGTACATTGGTACACCACGGTTGAGGCCAGTATTGGCCGGGTTGAAAGGTTTCGAACCTTTGGTTATTTTAACCAATCAGGGCATGGGCCCTTGGTGTGGTGGTGTCAGCCATCCACGTGTCAGTACACAGGTGTGTACACTACATTTTAGCTAGGTATGAATTAGGAATATTCTATTTAGTGTTACATATAGTTTATATTAGTTTAAATAATTACATATTAAATATATTCAGTTTACTTTCCACTCCGTAGTACAGACGCACGACCTCGACCGGTCGTGCGTGTAGTGAGTGCCGTAGCGTAAGGGGAGCCCTCCCCTTAGCTACACCCTTTGTAAGGGAGCCTTGCCGTTAAGGAACTAGTACAGGCTAGAGTAAACTAACCCGGGAATCTTGGCCCCGAGTAGGAGAGCTCTCTCCTACTAAGCCCTTAATAAGGGCGTATCGGCTAAGTAGCGGCGAACGCCGCTTTAAGGAAAACCTTCCTCTGTGCGCTAGCCGCACCGTGCGTATACGCACCGGCTACACTAGAGCACACGGGATAACAGAGTAACCAGACCACGTACACAAATCATCAGCATCGCCACAGAAAGATAAGACATAGGCGCAACTTACCAGCACAATGGCGGATTCATACTGAGCGGCAGAGCCAACGAAAAGTGATTCGCCCTCGGCTGCTTGAGTCGATCGCCTAGATGTTCCTGAATGTTCTCAAGTGGTTAAGTATTTTGATTTTGGATGAGCGATTTTGACCAATCATCAGCAACCTGCGACGGCCAGATCGCGATGTCAAAACTGATCAATCAAGTTCCAGAGGGTGCGACGGACAGATCGCAACGGCAAATCTGATCAATCAAATTACAGAGGATTGCGACGGCCCCAGAGTCCAGTATTGAAGTCAGCGCTGAAGTAACCAAGAAGTAGTGGGTGAGAAAAGTGATTGACTTTGATGTAGGAGTTGGTAACACTTAATAGAACGAAATTTCCCCTGAACTACGAAGATCTTTGGCGGCCCTCAAAAAACCTTACTTTTTTTTACTCTATACAAAAACCAAGTGTAATACAAGGAAGTCGTTGAGTGAACGCCCCAACAAGTGGAGCAGCAGCCGTTTGAAACGCGCTAGTGTTGGGATCAGCCCAGAACCAACTGTGGAAGGGTGCCCCAAGTGTATTTGATTGATTTGTTGGTTCGGGCGGAAGTATTAAGTACCCGGGAAGTAAAGCAAGGAGGACTGTTTTATTACCTCTTTGTGCTGTTGATTAAGAGAATTTATCATAATCTTCAACTCCTTCACGACAATTCGTTCTCCGCATTGCATTCATCAGGATGGCGTGTATTTTATCCAACAAGTGTATAATAACCGCCAGTTCGATAACGTTTCCATGTCTGTATTCTTGACGATTGTATTCCTCCAACCATTCCTGAGAACTAATCTATACAACCCATGTCCCCCGTGATTCTCCGCTTCCTAGAAGGCAACAATCAGGTATGGCCCAATCGATAACTTCCATACAATTTAAATTCATCGCATCTAAATAATCCCGTGATTTAACTGCTCTATCTCAGATAAGTGTAGGGATAAATGCTTGCAACAGTTTCGTGATATTTGGATGGCTTTCTGAAATCTGCAGTCATGGTGATCCCAGGGAATGCGGTGATAGTTGTCAGACTTCGCAAAAATGTTCTATGGTGTGTTACAATCCCCATCTAATTTTGTGATGGAGAGTACCACTATGGAACCGATGTCTCAATCGTTCATCCATGCGAGAATATGCAAAAGCTGATAAGGATTACCCACTGATACGAGAACCTCCACCCATGGACTAATAGCCTGCAATAATGCTACTTCTGCTGTTTGGGAACCTTCATAATTAATAATTACATTATAAAGCACTGTGTGAAAATCTGGTCGCCCTAATTGCGCCAACGTAGCAACAATTACGCGTACTTCGTCTATTGTATCTTTCTCCTTCAATTTGAATCTCGGATGAATTTCCTTTCGATTCACGTAACCCTCCAATGAGCGCCGCTCTCGCTGCAATATTTCCGAGAGAAACCTCCGTCGGTGTCTTTCAGCATCTGGCAATAAAATGGTGCCTTTTATTTCACCCAAGAGAACTATTTCATGGTCCTTTATCTGATTTGAGTCCATCAATCTTTTCAGATCTTCATCAATAGCTGCATAGTTTCCGAACGATGGCAATCCGATAATTCGGGAATACTGCTAATAATGATAACACAATAGCCGTAATGATAGAGGTCTTTCCACATCCATATGGACCACGAGCTAAAACAATTCCTTTAGTCTCCACGGCTGCCCGTATCACTTTCATCTGGTACGCATCTAAAATGTGTAGAAATTCTTGATACACATGTGTCTGTTACGCCTCAGCCATCACCGAAGCAGCCCTCAGTGACTCAACAGTCTCTCTTCTAATCATCAATTGTAATAATGATGGCGGCAGTTCTCTAGTAAATTTATCCACCGTGCCGAATCTTCTACCATAATTCATAATATTGGCCATGGGTAACCATCGTAACCTTTCGATATTATTATGTATAGCTCTTCCACTAGTGGTGGTTAGAAAGACGTATCGGAATCCAATGGAACATACTATTCCACAACCCAAAAAAATCAGCTTATTGTGCGGTAGGATACACAATTTTCCATAATCCCATCTCCGTAAGCCTGTTGTTTCTGTGGTTACATGTTCATCCATGATATCTCCAGTTACATGCAGATGTAGTACTCTCCTCATTAATGGCATGAAATGGTCGGTACCGCGGTCATTGTAGTAGGTATTCTATTGTTTGGCTAAACACTGCCCAATTACATACGACGAAACATGAAGCTCAATGGTTGATATAACATCTTTTGTCTCCCATTCGTATTGATCTGGATTGGTAACGCAAGGTGCTTCTAAATGTGTTATCAAACACATGGTAAGAAGGTAGTCATTTACCGACGTAAATTTGTCCATTTACACTTACCGAGATTTGAGATATAGTCAATGGCTGCATTCTCCTTGATAGTTGAACTGTGGTTTAGTCACATCATACTTCAGACTCCAAAAATCATCTCTACAAGGTCCATAACTACCACCCCAGCACTCACGAAGGAAAATCACTAAAGACTCTGGATTTCTTAACATTAGCGTGACAGAGAATAATACGTTCCTTGCATCTTCCGGAGTGATCGATTTAATTTACAGTCTTCCACCAGGTTCTCTGTGGAATCTCAAAGACTGGTCCTTGCTAATAATAGCTCCTGGATCGATAGTGCTTTTGTAGACCTTCTGACACCATTCTTTTTCGACATCCGACATGCGCGTTATCACTTGCCTTGCAGTTGACCCTTGCTTACATGCACTACACTACACTAACTGTCAACATTATGCTGTTATCAGACCCTCCTTAAACGTGTAATTTCGATACTCTTCCTTCTTCTGAGTAACTGATTGGGACACTTCTGCATTTGTGTCAGTCATCGGAGTAAGGTTGCTCAGGCCTTCTTCACATAACCCATCATATTCATTGTCTGCAGCTGTAGAGGGGTCAATACCTTCAGAGGCACATCTATCCTCCTCTTCTGACTTAATTTATGACAGCTCATCTTCTCTAAATACAAATTCCTCATCACCACACTCACAAGAACTGGATTCCGAGCCTTCTGTCGAATCTGCCAAATTTACCACTTCTATTATCTGTTTTTCTTCTTCATCATACTATAAGGTGCAGATTTCTCATCATCTAGTGTCGTCCCCAGCGTTTGTTCATTCGTATGTTCAGTTTTCTTGGTCACGCCTGCATGATACTCAGTATTTGCGACGACCACATTCACATCCTCGCTGACCATTTGTTGTTGTTCTAAGCGTTCTATGGAGTTCATCTCTTTTACACCCTGTACTCACCTACATGTGCCACATCCTTGCAATTATTTCCATTTGTTGTTGTTCTAAGCCTTCTCTGGAGTTCATCTTTTTTACACCCTGTACTCACCTACATGTGCCACATTGTAATGGGGTGCCATTACATAATTGATATTCAAGTTAGAATATCACAGTTAAATTTCAGACGCGTTGTCTGAAATTTAAATAAGAGATTATAAGTTATTATAATCTACGAAGGAGAAGTCGATTCAGTAAAATACCGAATCATGCAGGTTAACTAATACTACAGTTAGTTGAATACTTGATATTATTATATTAGTTAAGTAAATACTATACTAATAGATGCTAACCACCCATTAAATAAACACTCTTAATTTTGCGTTCTTAGACCTAAGTAAATATTTATATTTACTTCTAGTATAGGATTAGTTGTTATCAACTAATCCTGCCCTTATTGTATTGCGCGCTTCCTCGCAATTACAGTGTAAGCCTGTAACAGGATCAGTCCTGTTACACCTGGTAGCACTTTGTGGTCCGTCCTAACGACCACAGTTCTGTTCCGATAGTTAACTAGCGGAACGAAGATTAAGAGCCGCTCGGCATCATGTCGCGAGACATGACGCCTGCCGAGCGAAAGAGAACGCTGGAAGTGGTGACAGAACACTTCCCCCACTTCTCGTCGCGTAGTAAAGACGCGACGGTGGAAATGGTGCGGTCCATGGGGACCGACATCATTACCTTCCTCCAGAGTAAGTCCCCGGAGGAAGTGATAGAGGTGGTAAATCGCTTTAGGCGAAACCACCTAGAAAAAGCACGGACCGCGCCAGAGGCAGCGCGGACCGCAACTGCACCTGCAACGCATAGAGTTGAAGTGGTAAAGGCGCGAGTACCGCCCTTTACCGGCGAATGGGGCGAGCCCCTTCGTAGATGGTTTGCAGAGGTGGAAGATGCCATCTCTGCACAAAATATTGTTGACGAACGTCAACAGGCGTACTTCGCCACAACATGTCTAGGCGGCAGATCCAGGGCATGGGCGATGAGTCGCAGAGCCACTGATGACTCTGCGTCACTTACTTATAAGGAATTAAAAGCTGAGCTAAAGCTCAACTTTGAAACTCCAGAAATGGAGCTAAGTAGTCGGCAGGAGTTCATGGAACTCCGGCAAGGTAAGCTTGACCTTCAGCTTACGCTCAGAAGACGCAATATTTGCTGTCAAATATTGTGTATGAGCCGGTGCCCCCTGCTATGCAGGTCACTGGCTTCATGAAGGGACTCAATGATGGTCCCGTCAAACAGAGTCTCTACCGGCACCCGCCAGAGCCTCTAAGGGATGCCATTGATATGAGCATCCGTGAGGAGTTCAGCATGCGATCAGCGTCATCGCATGTTGGGTACAGCCGAAGGGACCAACAGCCCTTCGCTTTTGACATGCCGCAACAGCATGTCAACAAGCAGAAGTCGGGCAGACGAAGCTCTCACTTCATCTCAAGAAATAGCCACCCGCGCCAGAGAATGGGCGGTGGAGGTCCAGAGCCGATGGACCTATCGGTTGCGGTTGCTTCGAACACGAAGCAACCGAAATTTAAGAAGAATATTCGCTGCAATAGATGCGCGAAAATGGGGCATTTTGCCCATGAGTGTATGGCACCGTGTCCGGTGCCACGCTGTCAGCGGACGGAACCGTCCGCTGCACGGCGACACCAACAGGGACATCACCCTGTTGGTGCAAAAAACGTAAATCACCAGTAGGGGCGGGGCGCCCTACTGGGAATGTTATCCCACATGCCGACATAGGGCATGTGAGGGTAATAGCCCCAGACGGGACTATGTCCTGTCAAAAGGTGCAGGGTGATGATAAGCCTCTTATCACCCTGGAGGTTAAGCCGCACGGGAGCGATGTCCCCATGCGAGCTTTGTTTGACACAGGAGCGTCAAAAAATTTCGTTAGAACTCAGAGTCTAACGCTGTTGAGCTTCGTGGAGGTAGAAACCCACGAAGTATGTTGTAAGTACGGTTAGCAACAGGTGCAACCGTGACTATTCCAAAGCGTGTGATTAAAACACGCTTCAAGTTAAATGAACTGTCATTCGAGGATGAATTCATCGTCCTCGATTTAGATGACAAGTTCGATGTGATACTTGGAATCCCATGGATGTCCAAGTTTAAACCTTCGATCGACTGGGTTAACCTATCGATCGACTGCGGCGGACCCACAGGATCTGATCACCCTGTGTGTAATCCGGCTGTATCAGAAGATACAACCGCAGCGTCAGACAGTCTGGTGGATAGCGATGGCACCACCAGGTCTGTTCTGACACGATCAGCGGAAGGTACCTCCGCTGGTGAGAGTCCAGAGGGACTACCACACGCAACAGAAGAGTCGTTGCGTGTTGGAGAGAAACATTCCACGGTTGATAAAGACCACCGTGAGAATGAAGTAATATCCACGGTGGGAAACAACCACCGTGAGAATGAAGTGATATCCACAGTGGGAAACACCCACCGTGAGAATTAAATAGTATCCACAGTAGGAAACACCCACTGTGCGACCGAAGGTTCCAACACGATGAAAGAATTCCGTGTTGATGAGAGTGAACTCACGATCGAGTGCAATCGTGAGCACAACTCCTGGTTGCCAGTGCCCACCACGTTGCGTTAGCCATGAACAAGGGTGATAAAGACCGCCGTGTCGCAGAAAAGGCGGCCGATCAGACGAGCACATCTGATCGCCAAGAATATTCCATGGTAGGCAGTGGCCACCATGATGATGAATATTCGCACACGGTGAATCGTATTCACCGTGCAGCAGTCAATCAGACGAGTGCGTCTGATTGCATGGACAGTTCCGTCGAGACGATCAACGTCTTGACTCAAACGGAGACCGGATTAGCTACCCAGTCTCTGTTCATGGAACACCCTCCGAAAGAAGGTTCGGAGGTGATGGCTCTTCCAGCGCTAAGCCGGAAGAAGTTTATGAGAAACTTGCACGATGACCAGATCGAACAGATCTGTATCATCGTTGCAACAGATGATGTAGTTGGTATTCGTGAACGAATATCCACATTACAAGTGGAAAACATTGGGAAAGAAGTTCCCAATGATCAAACCAAAGTTCTGCGCTTTGAAGCGCATAGCTGGGAGTCGTTTAAAGCGAACTCCCCATTTTATGAGGTACTTCGGGAATACGCTGACGTATTCCCAGAAGAAGTACCTAGCGAGCTCCCTAAGGATAAGGGAACTCGTCATGAAATTGACCTCGTGCCAGACACGAAGTATTGTGTCACGCGGCAATGGCCGTTGCCGCGTGATCAAGTAAAAGCGATCGACGAGTTTTTCGAAGCTCGTCGTAAAGCAGGCCAAGTGCGGGAGTCTATCTCACCGCACTCTACCCCCACCTTTTGTGTGAAGAAGTCCACAGGTGGGTGGAGAATCGTTCACGCTTACAACAAGCTGAACGCAGCGACGGTACCGGCACAGACACCGATACCGCGGAAGGATGTCATCATATATGGCATGTGTGGGAGCACCATCTTTAGTGCTCTCGATCTAAGAGATGGATTTTATTAAATCCTAATGCGTGAGAAGGATATCCCTCTCACGGCGGTAAGCACCTCAAGCGGCATGCTTTGGGAGTGGTTTGTTATGCCGCAGGGGCTTCGAAATGCCCCTGCTACGTTTAACAGATGCGTAACGCATCTATTACGCCCGGTGCGAGAATTCGCACCGAGTTATTTCGATGACGTGTTCATCCATAGTAAGGGTGAACACGATAAAAGCGATGTAGATGTCCATAGGGACCATCTACGTCGAGTGTTAAAACTTATGCGTAAGCATAAGCTCTATGCAAATCTAAAGAAGTGCACCTTTGGTGCATCTGAGATACCCGTTCTTGGATGTTTTGTGGGCAAGAACGGGGTGCGCTCTGATCCAGAAAAGATCAGGGTGATCGTTGAATGGCCTACGCAAATAACGTTAAGGAACTTCGAAAGTTCCTTGGGTTGGCAACATATTTGCACAAGTATTCGTGCATTTATTCTGGGTTAATACGACCTCTTTCTCAATTACTTAAGAGAGATGTCGAATGGAATTTGGATACCCAATTCCAAGATGCTTTTGATGCAGTCAAGCAAAGATTAACTGGAGCGCCTGTCTAGGCTATAGCCGATAACGAGCGTCCGTTCCACGTCGTTTGCGACGCGAGCGATTTCGCTATCGGCTGTGCCTTGATGCAGCGCGATCACGATGATCGTGATCGCGTAATCTGCTATCAATCGCGTCAGTTGCGCCCAGCCTAGCGCAACTATCCAGTGCATGACAAGGAACTACTTGCCATGAAGTATGCAATGGCCAAGTTTCGGATCTATCTATTGGGAGATAGACCGTTTGTGGTTTACACGAACCATGCGTCGCTACGCACGGCCGTGAATTCACCACACATTTCTCAAAGAATGGCTCGATGGCTGTCATTCTTTGCTGAATACAACTTTACGGTTGAATACAAACCCGGAAAGTTGAACGTGATAGCGGACGCGCTATCACGAAGGCCCGATTACGAGACGAAACCGTCCGTAACCGAAGGTGCCAGTGCAAAATCGATCCGTTGCACTGCTTTGTCGTCGTAAATTATACGACAAGTACGAGAGGCGTACAAAAGAGACGAGGGGACACGTCTGTTCATTGATTACTTACGTAATCAATCAAGTGAGAAACGCGACGAACTCCCAGAGTTCCTCCGCGCTTGCGTGCATCGATATCGACTGCACGATGGTCTGCTGCTCTACAGCACAGACCAAAAAGATGAAAGTCGCATCGCAGTTCCAAAAGACGATGATATCAAACATCAAATTATGTTTGAGTATCATGATGCACCGATTTCGGGGCATCAAGGTCGAGAGAAGACATACGCTTCTCTCGCACGTGACTTTTACTGGCGAAACCAGTACAGGTGGGTACGTAAATACGTACGCGCTTGCGAGATTTTCCAGCGCGTTAAGCCTGCGCAGTCTGCACAGGCTCCGCTGCAATCTCTGCCGGTTCCGACAGAGTGTTGGAAGTCCATTTCAATGGACTTCGTATTCGGTCTTCCACCCGACAATAGTCGGAGGACCGGAATAGTGGTCTTTGTAGACCGTTTCAGTAAGATGGTACATCTTACTGCAGTATCAGCGGACGTAACCGCCGCTCAAACAGCGCGGATATTCGTTGATACGGTATTCCGTTGCACGGAATGCCGGAAGACATTGTCTCGGATCGAGATCCGAGATTTACAGGACGTTTCTGGCAAGAAACGTTCTCATTGTTGGGAACCCAGTTGAAGATGTCAACTGCGGACCATCCGGAAACGGATGGGCAGACGGAACGGGTTAACCGCGTTCTCGGAGACATGTTGCGATCATACGCACATGTCTTTGAACAGTGTAGTGACTATCTGTCACTCACTGAATTCGCGATTAACAATTCGGTGCATGCTTCAACTAAGCATACACCGTTCTACGTGAATGCCTTAAGGTATCCATGAACCCCAGCTTTAATTGGCGGTACGCCAAATATAAGTGGGGGAGGGACCCGCTCAAATTTTGAGCGAGTCAATGCGCAAGTTGCAACTGCAACTTGTGAACAAAACGATGGCCCTTCTACTGAAAGTACAGTAGAATCAAAAGCAGCTTCAAATGAAACTGAAGCTGCATATGATGAATATATGTCTGAAGCAATGGCTTCAGACAATGCACCTACTGCTGATAAAGCAGTAGATGAATTCGTATTACAGCGCCAAGCTGTAATACGCTATATAAAAGATGCAATTGCCTCTGCTTTTGATAAGCAGAAGAAAAATGCAGACAAGCAAGGAAGGAAGAATAAAACTACTTTCTGAAAGGTGAATTGGTATTATTAAGTACTACCAATTTGACTACACATGCAATAAGCAACTTCCCTACACGGAAGTTGCTTCCTAAGCACATTGGACCTTTCAAGGTCGAAGAGATTCCGGGGAATGCCTATACCTTAGACATTCCCACAGCGATGCGGCTCCACCCAACATTCTATGTTGGGCGGCTCAAGCCGTATCATTCGGCTTCGTATTACGACGAGACGCAGAACCACGGAAGATACCGTGCTTCTCCAAGTCTCCCAAGAGAGACTTGTAATCGGCTTCCAGCCGTTGATGAGCAGAGTGGAGCGTCATTACCTCCGCCTCCGACTGCTCAAGACCAGCCTTGTGCCGACCGAGCTCTTCCTTACTGTGGGAAGCTCGATGTACAGAAGATCATTCTTCTGCTGAAGGGCAGAGTGCGTCCCGAGGATGTCGCGGACATCCTCGCGAAGAGACCGATATGTCTTCACAGAGTGAGACACATCGCTGCTCAAGGAGAAATAACCCTCATCGAGCTTGCGGAGCAAAGAACCATGCTCGGAACAACAACGGCGAGGGAATTCTCAACCTCCGCCTCCCCTGATTGATAATCAGGGGAATAAGCGATATATCCTCGAGCGCTTGATCTCGAAGCTCTCGGTGCCTTCGAATAAGGGGCAGCGTACCGAGTACTTGATACGCTGGATGGGTTATCCCCAAGAATTCGACTCTTGGGAGCCGATTGAGGTTCTGAGGGCCGACGCCCCAGACCTTTTGACTGAGTTTGAGAAGAAGTCTCAAACTCATAACGCGAAGCAGCATCAACAGTAGGTGTTGATGCATTCAAGGTATCAATTAAGCCCTGAATTTCGGCGGGTAAGGAAAACCCACCGTACCCCCGCAACTCCTCCTCTGACAGACGAGGAGTGCCCTGCGGACACCGCGGACAAACGAGGTGAGAAGGGACACCACAGTTCAACCCTTCTTTGATGCAAGCAAAATGGATGTATTCCATTTTTCCTGTTCGCGAGTGCTTTAAAAAGCGCTCGCGTATTACGTGAACTTTATTCACGTAATCATCTGGGCTTTTGTTGTAGTTGTCAACAAAAGCGTTCCAACTCTGAGTCAGGGAGTCTTTATCGTTCCTGTTCCTCCTTGACCCTTTCCGGCTCGAATAATATCGAACCTGGAAAAAGAGTTCAATAAAGTACAGACGTCTATCGTCTGTACTTCGATCGAATCGACGTGACTGGATGTCTTCGCAGCATCCAGCGCGTTGATATCGAACAACGCATATTGGCAGTCCCGCTTACGGTGACCGCCACTGTTGGTAGCAATAGCCCATCCAGGGGTCCAAAACCCCACTTTGTACGGAACATGCGGTTCCGTACGATGATACGCTTCAGAAGCGGCAGGCGCCGCTTATGTTTGAGATCTTTTAGCAGGCGGAACACCGCCTGATTCAACACCACGCGCCGGGGTTAAACCACCCTGACGTGGAGACGTACTTGGTCCAGGTGGGATTCTGCGTTCCCGCAACCACCTGTGATGATCATTGTCGCTCTTATAGCTGACAGCGACACCAGAGTCATCGCTGTTAGGCGATGAGCACCTAGCGAGTTTCGACTCGCTAGATCCTTTCGTGGGGACAGCCGTACCCTCATCACTTTGTTCGGAGTCAGAACTCCCGAACATGGACCTCTTGGCAACATGCCATTCGGAAGTTGCCATCGTGCGAGATGTCGCATTAGCAACATCTCCCTGTTTCTTGCCAGATGCCGCCTTAGCAGCATCTGTGTAGTTGACGCTGCTAATGCAGCGTCACCGTTGTCACTCAACACCTCAGCACCTAGTGCTGAGGCGGAGGAAGAAGCTCCTTCGATGTTTTCAGCAGCGCTCTTTAGAGCGCCGCCGCGTACTTTGACCATCGAGTCGATGGTCAATCAGTTGGTGAATAAAAAATTCCGACCAACAAGTGCCACCTATGATTGGCCAAAATAAGAATTAGTATTGGCCAACCACCTTAAGGGGGGGTGATGTAATGGGGTGTCATTACATAATTAATATTCAAGTTAGAATATCACAGTTAATTTCAGACGCGTTGTCTGAAATTTAAATAAGAGATTATAAGTTATTATAATCTACGAAGGAAAAGTCGATTCGGTATAAATACCGAATCATGCAGGTTAACTAATAGTACAGTTAGTTAAAGACTTGATATTATTATATTAATTAGGTAATTACTATACTATTAGATGCTAACCACCCATTAAATAAACACTCTTAATTTTGCGTTCTAACCCATAAATAAATATTTATATTTACTTTTAATTTAGGATTAGTTGTTATCAACTAATCCTGCCCTATTGTATTGCGCGCTTCCCTCGCACAACACAGTGTAATCCAGTAACAGGATCAGTCCTGTTACATCTGTCATGTACCAGTACCATTTGATTGGTCCAAAAATCTAGCCAAAAAATCTAATAGTAATCCAATCATATACGGACCTTCCGTAATTCGTCCGGTCTTGATCTGGCCGGTGCCACTCCGGCCGGTACTGCTCTTGACTGCGGTATTTATCTTCCATAATTCTTCCGGCCTTGATCTGGCCGGTGCTGATCGGGCCGGTACTGCTCTGGCCGATACCAGTAGCATTTGATTGGTCGAAAGATTTCACCCGAAAACTTATCTTTATCCAACACCAGAGATTCCATACTCACGCTCCCACTGATATCTCACGCGTTCCTATTAATCCACACATGGACTCCGACCACCAGGATATTTGTCGTAGGTGATTCCACGCTTTAGGCGCTCTTCCAAAACCGGTATGTCAATTTTTTTCTTCCTTCCTCGATATATATCAACTTCTCAGTGTAACAGGTTGCTCACTCACTTGCTCCGTCACACCTATGATGCCAAGTTGACACTTTATGGGCCTGCCCCATGTCGTGTGCTCTGTTTTGTTCTTATTGTACTGATGCTCAAGTGTATTTCTTGAGCTCAGTTTCTTCTGTGTCCTTCATGATTTCCATAAAGGTTTTGCACCGTTAGCACCTTATTTGGTATCTCTTCGTATAGCCGCCATTGACACTCAGGTTTATCGCCCCGTGGCTTGTTTTTTATTCGTGACATCTTTTAACTCTCCGTACAGGTTTTGCACCTGTTGGATTTCATTGGGTATCTCTTCGTATGGTTGTATTCGATGCACAGGTTTCTTTGTGTTATTTTACAATAGATGTACAGGTTCTGCACCTTTAGGACCTTGACAGGTATCTCTTCGTATCATCTTTTTATTGTCGTACCGGTTTTGCACCTTTATGACCATGATAGGTATCGCTTCGTACGATCTCATTCTTGCTGTGCGTTTCTTCGTGTAATCGTATGTTGGGCGTACAGGTTTGCAACTTTAGGACCTTAGGGGTATCTCTTCGTACACTCTTCCTCAACGCACGGGTTTCACATCTTATTGTTAATTCATTTAGCACTTATAGGCTCACTCTTCATATCATCATCGTCATAGTTAACCATATTGCGCCATTCAAAGATTTAATTGCAACGTGATTTACCCACATATTCCAACAAAGTTCAGTTCTTGTTTAAACATGTATCTTTGCTTTGTATTTCGCTTTTCTTTTGTTCATCCTCCTAATGCAACAAACTCACGTCCGCATTCTACTCATCACAACCAACAAGGGTCCGTGATAGGGATGTACTACATCTTCTGGGGTCTTTTTCTTACTTGTTTTTTCTTCTTCTTCTTCTTGCCATTTTCTTGTATTTCTTGTTATCTCTCTCCTTCACTCCTCTCATCTTGTGAATCTTATACACTTTACTTTCAGTTGTATCCTCTTCTGATGTATGGGATGTGTAGTGCCGATTTTCCCAAGCTCGCTGCGCGTCAAACTCGTACATTAATACAGTACAGAAACGATTATCTTCTGGCTCCCACGTTATATCATCGGTATCTTTCAACTTGACATAATATTCCTTCGTCCGACGTCCGTTTCTTGTCCGTTTCTTGTCCGTTGCTTAATTCGGCAATCCACTATACGCTCCACTTCCCATTCATCGTCTCGACCAGGCTCATACCATGAATCTTCTTGAAGCAGTCCCTCATATAATTCCAAAGTGTACCCAATCTGAAGCTTTTCACGAGGCCATTTCATCTAATTGATATAGGGTTCCAACCTAGCAATATGTTCCAACGGGAATATTCGACTCTCAGCGATCGGTATCACTAATCGATACTCCACATCGTTTACCCGCTCATCAACCACATACAGTCCATGCCACAAATGTGCCAACTTCGTACCAACCCTGGCTTAACCAAATCGTGATAAAGCCAAACTAATTCTCCCGTTGGGTAAGCAGTTTTGATGGTCGACCATACTTTTGACTCGACTGCTTTGTTATGGAGTCGGGCTCTTTCTTTCTTCACTTGTTCTTGTATAATAGCATCCTGCGCTTGATATCTCTTATGTCTCTTATTCACGGCTAATCTCCACTCCAATGCGTCTTTCTCTGTGATAGCTTGATCCTTAGGTGGTAACATTGCTTCCAGTGTGGTCCTGGGCTCCCAACCATGCACCAAGTAGAAAGGATCTTGATGATGTTGAAGATCCATTGAAGTATTTAATACAAACTCCAATGGAGCCACATATTCATCCCAATCCCTTTGCTCAGGATCCGTTATGTAACACTTTTTTTTATTTTATTGATCACCGTATGAACCGAGCTTTCTTGTTTATCGTTGGCTTGTGGTCGATATGCTAACGTAGGCCTTTGCTTCCGCTTTAGCATTCGATTAAATCTTCTGAAAACCGAACTCATAAACCTTGGATCTCTATCGTGTCTCAGAATTTATTGTGCTCCAAAACTCTTGTAAACTCCCACCATAGAATCTTCTGTCACATCTTGTGCTGTAGTGGTGCTCATTGGAACACATATCCAGAAAATAGACATATAAAGCACAATAATGCCTCATGTCCCATCGTAGTCTCCGGTAAGGTCAATGAAAAATCCATAGCTAAGATTTGAAACGGTCTTGACACCACAATATTTCCGCTAGTGCGCCCCTGGTCTCTTGGCTTTCCTTTAGCGGTGGCACAATCCTCACAAGCTGCAACATAGTTTTCAATATGGGCATACATCCCTCTCCAATAATATTTGGATCTCAACCGGGCGTAAACCTTTCCAACTCCTTGATGTGCCCCACTACCGATTTCCACATGATAAGCATGTAGCACATCCTCCTGCAATATGGTTGGTACCACCAGTTGCCACACATGCTATCTTGTTTTTCTCGAGCATTTGAGACGTAATACAAAACGCCTTTACTCTCCAATACATAAGTGATTGCATGTCGAGCTATCCCTTTCCATTCTCTGGCAGAATTTATCTTGTCATCGTCTCCTTGTAGATACGCTATAATCTTGCTACACCACTCTTCATTGTTATGACTATTTCCATTCGCTCAACTCTAAAATTTTGCGCACTTTCGTATGGATCCTCTTCTGCCCGGTTTCGACTTTCTTCAGATTTAACAGTATTACCTTCCACAGAGTACTAATCACCATCTATGTCCGCCCCTTATTCAATGTTCACGCTTCTCCTGCGCTAATGCTATCCGTTATTCAGTTTACTCATGCTCCGAAAGAATACACATACTTGCGGCGATGGATATTCATCTTTTTCCCAGATATCTCTTGCGTTCGTGACAACTTGAGCCTCATCACTTGGATTACCACCATGCTCACAGTGTATTTTCTCGGGTGTCTCGGGGATATTCTCATTATTATCCCTTTCTATAGACGTGCCCCCAACTCCTTTCAATTTCCTGCTCCTTCGGGGTGTATGATAGTGAGATTAAGTTATACTGATTATATTAAATCTGTAACATTAAGGTTTTAAATCAAGCCGTAATACATTATTAAAACTGTAAAAAAAACTCATAATACCGATTTTTATTAAAGTCTGGTAAGATTGGGACTTTTATTAGTATATCAATATTCATATCGCACTTATTATTAAAATGATTTATATTTGTACTCATTTTGAGTACATATGTTTTTTCGTGCACTAATAAGTAGTTTATAGCACATAACATATGAAAGTTTACCATAACTTCAACATCTGCTACATCTTTCATCTTAGGCGAGCTAAGTACTTCTCAATACACATTCTATTAATATAGGCTCTCGTTTGGTTATTTTCTTCTCCTCATTATCAAGTGGCTACGGGTGTTATTTTTACTGCGAACGGACATTTGGTTGCGGAGTTATTTACTTAAGACGATTTCGTTATATTGGAGATACTATTGGACATCTACGGTACAAGTTTTCTACAATCTACGCAAATATGAACGCTGACAACTTTCAACAGGTTATGAGCGCAGAAGTCCCATATGCTTCAAGTGATGATGGCTCGCTAGAACAAAAACCGGCAAGTTTTGGTGCCGAGTGAATGAAGCTTTTGGAAATGTTCCAAAAGGTTTGTGACAGACTGGGAAAGTTGGATAATTCAAGGGTTGGTCATGATGACAAAAATTTCGGCTTCAACAACTCAATGCGGTTGGGTACCCGGATGCGGTTGGCGTCACTTAAAAGCACGGCCGAGCGAAAACTGCGGAATTAAGGTGGTTTTAATAACCAAAATTAGAACATGGGTACACCGATGGAAAATCTCCCTTCTGTCTTCAAAAATTCATCGGCCAAAGATTGCAAATTATCTATCAGGGCTTTTGATGATACCGAAGTGTATCGAGGCTTTGGAGCCGGCTTCAGAAATGGGGCACTCGTTTTATACGTCAAATTTCTGTAGCCGAATCTGCTTGTGGTTCTTCCTTTAGTGACGACATAAAGGTCGATCTCCTAAGGCACTACCTCAGCGGTACAGCTGATCCCTACAACCATCAGGTTGACTTATGGTGAAATGAGTCACCGACTTTGTGGCATGTGATGAAGAAGATGTTGAATGCGTTTCATACATCCATCACGTCTGAACAGGCGATGAAATTATTCACTAGCCGAAAAAATTCCAAAGCGTTCATGGAATGATCATTACCTTTTTTTGGTTGTCATTTCTGAAGCTGTTGGCGGCAGTGAACCTCTGGTTTTGGATAACGTGGTTCACTATGCTTCGCCGGATTTGAAGACTATATTTATGGCAAAATTCGACCATACTCGATCAGATTATTTGCGTCAAGCCGAAGAGCTCTGTCCGCTTGCTCAAGCGGTGGAAGGCGAGACACAAAGTACAAAGGCATTTAGGGCTGATGCAGTGAATTTTGTGGAAGAAAAAAAAAGTGATTAAATGCCACGGTTGCGAAAACGTTGGCCATATTAGACCAAAATATTCCGAAAGCCTGACAAAAAGTCGATTTCTCCTTAACCATCAGTGATTTTGCGGCAAAAATTGGATGCAGCACTTGGATTCTTGATTTTAGTGCTAGTGTTCATCTGGTTAACAGCCAGAAATACCTGCGTGATCTTCAGCTGATTGACGTCACGTGTTTTCAGGCCGACGAAAAAATTGCAAGTTTCGTTGGAAGGCTGGATTTTGATCCAAGTCTTTGGGAGTGGGAAAACAAACACCATTCGGGTGGATAATGGTTATTATGTGGATTATTTATCCAAGAACATCTTGTCTTATAGTCTTTTGGAGGAGAAAGAGGTACGTCGATGGCAACCGTACAATGCTGCATAAGTCCACCCGTTCTCCAATTTTTGACATCCAAAAGACCAACAAGGCTCTAACGGTTGCAGCTCAAGTGATTATTGTTGATCAAACAAATTCTCGGGCCGTTATGGAAATTATCGAAGAGAAGGTTACAAGGCATAAATCGTTGCATATGGCAACCAGCAACGTTTTGGTGTCGATTACACTTTATCCTTTGCTGCCGTCATCGCCATGAACACCGTAGAGCTGGTGTTAGCTTTGGTGGTCAAGTGGAATTGGCCAGCAAAGGCATGGAGACATACTAAACGCCTATGTTATGGCTTCCGAAACCGAACACGACATAGTTTTATTTATTCTGCAATGGATGAATTTAAAAAATGGTGAGGACACCCAAGAATTTCAAGGCGAACAAGCACTCAAGCTTAAGAGACTCTTTACGGCCTTAAACAGGCAGGACAGTTATGGAAATCGTTTGATTCATGGAAAACTTTTGAGTTTGGATTTTTCGCAATGTATTACAGACATGTGTTTGTATACGAAGCATGTTGGTGGAGAGACAGTTATCATTAGCATCTACCTCGATGACCTACTTGTGACTGGCACTCAGGAGGAGCTCGTAGCCAATGTTTTTTATGATTTGAAGTGTCTTGAAATCAAAAACTTGGGAAACGTTTCGTAGTTTATCGGAATGCGAGTTACTTTCGTGGATAACTTTGGTAACAGACATGACCAAGAGGTCAACATTGATGGAATCATTCAATATTTCAAGATGCAAGATGCGAATTCTGTTCTCACCCCCTATCGTCCAAGAATTCGAAGACTTAGCGATGAAACCAAGTGAAGCACTAAATAGTACTGGTTTGTGACGATTAAGAATTTTCAATCCTTAATCGTAATTTTTCTTTCGATTGCACGGTGCACGAGGCGGACATTGTATACGCAATGCATAAGGCCACTAGACGTACACACGCTCCTACACTTGCAGACTGGCAGATATCGAAGAATATAATGCGGTATCTCAAGGGGACCAAGTTATTGAAGTTTTTATGGGCCAGACTGAAGTTGGGTGTGAAGTCCTAAGAATCATGGCCTACAGCGACACTGATTTCGGGGGATGCAGACCGACCGAAAATCGACCACCGTTGGATTAATTTTTGATTGACGGCATGTTGGTTGCTTGAATTTGCAAGAAACAAGGTGGTGTGTCGTTATCCACCATGGAAGATGAATATTATGCTGCTTCCACAAATGTGGTAAATTTGTTGGGCTTTAAAGAGTTAATTGAACAAATTCAAGTAAAGATGAAGATTCCAATGCAGCTTCGACAAAAGCTCGAAGATGAAGAACATGGACATTCGAGTGAATTTAATTGTATCGATATTACAAGATGAACTAATCAAATCTACCTACGTCTCAACTAAAGATATACTAGCTGGTGGACTTACCAAGGCTTTAGAGGCGACAAGACTCGAAGAGCTACGCAGCGCGCTCGGGCTTCAACTTGTTTGAAGTTCGAAATTCATTTTGAGGAGGAGTGTTAAAAGTACTCATAATACCGGTTTTTTAAAGCCGGGTAAGATTTGGAGTTTATTAGTTATAGAAATATTCATATCGCACTTATTAGTAAGGCTGGAAATGGGTCAGCCGCCCCAACGGGTTGACCTGACCCATTTGGGTCTGGCTCAGGTTTGGGTCATCAAATTAGACCCACGTGTCGGGTCTGGCTCCACATATGAAACCCAATATGTAATATGGGTCGTGTATGGGTCTGGGTCCAACCTGACTCACATACCCATTTGACCGACTTGAGAAATAGGTGCCTACACTCGCCTGTATCCACACATCGTCCATGTGGCAGCATGTACGTAGATACGGAAGACTTTTACAGTATCTCCCCATCCGCTCGCCCCTTTGCCCCCCCCCCGGCTGCCCATCTGGTCGCCCCTCTGGTCGCCCGCCCATATTCTCCCCCGTCTACCCCCTATCCTTTTCCCCATCTGCTCTACCATCCCTCCAATGACCAAATCAACCCCTCATATGTACTCCAAAGCTAGTACACAAGAGACTGGTCCTCTACCTTTAGTGAGCGCACACCATCAGATGTTGAATCAGAGTCTGCATCTAAACGCAAGCGTTTCAAGAACTCAACATCCTCAGTATGGAATCAATAATACAATACTCAAACAGGTACCGTACGTATATATTAAGCCTAAGTGTGACCTTGCATGTTATGGTTGTCTACCTGGGCTGGGCAGATGAAGCATTAACCGCAAAGTGAAAGTACTGTGCAAATACATACAATGCAAAGAAGGGAACAAAAAAATCTATGGAACCACCTGAAGAAGTGCACCAAATACAAAAAGGAGGCCCCAAGGGGTCAACAGATGTTTACATTCGCAAGACTGCTACTGGATCGATCCTTCCAACTGGACTTTCGAACAGGAGCGCAGAAGACGCCAGCTTACGGAGTTCGTCATCCTGCACGAACTTCCATTTCAGACTGCGGAATAAGTCGGATTGATTCCAGTGTCTGCTCAATCGTCTGAGCCCCCAGTTTGTAGTCCCAGGTCGAAAAACTGTTTTGGCTGATTGTATTAAGATTTACTGCAACATGAAAGAAACATCAAGGACATAATGGAGCAGGGAACCGAACGCGTCTCCATTACCAAAGACCTGTGAACATCCAATCCGAACCTTACGTAAGTCACACTCGTGCGACAATGGTGATTTATAGGGTGAATCGGGTCTTGGTAGTTTTAGGTATATGGTTGTGACTAGCCATTACATCACAAAATATTGGATACTGCAGAAACATAATCTGTCGTTCAATACCCTACCCAACCCACATACAGGGCAATGCATTGCGGAGACCTTGGAAGGGACTCTGGCAGATTGAAACGTTGCAACCACGCTACAGTAATCATGCTTAGTTCATTCCAATCCTATTGGGTTGCTCTAATAATATGTTGGTTACATGACAGTGCATGCGTTTAACTGTTGATAATGTATCATCAAACAAAGCTGCTGTGCGGCGCTTGATTTCAAGTCTTAATCAAACTCAGGCGCTGCTCTTTAGCGGACTGTAATTCCACATACAGTGCTGTGCTCGTATTTTGAATTTAGTTGTTTAGTATGGTGTTCCCTAGATCGCTGGAATTGTGGAAAACGTATGAGACTTTACTTCAATTTTTCCGCTGGTTGTTTATAGCTAACCGCTATTGTAAACTGCTACTGTAGATACTGCAGATCATCAAATATGTGTCTGCCTCACCGAGCCTCAAACAATTATTCTAAATAATTAAAAAACATCTAGGCATCAAGGAGGGACGGAAGTCAACTCTAGATGTTGTTACCCGTTGGAATTCGACGTATAAAATGCTGAGTCATTGACTCCATATCATCATGTGTTCTGCAACATGATACCAACTATAAAAGCAATCCAGATTCCGCTGATTGGACACGAGCACAAGCACTCTGCGAGTTTCTGATAGTTTTTTTAATAAGATGAGCTACTATTGAAGTGCCAATTTCACCTACTATACCAATACGAATCACTGAGTTGACCACTTGTCGTAAATCAACTGAAATATTTTCTGTAGCAAAATATCCAACGGCGAACCACTTTCTTCTTTAAGCCGGCAAGGTTTTCACAACACTGGAAAATGGGATGCAAGACCCAGATAAATTCATCCGTTTGATGGTACGTCCAATTTTGGAAAAGTTCAAGAAATACTGGGCCAAGTCCGAGACCATCTTTGCATACGCACTTGTTCTTGATCCAAGGTACAAGATCTAGGGAGTGCAGTACTATTTTGCAAAGATGTATGGAACCGATTCGGGTTTGTGCCATGCGCGGGCTGATGAAGTTCAATCATCGTAAGTGGTTTTCTTATAGGCTTTGCCACATTGCATCTGTGGTGGAGTCGAGTTCAAATTCGAACACCGAAGTGTCCTGAACCCGATCACCATCGTGCCTATCCGACCAACTCTCGGGGAGGGGTACCCTGCGAACCTTCGCCTAAGCTCCGATCGGATGACCTATCAGCACTATAGGACGCCTGATACGGTCTTCTTTCATGCTTCTCACCTTGTGTACCCATTGGTTTGGGTGGCTACACACTCAGTGGACCTTCGCGCGATATGAACTTGTGGCGATCAATATGTAGTGATCCACTCCTGGGCCGATGTATCTAGGGAGGAAATCATCACCCTAAATACGCAAATGTCCACGATATACTTAATTCCAATATACTTTCAGGGCAGATCGCGTATACCCGATCGTAGAGCCCAACCAAAACGAGAGATCGATAAACCAATCAAGAACAACCGAACAAACGTATAATAACACGTTCCAAACGTTTGCGACTTGAGAGTGAGTGCTGTGTTACGTACGCGTTCCCGTCGAGGGACTTTCGGAGGGCCAAGTGCGTCTGTAACGCGTCCCGGCCGGATAAGTTGAGCTGGAGGGGACCCTTTTAACACTCCGCTCCCAAAGACTCCGCGGTAGGCGGGGACGACTTATGTGTAAGTAAGAAAAACACAGATTATTTATTTATATCCATTAAAAGGCTAATATGTAAACTGCATGAAACATAGTGTGACTTACCTAAAACTGCGTACATGACACTTCTGACACAAGATTGGCTCAAAACCCTCTTCCCTTTTAACCAACCCGATCGCTCGAACCGATCAGTGGTATACCGATATAAACTGATCAAAAAGTTTATTCACTTCACCACAGCCGCACCTGAGTCTGCACAACAGTAGCGTCCCGATCTCACTCACAGTTTATCACTCCATGCACCAATTCGGGTCTACTTCTCCAGGTAATTGCATTCTATCTCGGATCTCCCGTTTCTTTCTTTAACACTTATCTTTGTAGGCGATCGGTACTCCCATTCTGCGCATATTCCTCTCCCTGGCTGATCGGGCCGATATGATGAATCCTGCGATACTCGAATTTTTGGCAAACAAGAAGGGTATCAAGTCGTGATCAATCGTCTTCGGAAGACAAACAACATACTCCAACAGGAACTAAAAGCTGAACGCGAAAACGGACCACGAATGACGCCACACTCCTTCAAATGAGTCAGGATGTGGATCGATTATTCAGACGGACCGCTCGAATAAAGTCTGATCGTAAGCTCTTGACTGTCGAAAATGAACGTCTCCAGGCTTTGGTCTCACAACAAGCCAAACAGGGTATGTCGATCGTTTGTTAGCTCCACCTCGAATCTGTTCTCACTTTTACCACATGTAGATCCACTATCGATCGGTATCATCCAATCAGTAAACGCGCTGCTCACCACTGATCGTCTGATGCACGACGATTTCAGTCAGCTACGACCGATACTGGATGGGCTGATCGTGCTCGTGACGATCTGGATCGATTCGAGGTCTGCAAATTTCATTTTCAGGAACTGCTCGCGCTGATCACCCGACAGAGGTCTAAAATCAGTCTGACCGGTCTTTTCTCCACTCTCAGCAGCGCGATTGGAGCGACAAATCACTGACTTGCAACTTTCGACACGAGGTTACGCTGAGATAGTCGACGCATTCCAGGGCCGAGTGAACATTTGGACTCAGGAGTCGAATCATCGTTGGGTAGCTATACATCAGTGCCGTCATGAGTTGACTGCCTGTTATCCCACCCTCAATTGCCTGCTCCAATTCCGGCGGATCGGCTTCGGGCGTCTTCGCGGGCCTTCGCCTGGATTCCACAGGTTACACCCCTAAATCGAGCTCGGGTGGATCATCGTGTCACTCATTGGCTGAAAATCCATCCCGTAAAATCCGTAAACTCATGAGGCCGCGGCGAGGGGCGCCAGGGAGCGGGATGTAGCGAGCGACCTGGAATACGAATAGAAACCGGAAGCGCCGCGAAAGAAAGCCAAGAAACAGGCGCAGCCTCCAAGCACGACGACGGGTCTAGTTGAGACGAGAAAGCCACGAAAAGTCACGCGCCCTCGACTCCCCACACTATCCGGTTCAAGCGTCTGCAGATTTCGTCTGGGGAAGATTCATAGGGTGGGTCGATGTCTACCGATGAACTACTTCTTGCTCTTTCTCAGTCTCGATCCGCCCAACGTTCCGATACGGCTACCGAGAATCCAACGTCAGACGCCGATCAAGTGGCGAACCTGCAGGACGACAGTGTTGAAGAAGAATGGGAACTAGCCGATGAGATGTATGGACCCTCCCTCCAACCTGGCACTTCTGGTTTGTACTGTCGTGCGTCATTAGGAGGGTTGAAGGTCGATGATCAACTTCTCCCTTCTCAGAATCTGGATGCCTCCTCCCCTTTGGTTGCCGTAGCAGATCAATCTTCTGAGCCGCTCAGTCTTGACCAAGAAGCTGCTATCCCGGACTCTGTCACGCTCAGATTTCTGGCTTTTACCTCCATCCGTAGGTCATCCCTAACTGTCTGAGGGGCGGACCGATCTCGTCACGGGGACACAGATCGCTCGTCTGTACGAGACAAAGCAATTGAGTGTCATACTTCGCTCCGATTTGGGCAACCATGTTTGCGACGATACCTTGGATCAACTTGTTTTTGGATCGTCTTGGCCATTTTTACGATACCGATGGTGAAGCGATCTGGGAATTTTCGCATTATATCCTGCTCCTCACCGGTCGAGCGAAACGTGACCAAGAACTGACTACTTTCCAGAAAAAAATAAACAACGTCGGAGCCGGGCGGGTGAAGACTGGCCAGTTCGTACTGGAGGGCATGTAGGCCCGTGAGTGCGACATCGACATTTTCTTGTATCCGGTCGTCCTCCATATGGCCAAGCCTCGCATGGAGAAAACCGGGAATTGACCGAAGACGGCGTTTGATATCCCGGATATCACTGCGACATGCCAATTGAAAATTTGCAGGACGCCCTGACTCAGCTCGACCAGCGGAAACCTTGGCGTAACCAGGTTCGTCACAAGTTTGCAGATCATCCATCCATGATTATCAGTCGTCTATGCATAGACCGTAAAGTTTGACATTGTAGTACCTGATCGGGTAATTATTCGTATATTTCATCAATAATCAATTTCATTTTCAGATTTACCGATTGTCCCTTCTAACTCTGTAACCATTTTTTCCAATTTAGTCACGGTCCAGCCTCATCACCTCCAATCTATATCCACACCGTGATAATCGTTACCATTGCTATCGAAACATACCAATATCCTTAATTCACTCAACTGCCATCGATATATAACTCCAGTTCATCACGGATCGTTGCATACTCGTATCGTAATGATAATATAAACATCACACATATTCTACACCGACCGGTATTAATCCATGCCAGTCGATGTTATTGTGAGTCTTGATATTTAACTTCATGAGTTCGCATCATTCCAAAAAGTTTCTGGCTGACTCGATTTCGCTCGAACTCTCTCAGAAGCGCACCACAAGTCAGATCGAGTTCATCTATCCAAGTTGTTTCTTCGTGATCTTTCCAACGGATCAGGTATTCTCGATGAGTCCGACCAAAATGCGTTCTCTTGACCGATCTAACATCCAGTACTTTCTCCACTTCGTATTCATCCAGTGGTTTTCCCAACTGTCTTTGGGCGATAGAGCTTCGTCAAAGTAAAATCTGGCCGATTCGTCTACCATACAGGGCGTTTTGGGCCGATCGGGGAACTCTCTTACCAGCTTCAACTTGGAAACATGGACGATCAGAAAAAGTTTGTAATCCGTACCTGTCGTGATCAGGCGGGCAGCATGTTTGCCGATTAACTCTTCTACACGGAAAGGACCGTGACACATGTGAGCTAATTCCTTCGCTTAGCCTTCTTTGACCCTATCGATGTATAGCCATACTCTCACCCCTGGTTCAATACCATGAGGGCGTACCTGGTTGTTGTTCCGTTCGGCTCGTCCCTGTATCGCTTGACGTAACTTCTCATTAACCACTTATTTCGCGTGTTGGTAATGTTTCTGGATTTTCATTCGCCAGCGACGGACGTCCCGATCACGGGTCCGAGTAGCCAATCGGTACTGCTGCTTCGAGTGTCGATCGGGGATTCCATCCATACGCTATATAGAAAGCGTTCCCCTCTGACTCGATCGATCAAAGAATTTTACGCGAACAGTAATCTCTCGGCATACTCGTCCCAATCGCGCTGATCGAGATCGGCCACATACATCTTAATCGCCCTTGTTATCCTTTGCACCAGGCATTCATCCGCTCCATTTGATTGCGTAAGATATGCCATCATCGCGCTTTGCTTCTGGCCTAACATGTTGTTAAACATTCGGAAGACCTCTGCCATAAAGCCGGGTTCACGATCGTGTCTGATAACTTCAATAGCACCGAATCTTCTGGACACACATTCTTCATAGATTTGGGCTATCTGCTCTGCGGACCGGGAGGCGATGGCTTTTGCAATTACAAACCCCGTAAACAAGTCGATCCAGATAATTAATTTGATATTGCGGTGCACCGATCGGGGAAGTGATGGTATATGGTCCATTGATATTACCTGGAAAGGGTATGTAGCTTCGATATTCCCGGGCAATTGTCCCTTAATAATCGGTCCGCACTTTACAGTTTCGCAATCCGTACAACCACGTTTACCCCGTTTTACGTGAACGGATTAGTGAATCCGAGGGTTCCGTTGACGCAACGTGTGTGTGGCCCAGGGCTTGAGGGGGGAGGATCCCCCGATGTCAGCCCTGTATCTGTGCGAAAGCACATCGATAAGTTTTTATCGACGCGCCTTAGTGTCTTACGACACGTCTGCCATGACATGGGGAAATCCAAGACAAGCAGAAGGAGCAAGCTGACCGAAAGGGGCGGCGTAACGAAAAGGTATACAGAGTAGGAGAAAGTGTTTTAGTAAACGCTAAAAATCTTCCTACACATGCAGTTTCCAATGTGTTGCGCAATAAACTGCGCCCCCGGTTTGTGGGGCCTTTTTAGGTACTAGCCCGAAAGGCTTGTCGTATACCTTGGACATCCGGAAGGCGATGCGTACGCATACAACCTTCTATGTGGGTATGCTTAAGCCATACCAGAACCCGGAGGAGGGTCCCCTCGTGGAGGGGGGTTGAACAGGCGGATAGCCGTAAGGCACGGCAGGGCGGAGTAAAAACTCCGTTAGGGTCGAAAGGCGACCACGAAGCTCCGCAAGGGAAGCTTCAACTCTTCCCTCAAAACGGCGAAAGCCGTCAAGGGCAGACTCGAGAGAGTCAAGCCGCTTCTCGATGCGGTCAATCGCACCTACCTCATCGTGGAGTCCATCCTGTACTTCCTCGATACGACGGCTGTGTCGATCACAGCGCGCGAGAACATCACGTCGCAATCTCGCGACCTCCTCCTCCAGTTATCGATTTGGAGGGGATTACACATTACCATGTGGAGCGTCTGATGGCGCGACGCCATCATCGGGGTAAACTCCAGTATCTAGTGAAGTGGAAGGGTTATCCACACTCACAGAGTTCGTGGGAGTCCGAGACTCTCCTGCGGCAGGATTCCGAGACGTCGTTGAAGCTTTCGAGCGGGAGAATCCCGCTGCGAGTCGGCGACCAAGGGGGCGGGGGCAGCCCTTTCACTCCCAGCATTGGGAGTTCGCCGGAGGCAGATGCGGAACTTGCACTGCGCTCCGGCACCACAGTGAGGGCATGGGCGCTAGCATAGCGCGTGCGATAAGGGGCATATAATTGCCCCATCGGTTTGGCTTTGGCAAACGCCAAGCACAATACCCTCTCCATCCGAACGTCACGTTCGGAATAGCTGTTGTACAGCTTTAAACAGTCAGGGAGTCGTTTCTACCCTTCCGCCCAAGCGCGGAACTTCTGCTCTGCCTCTTCGTCATCTTCTCCTTGTAGTAGAACGAAGGGAACCTCGTGGAGGTTTTCAACGAAGGCAACCTGTGCCTGTTTCCCGAGGTGCTCTCGGTACGAGGTGGCAGTGAACTGCTTCTGCGTGAGCAGTTTTTCCCGGAGTTGTTTCTGGCGTGCGATTTGACGCGGCTGTGCAGCCGCAGGCCCAGGGGTATAGAAGGCCAGATCCTTCTTTACGTCGTTCTTAGCCCACTTTTGGAGGTCACGAGGACCCGCAAAGCTATATTCCGCCCGTGAAGGGCGTTTGGGGGGAGCGTAATGCAGCCTCTCGTGCCTGTGCGGCAAGTTGAGATTCCTGAGCCGCGTCCAACTCATTGGTAAAGTTCGCCTTCGGCAACCCGGATTTGCCATCCGAGGTTGGATATGGTGGTGCGCTAGTTAGCGCATTTTCTCCCCGTGTGGGGAACGGATTAGGCTGCCGACATCGCTGTTCGGCGTCGTCGGAGCGGTCATACTTAGGGGAGCTATCCCCAAGCCCCCCCCTCCTCTGAGATATCGTCGCCCGAGTAGAGGACATCCTCTCCTCGGGGAGAATCATCAGCACCTCTATAGGTGCTCATTTGATGTCAGAGTTCTGGCAGTTGGGGTCTCCAACTATAATTGATTATTGAGTGGTAATAGTCTTGATGGCGGAGGATGTAACGGGGTTACATTTGGTTACGTTGGTCTACGTAAATACACAACGGTTAAGGTCAAGTATTGACCAGTCCGAAAGGTTCGGACCTATTGGTTGTTTTAGCCAATCAGGGCGGGAGCCCTTGGTGAAGGCGTGGCAGCCTGCCACGTGATGGTACACAGGTGGTGTACATTACATTTCGGCTAGGTACGGATTAAGTCAGTTCTACCTAGTATTACATGCAGTTTACATTAGTTTATTAAGTTAGACTAATTACATATTAAATATAAATCAGTTTCCAATTTACACTAAGAACAGCTAGACGTTCGACCGGGAAAGTTCGAGCGTACTGTGAGTGTTGTAGCAGGGGAGTGCCTCCCCTAGCTAGTCCCTACTTAGGGAAGTGTAAAGTTAAAGCTTTAGCGTACGCTAAAGGAAACTGGGGAAATCTTGGCCCCGAGCGAGAGAGCAATCTCACGGTAAGCCCTTTTATTAGGGCGTATCGGCTAAGTAACGGCGCATCGCCGCTTAAGGAAATTCTTCCTCTGTGCGCTAGCCGCACCGTGCGTTTACGCACCGGCTACAAATAGGCTCGGAGAAGGTAGCGAGATCAGTTGGAAATGGGTCAGGTTCGGTGCGGGTCTATGCTTTTTATGAATATGTTGGATCGGGTCTGAGCAGAATAAGCGGTGGATCGGGTGATGGTTTACCTCAAATCTGACCCAACCTGACCCATTTCCACCCCTACATATTAGTACAATGCTGTATATTTGTACTCACTCTGAGTACACGGCGGTGTGTAACACACGACAGATGGAAGTTCACCATAACTTCAACATCTGATACATATTTAATGTTAGGCTAGCTACACACTTCTCAATACGCATTCCATTGATATAGTATCTCGTTTTGTTATTTTCTTCTTCTCATTATGTAGTGTCTACGGGTGTTATTTCACTGCGAACGGACATTTGCTTGCGGAGTTATTGACTTCAGACGATTTCGTTATATTGGAGTTACTATTGGACATCTACGGCACAAGTTCTCGACAATCTACGCAAGTATGAACGCTGACAACTCTCAACAAAAACAATGTGCCATTTTCTACTTATAGTGCGCACTTGTATTTAGTAGATAAACATGCTGCAACAACTATAGACAAATTGAAATGGTTGCCGCCCTCATCAGCGACGGCGCTGGCGACGATTGAAA
>CM047588.1:15046600-15057144 GCA_026184515.1 Peronosclerospora sorghi | reverse complement strand
CGCTTACCGCCCCAACGAGATTTTGACCAACGACAACTACTTCCTGTAGGAGTTTACCGCGAGGATGACTCTTGCTCGGAAGGAGTTGGTTGACCATGTGCTGGAGAATCCAGAGCCCGCGTTGCTGCAGTCGAGTACTTGAAGGGTCGCTGATCTCAAGGCCCTGGCTATCATCGTGAAGCTCCTCAGCCCGACATTTCAGTCCATGGTTCGTGAGGCGTCGTGTGCGTTCGAAGCGTGGGTGATCCTTCGTGATTTTTTTGCGAAGCAGAACCTTCACAACCGTTTCCAGCTCCGTAAACAACTAAGTGAATTAGAGTTGCCTGACGGCGACAACCTGATGGAGCACCTCCTTCAGTTTGATGAACTGTGCCTGAAACTCGCGGCGGTGGGTGAGCGAGTCGGTGACGATGAGAAGTTGGTTGACCTGTTGGGTAGTCTACCCCAAGAGTATGACGCGATGGTGCGCGTGATCGAAGCAACCACCCGCATCACGTTGCTCGGTGCGAAAGAGATGCTTCGGCGCGAGTACGATACACTCCAGAAGCGTGAGAAGAAGGAGATGGAGTTCAAGGCCAGCGTTCGTCAGGCCCAAGGTTTGGCCACGGGTGGGGAACGCGGTGGGACTCGCGGACGCGAAGCAAAGAATAACGGTGTGTTCAGGGGCCGGTGCCACGCGTGTAACCAGCGAGGCCATCGAAAAAGTGAGTGACTAACGACCAAGGAGAAGGCCGGCGATGAGTACGTGTTTTCCGTCACCACGGGGTCGTCGGGTGGCGCGTCGGTGTGGCTCCTTGATAGTGGAGCGAGTTGCCACATGACTGGCGATTCTGCCGATTTTGTGGAGTACAGTGACCTGGCGAAGTCAATTTGGGTCACGATTGCCAATGGCCAGCGTCTGGAGGCCAAAGGTCGTGGAAGTGTTCGCTTCGTGTTAGATGGTGAGTGCACGGTCAAATTGACCGACGTTCTGTTTCTCCCTCAACTTGGAAGCAAGTTAGTATCAGTATTGTCTCTGACTGTGCACGGAGTAGTTGTTCAGTTCGAACATCAACCGTGCTGTTCTTCAAGTCGGCGGAACGGTTGTGGCTACGGTGCCGAAGGCAGGCAAGTTATTTGAGTGGCGCGTTGGGCGTGCTGCACGCGAGGAAGACAATGTGGCCGCTGGTGATCCATCTGTGGATACAAGTGTGGGGCTCTGGCTTGCTCGTCTTGGGCATGTTTCGGGCGCAAAGATGAAGATGGAGGCATCAGCCTGTGACGGTGTCCCCGAGTTTGGCAACACAGCGGCTCATGAACCGGCGCTCTGCAATGGATGCGCTCTTGGGAAGATGACCACGAGTCCGTTCAGTCACACGTCTGGAAGCAAAGCCAAGACTCAAATACCGTTTGAGTTGGTGCACAGTGACGTCATGGGACCCATCAAGCCAGTATCTAAGGGTGGTGCAAAGTACATTGTGACATTCATCGATGACTACACACGGATGGTGTATGTGCAACCGATCAAGGCGAAGTCAAAAGTGTTCGATCGCTTCAAGTCGTTTCTGGCCATGGTAGAAACGCAGCACGATGGACGGGTTCGCTGCATTCGATCCGATAAAGGGGGTGAATACAACTGCAAGCGGTTCAATAAGCTGTGTGCCACCACGGGGATTGTCCACCAGACGAGCGCGCCATATACTCCGCAACAGAACGGTCTAGCGGAACGTATGAATCGTACCCTTGCTGAAGGAGCACGTGCTTATATGCACGCAACGAACGTGGATCGTGTTTGGTGGGCGGAAGCCATGCTACAGTTTGCCCACGTACTAAACCGTATTCCGAATACGGCTCGCCCGGACAAGAGTCCCATCGAGATACTGACTGGCGCGCGGCCATCACTCGACTACCTGCGGGTGTTTGGAGCTCAAGGTTTCTACCGCGTTGACGACAGCAAGCGTACAAAACTTGACGCGCGTGCGCATCCGTGCATGTTTCTTGGGTACTCGGACACGTCGAAGGCGTATCGTGTCTGGGATATGGATGACCAACGCATAGTGGTGACCCGCTCCGTCGTTCTCAATGAATATCCTCCGGACACGCATCATACGGTTGTTTACGTCCACGGCAACGGTTCGACGGTCTCCGCTCCAGTCAATTGGAATGAGGGAGACGTGATTATGAACAGCGTGCCACAGCCACCATCTCCTCCCGCCAGTGGCTCCGAAGACATGGAAGTAGACGGCAACGCCCCCGGAGATGACATCGAGATGTATAATGTCAGCAGTGCAACCAGATCGATCGTTCCGATTGCAGGGGGGAGTGGTGCAGCAGCTTGTGTCCTCGTTCCTGGAGATGAGGTTGCAATCGGCCCGAGCTTTACTTTACGGCGCAATCGTGACCAGAATTTATCGATGCTTCCTCTCTCAGTCCCGGTACCAGCGTCCGATCAACTTGTATTTAATGGTGGCTCGTACAGACCACGGGCTATTGCCTATAAGCCGCGTCCATTGCTGGCCGATCAACCATCCTCCGTCTCTGACGAAACGCTTCATCCTCCCCTACTCTCCGATACTGCGTCTGTGACGATTGGTGATGAAGATGATACCGTTGAGCGCGAGAACAAGCGGCCACGAGTGGACTCCTACGAGATTGCGCTCGCGACGAATAATGTGCCACAAACATACGCTGAAGCGATGGCGTTTGATGAGGCAGAGCAATGAAAGCAGGCTGTTCACAGTGAAATCCGTTCCCATGTTCGAAACCACATGGGATTTGGTGATGCTGCCCTGAGGGGCAAAAGTGATCGGCTCCAAGTGGGTGTTTGCGAGGAAGTACGACGAAAACGGAAATGTGTCTCGTCACAAGTCTCGTTTGGTTGCACAAGGCTTTCGTCAAACACACGGAGTCGACTACTTCCACACGTACTCACTAGTGGCAAGCATGAACTCTATTCGTGTCTTTCTGTCGCTGTGCTGCATCAAGAGTCTCAAGATTAAACAGTATGATGTCGAGACCGCGATCCTGAATGGCGAGCTCGAGGAACACGTTTTCATGTCTCCGAATTCCGGCATTCCCTCGGCAGACGGAATGGTGTGCGAGCTTCGTAGAAGTTTGTACGGGCTCAAGCAAGCCGCAGCGGTATGGTACAAGACGATCCGGGACGTGTTCTTGACAATGTGGTTTTCCCAGTGTCGCGTCGACCCATGCTTCTTCGTCCGACGTGAATGTGATGGCAACGAAGAATCTGTGGTGTATGTCGTGCTCTACCTGGATGACCTATTGGTTGGCTGCGCGCGAGATGAAGATGCCGAGAAGGTGCGGGACGAACTGAGTGCGAGTTTTACTCTGAAATCACTTGGTGCTGCTCGTTTAGTTCTCGGGATGGAGGTCAAATATGACATGGAAAAGGGGGTGCTAATTCTTGCTTCAGCAAGAGCAATTTATTACCAAGATGCTCCAGAAGTTTGGGTGCAATGACGCCCACGCAACTCGTAACCCCATGGTTCTCGGTCAAGACCTCGTGCCCACAGATGACCACGATGTGTTCGACGACAAGACCAAATACCGTGAGCTTGTGGGTTCTCTCTTGTACGTGGACAATGCCACAAGACCAGACGTGTCGGTCGCCCTCTCAGTTCTGTCGCAATATCTTGACAGCCCGCGAGCGATGCAAGTGCAGCGAAACGCATCTTGTGCTACCTGATAGGGAGGCAGGGTCATGGTATTGAATACAGCAGAGACAAGAAAAATGCCATTGACATGGTCACCTACTGTGATGCAAACTGGGGAAGTGATACGGCAACGCGTCGATCGACGTCGGGTGTGTTGGTTCTTCTCGGCGGTGGTCCAGTGTTGTACAAGAGCAAGCGTCAACCTAAGGTCGCGCTCTCTTCAGCTGAAGCCGAGTATATGGCCCTCGCATTGGCCACTCAAGAATTTGTCTGGCTGCGCTTCTTGTTGAACGAGCTCGGTCTCAAGTCAAGTCACGCGTCGACCTGATGGAAAACCAGTCGGCTATCAGCATGACAACAAATCAGGAATACACACCACGAGCCAATCACATTGATTTACGTGCGCACTTTGTCCGTGACCACGTCGAGAATGGTGATATCAAGCTTGAGTACGTACCATCGGAGAAGCAGCTCGCGGACTTCCTGACCAAGGCCATCCCGACCCCACGACTCACCGATTGTGTTTCTCCTGTGGTCTCCGCAAGTCTGACAGTTGAGGGGGAGTGTCGCAGATTGCACACAGTGATCACACATCCAATGGTGTGGTACAGTGTTGTGAATCAACTGTCAACTTAGAATATTCTAGAACTTCGGTTCGAACGTCAACTTAGAATGTTGTTCATATTCTAGAAGTTCTAAAGGTCTTCGACCCTGTTAATTCACTTTCTAATTTACAATGCAATCAACAAGTCCAGCATCTTATTAAACACACTTTGTCCGCATTCAGATCGTCCAATCCATAACTCTTTGTCCCGACATCAGGCTCCTCTATGGCATCTGAGGAGCGATTGGCTAATTCAGTATCTAATGCTTGTCTCTAACGCTTGTCCTTGTTGTCGCCTTTACCGATCAGTACTCGTAGTGTCCATGTTTTATGCTGCACTAGTGACTTGATCTCGCTATTCATTGCCTGCAACCACTGATCCTTGTAGTTGCTCCTCATCACTTCTTCATAGCTGGATGCTTGTTCTCCATCTTCTTCGGCAGATAAACAGTAGAAAGAGTCGTAATCAGCTTCATAGTCGTCCAGATGAAAATGGCCATGACGAAGATTCGGAAATTCTTGGCCGTAGCGAACCACTCCGCGCTTCTTCCGAATTGGTCGCACCATCCACTCTTTTCTCCATTTCTTCCGGGCGTACTGGATGCGCGCGTTGGAATGGAAATGCTTGGTAGATCACCCGGATTATTGTTAAAACCGCTCTGCGCCCGTGCCGGAGGTGTATGTGGCGGCCATTGTCTTTTCCACATCTTCGTCATCGAGTAGCGGCGCATCCACGTTTTTATCTTCTTTAATGACATCAAAATCCTGTGTGTTTCTGTTCTTAGAAACTTTAGCGACGGAATGATCTGCAAAAATTACGCTTCTTGAAATCACAATTGAGCCGTCGTCTGCGTTTAGAAGTCGGTACGCCTTTTGATCTTTCGCGTAACCGAGAAAGAAACATCTCACGCCTGAGTCGTCCAGCTTCTTTCTCTTCTCCTTCGCCACGTGCGCATAATATTGTACACCAAACACGCGCATGTGATCGATGTGCGGAGCTTTCTTAAATATCATCTCGTAAGGGCTTGTGTTCTTGTTCGTAGCGCTTGGTAAGACATTTCGGATGTCCACCGCTGTCATTAACGCCTCACACCAGTACGACTTGTCAAGACCGCTGTCCTTGATCATGCAGCGTATCATTTCCACCAGCGTGCGATTCATACGCTCCGCCATACCATTCTGTTCGGGATTATAAGAGACCGTGAACTCTTGCTTGACGAACTTTGCCTTGCAAAACTTCTTTATCTCCGCATTACGGTACTCGCCTCCGTTGTCGCTGCGCAGCACCTTAATATCTGTTTTAGTCCCAGAAATAGTCTTCATTTCTTCGTATAATCGCTTGAACGCACTCGCGACTTCGCTTTTCTTTCGCAACGGATACACCGTCACATACCGGCTCTTCATCATGATAAAAAGTCACGATATACTTGAAACCGGATTTATACGCTGGCGTGATAGGTCCGAGAACGTCAGAGCTCACCACAGCGTCCGAGCGCGAACTCTCCCTGGTTTCAGATGTTTCTTTGCTTGTCTTGAATGACTTGCGCACTTGCTTCGACGTAGCGCATACGTCACACACAACGTTCTACTTCATCTCAGTACCGTTGATTCTTCCGTAGTTAATAATGGCATTTATTTTTCCATACGACGCGTGTCCCAGTCGTCTGTGCCATAGCTCAGTCATGGCTTCGGCTTTGTGGCACTCCGCACCAAGATCAACGTTGAGATACAACAGGAATCCCTGCTTCCTCCCGGTAGCGACCGGTATCCCATTACGTTTCACCACGCACTCGTTTCGCGTGATCTCGACTTTCATCCCACGAGCTGCCGCAGCCGTGAGCGAAAATAAATTTTTCGACAAATCTTGTACGTGGAGCGTGTTCTCAAGGCGAGCATCGATCCACTTCTGCCCAGTCCAAACGCGCAGCCTTACAGACCCGTGACCGATGAATTTCAGCTTCACATCACTCTTCACGCTTGAAACAACGCGCGCATTCTGTACTTCCTTGTACTCTTCAAACGCATCACAATCCTTGCACATGTGTGCCGACGCACCGCTGTCCATGACCCAGCAGTCGCTTTCAAAACCTTCACAGACGCTGAATGCGACGTTTGACTGATCATGTACTTGCTCTCTTGGACCTCGACTTGAGCGGCAATCTCTGGCGTAGTGTCCGACCTTGCCACAGTTAAAGCAGGTTCCCGATGGTCCTTCGCGCGCCGTACTTGCTGCTTCTTCAGGTACTTCTTATTCTTCTTCTTGCCTGTGTATAGAGCCGTTGGTTCTTCTACATGCGCTGCCTCCTTCTGGCGCACTTCTTAGACGATCAACTTTCTCACGAGGTCACTAAATTTGAAACTTGTAACAGAATGCCTGTACCAAGCCCTCAAAGCTTGAAGGTAGACTCCGCAGCAGCACCGCGCAAACGTCTTCTTCACTTGGACCGCATTTTGCGCGCTTCATCTTCATCAAGAGATCTTCCAACTCCGTTACATGGACGCTCATGCTAGATGCTCCAAACTTAAACGAGGCAAACTTCTCCTTTAGCCATAGTCGATTTGCCATGGCTTGACTGTGATGAAACTTCGCCAGCGGACCCCATGCCTCTCTCGCAATAGCCGAGTCAATAACGTGCATTAACTGCGAGTCGCTGAGTTCCAGCACGATCGCGGCGTGGGCTTGCTGTTCCTTGGCCACGCTTCTTGTCTCGTCGCCCTCGATCACCACCCACAACCTCTTGGACATCAAAAAAATATTCATCTTGTAGCTCCACAACCCATAATTCGAACCGTCAAAAGGCTCAACCTTGAATCCGGAGTCGTTACTTGGGCTCATAACCTGTTAAGTTGAGAAAAACTAAAAGAAGGACTTATAGTCGGGGTTGAAAAACTAAAAGTGAGATTTATTCCTGTGAATTAACTGTTGTTTCTCCTAGCGACTTATTTTTACCTATCTGCGATTGGTTGGTTTGCCTATAGTAATTACTAAGTAAAAACGTTGTGGCGACTTCAACTTCAAGTTCAATGTATGGTCCAAAATTCCCCTTGTGTATAGACATACACCTGCGTACTTGTCCAAGACTGTACTTATCCAGGACTGACGTGAACGGTCATCCCGTGAACGGTCATGTCGTGAACGGTCATATCACGTGATTGGGCAAAAACTCCACTCAAAAATCCCGTTATAATTTCAATTCGAAAAACATCACCTGCAATATCATCATGCACATCTTATCATGCACAAAAACATCACCTTCAGCAAAACCCTTTGGGGGGAAATGAAAACAATTTGTCACATACTTTTCCATACCTTAGCCTGTAACAGGACTGATCCTGTTACAGGCTTACACTGTAATTGCGAGGAAGCGCGCAATACAATTAGGGCAGGATTAGTTGATAACAACTAATCCTATACTAAAAAGTAAATATAAATATTTACTTGAGTCTAAGAACGCAAAATTAAGAGTGTTTATTTAATGGGTGGTTTAGAGGCTAATATTATAGTAACTAACTAATTAATATAATAATATCAAGTCTTTAACTAACTGTACTATTAGTTAACCTGCAAGATTCGGTATTTATACCGAATCGAATTTACCTTCGTAGATTATAATAACTTATAATATCTTATTTAAATTTCAGACAACGCGTCTGAAATTAAACTGTGATATTCTAAATTGAATATCAATTATGTAATGGCACCCCATTACATCACCCCCCACTTAAGGTGGTTGGACAATAATACTTCTTATTTTGGCCAATCATGGGTGGCACTTGTTGGTCGTTCTCATTTACCAACTTATTGACCATCGACTCGATGGTCAAGGCACGCGGCGGCGTTCTAAACAGCGCTGCTGAAAACATTGAAGGAGCTTCTTCCTCTGCCTCAGCACTAGGTGCTGAGGTGTTGAGTGACAACGGTGACGATGCATTAGCAGCGTCAACTACGCAACGGAAGACGTACCGTCTTCGACCACAGATGCTGCTAAGGCGGCATCTGGCAAGAAACAGGGAGATGTTGCTAATGAAACATCTCGCACTATGGCAACTTCCGAATGGCGTGTTGCCAAGAGGGCCATGTTCGGGAGTTCTGACTCCGAACAAAGTGATGAGGGTACAGCTGTCCCCACGAAAGGATCTAGCGAGTCGAAACTCGCTAGATGCTCATCGCCTAACAGCGATGACGACTCTTGTGTCCCTGTCATAGCTGACAGCGACAATGATCATCACCGGTGGTTGCGGAAACGCAGAATTCCACCTGGACCAAGTACGTCTCCACGTCGGGGTGGTTTAACCCCGGCGCGTGGTGTTAAAGCAGGCGGTGTTACGCCTGCTAAAAGATCTCGAACAGAAGCGGCGCCTGCCGCTTCTAAAGCGTATCATCGTACGGAACCACATGTTCCGTACAAAGTGGGTTTTGGACCCCTGGATGGGCTATTGCTACCAACAGTGGCGGTCACCGTAAGCGCGACTGCCAATATGCGTTGTTCGATATCAACGTGCTGGATGACTGCGAATACATCCAGGCACGTCGATTCGATCGAAGTACAGACGATAGACGTCTGTACTTTATTGACCTCTTTTTCCAGGTTCGATATTATTCGAGCCGGAAAGGGTCAAGGAGGGACAGGGACGATAAAGACTCCCTGACTCAGAGTTAGAACGCTTTTGTTGACAACTACAACAAAAGCCCAGATGATTACGTGAATAAAGTTCACGTAATGCGCAAGCGCTTTTTAAAGCACTCGCGAACAGGCAAAATGAATTACATCCATTTTGCTTGCATCAAAGAAGGGTTGAACTGTGGTGTCCCTTCTCACCTCGTTTGCACGCGGTGTACGCAGGGCGCTCCTCGTCTGTCAGAGGAGGAGTTGCGGGGGTACGGTGGGTTTTCCGTACCCGCCGAAATTCAGGGCTTAATCGATGCTCTAAAAGCATCAACACCTACTGTTGATGCTACTTCGCATTATGAGTTTGAAACTCCTTCTCAAACTCAGTTAAAAGGTATGGGGCGTCGTCCCTCAGAACCTCAATCGGCTCCCAAGAGTCGAACTCTTGGGGGTAACCAAGCAGGCGTACTAAGTACTCGGTACGCTGCCCCTTCTTCGAAGGAACCGAGCGCTTCGAGATCAAGCGCTCGAGAATGTATCGCTTATTCCCCTGATTATCGATCAGTAGCGGCGGATGTTGAGAATTCCCTCGCCGTTGTTGTTGCGGAGCATGGTTCTTTGCTCCGCAAGCTCGAGGAGGGTTATTCCTCCTTGAGCAGCGATATGTCTCACTGTGTGAAGACATATCGGTCTCTTCGCGAGGATGTCCGCGACATCCTCGGGGCGCACACTGCCCTCCAGCAGAAGAATGATCTTCTGTACATTGATCTTTCCCGCTATAAGGGAGAGCTCGATCGGCGCACGGCTGATATTGAGCAGTCGAAGGCGGAGGTAATGACTCTCCGCTCTGCTCACCAACGGCTGGAGGCCGATTACAAGTCTCTCTTGGGAGACTTGGAGAAGCACGGTATCTCCGTGGTTCTTCGTCTCGTCGTAAGACGAAGACGAGTGATGCGGCTTGAGCCGCCCAACATAGAATGTTGGGTGAAGCCGCATTGCTGTGGGATTGTCTAAGGTATAGGCATTCCCCCGAATCTCTTGGACCTTGAAAGATCCAATGTAGTTAGGAAGCAACTTCCGTGTAGGGAAGTTGCTTATTGCATGTGTAGGCAAATCAGTAGTACTTAATAATACTAATTCACCTTTAAGAAAGGAGTTTTTGTTCTTCCTTCCTTGTTTCTCTGCATTTTTCTTCTGATTATCAAAAGCAGAGGCAAGTGCATCTTTTCCATAGCGTATTACAGCTTGTCGCTGTAATACGAATTCATCTACTGCTTTATCAGCACTAGGTGCGTTCTCCTCATTGTCTGCAGCCATTGCTGCAGACACATATTTATCGTATGCAGCTTCAGTTTCAATTGAAGCTGCTTCCGCTTCTACTGTACTTTCCGTAGAAGGTCCATCGTTTTGTTCACAAGTTACAGTTGCAACTTGCGCATTGACTCGCTCAAAATTTGGGCGGGTCCCTCCCCCACTTAGATTTGGCGTACCGCCAAGTAAATCTGGGGTTCGTGGATGCCTTAAGGCATTCACGTAGAACGGTGTATGATTAGTTGAAGCATACACCGAATTGTTAATCGCAAATTCAGTGAGTGACAGGTAGTCACCCCACTGTTCAAAGGCATGTGCGTATGATCGCAACATGTCTCCGAGAACGCGGTTAACCCGTTCCGTCTG
>CM047588.1:15029558-15044657 GCA_026184515.1 Peronosclerospora sorghi | reverse complement strand
TACACCGGTCTTGGACCTCAAGGATGCTTTGGTCCAACTAGACCAACAAGAACCTTGGCGTAACCAGTACCAGGACCAAGTTGAAAAGAATCCGTCGTTGACCGTCGGCCGTCTGTGGGGTGATGGCGAGTGAGGTCGTAAGTAGTCGACCAGATAACACTTAATATATATCATCGTTCTTTTTCACATGTTCGGTCATCAAATCACTTGAGCTAATTCCACCACTTTCTCCAGAGTTGCACTAGACACTTTATCACCAACCGTTCCACTTACATCGCGAAAAAACAATCCACGTTCGTCATTCCACTATTCCAATTCGTCACATATTCACAATACACAATACACAAGACACAAGACCTTCCACCTCTTCACACCGGTCGGGAAGACCGATGCTACTGCATGTCTTGGTCTTGGTCTTCATGGGTCTGCATCACTGCGAAACGGTTCCGACTGACTCTGTCCCGTTCGAATTCTCGTAGTAGTGCTCCACAGTTCAGGTCGGACTCATCGATCCAAGTTGTTTCATCATGGTCCTTCCATCGGACCAGATATTCTCGGTGGGTCCGGCCGAACCTGGTCTTCTTGACCGATCGGACATCTAAGACCTTTTCCACTTCAAATTCGTCCTTCTCCAGCGGTCGTTCCCAACTGTCCTCCGGCAGTAATGCTTCATCGAAATCAAACTGTTCTGCCTCGTAGACGAGACAGGGAATTTTGGGAAGATCAGGAAATTCTCGGACCAGTTTTAACTTGGACACATATACGATCGGGAAGACCTTGTAGTCCGTGCCGGTTGTTACTATACGGGCAGCGTGTTCACCAATCAGCTCGGCAACACGGAAAGGACCGTGCCACATGTGAGCCAGCTTCTTCGCATAGCCCTCCTACACTCGGTCTAGGTACAACCATACCCTCGCCCCTGGTTCTATACCGTGGGGTTGGACCTGGTCGTTGTTCCGGTCTGCCCGGTCTTGTGTAGCTTGACGTAACTTTTCGTTGACAATTTCTCTTGCATGCTGGTAATGTTTCTGGACCTGCATGCGCCAACGTCGAGCATCACGATCGCGGGTCCGAGTACAGCCAATAGGTATCGCGGCTTCAAGAGTGGACCGGGGGTCCCATCCATACGCAAGATAAAAAGGCGTTTCTCCTCGGACCCGATCGGTCGACGAGTTGAGTGCAAACACCAGCCTTTCTGCGTATTCGTCCCAATCGCGCTGGTCTGGATCTGCAACGTACATCTTGATTGCTCTTGTAATAGTTTGTACCATACGTTCTGCCAATCCATTCGCTTGCGGACGATATGCCATCGTCGCGCTCTGTTTCTGGCCCAGCATATTGTTAAACGATCGGAATACCTCGGCCATGAAACCGGGTTCTCGGTCGTGTCTGATGACCTCGCTGGAGCCGAACCTTCGGAACACGCATTATTCGTAACTTTTGGCGATCTGCTCGGCAGACCGGGACGCACTTGCCTTCGCAATAACTTGACCGGTGAACAGGTCTACCCAGATCAACAACTCAGTATTGCCATATGTCGATTTAGGCAGCGACGGTATATGGTCCATCGCTATGACCTGGAAAGGGTAGGTAGCATCGATATTTCCGGGCGATCGCCCCTTGATTACCGGTCTACCCTTTCCGGTCTCGCAATCCGTACAACAACCCACATATTTCTGTACACTTCGGAAAAGACCTCTCCAGTGAAAGTGGGACCTGATCTTGTGATAAGTTCTGCCTATGCCCTGATGTCCCCCTTCTATACTCACATGGTAGTGATGGAGGACATCCGGCTGCAGCAACTCAGGTATCACCAATTTCGCCAATCGGTCCCGGTCTGCACTGTCTTGGTCGGCATCGCGGCAGTAATATAGTAAACCATCCTCATCCACTTCGTAACTGTCTGCGATCTTGGCACATTCTTTCGCTTGACCATTCTTCAACTTAGACAATTCACCGCGCAAGTAGGTCTTCAAATTCACAATCCATTCTTCTTCGTCCTGCGCCTTGAGTATCCGTTCTGCCCTTAGTCGTTGCACAACAGATTCACTCAACCGTTCCTTTGGGAGCGGTTGGTGGGACTTCCGAGCTTTCGGTTTAGTCGCGACCGTCACATGCACCTGGTCCGGAGCGTTCTTGGGTCCGATCACCTCGGGGAGCCTGTTTATATTCATCAATTCATCCAGAACGGCCTCCTCGGTGATCGTAGCCCCGGTCTGGTCTCGCATGGCCTTGGTCGCGAGGTAGTCGGCGCTTATGTTCCAGTCCCGTTTCATGTGCAACAGCTCGTGGTTGGGATGGTCTTTCAATGCCTTCATTACCCGATCATTTAACGACATCAGCCGTGGAGCCTTGCAGTCGATCTCTCCGGTGATCTGCCTGATCACTAGCTTGGAGTCACCACATATGATGACTCGCCCCTTCTCTTGCGACGACAGCAGGTCCAGACATAGAAGTAGACCTCGGTACTCCGCCTCGTTAACAGTAATATCCGGCGTGAAATCGGCAGCGGCTGCAACTATAGACCATTGTGGCAACTTCCACAATATGGCACTATAGGCGCCGACCTTCTTCTTCACGCTTGCTGATCCGTCAAAACTTAAGACCAAGAGCTCTTCATCATGGTCGACGGTCGGTGGCGGTCTCGAAACTGACTGCCGAGGTTGCTTCCTCTGGGCAACCGCTATCAATGCCTCGTCCACTTCAGACCGAGGGTTGATACTGGCAGCTAATGTGCCCAATATCTCTTCCTCGCCCCTGGTGCACTTAACGACCTCGAGGGTCCACTGCGACAAGACCGCCGACCATCTGCCTAGACGTCCGTCCATCCCATTGGCTGATAATAGCCACACCAAAGTAGACCGCCTTGACAGGAATTTTATAGGTCGGCCGACCAGCAGGTTGTAACACACATCCAGAATTCGTAGCAACGCCAGAACTTCTTTCTCGACAATTCCATAGTTCACTTCATTTGGCTTCAGCATTCTGCTCGTGAACGTGACCGGATGGTACACACCATCATGATCTTGTACTAGAATGGCCGAAATGGCCCACTGACTAGCATATACAATAATGGTCGGGACCTTTTCGGGATCGAAATGCTTCAAAATCGGTGCCGTCACCATCTTAGCCTTCAGCATACCAAAGGAAAACTTTGCACGCTTCATATGGTCTTCGGCCTCCACTTGCGGACAATCTGCAGCAAGACCAGAGTCGTCGCCTCCATGTAAAGTTGCCCGGTCTTCTTCGCGCAACATATGGTAATCCACTTCCCGGAGCTCATACAACACAGCCGCGTAGATAGCAAAATCTTCGATGAAGCGGCTGTAGTAGTTTAAACTTCCTAGGAAGGACTGCATTGCCTTCAGAGACTTGGGAAACGGGAGGTTGCTTAACGAATCCAGGTCCTTAGGATTAGCCTCTAGACCATTGTTCGAGACCATATGACCTAAATAGGCGACCTTGGACATACCCCAAAAACTTTTTATGGCGCTGATAGATAGGTTCCAGCGGTTGCATGTCTCCAACAATCGTTCAACCTTCTCGCACAGATCGTTCCATGACGAGGCAGGTATCAGAATGTCGTCGATGTACGACCGCCTCCCTAGAACGGACGGTCTTCTTTCCCGATCGGGTTCACCCTCTGTAAACACATCATAACTTTCGGCAGGGTCCCGATCGGTCTTGATTTTGAAGTGTCCGTACAGTGCGTTGTATATCAACCTTTGATAGATCTGGGGTGCGTTCTTCAGACCGAACGGCATACGGTTCCACTCGAAAAGACCAAACGGTGTCACAAATGCGGAAATCTCACGGGCTCGATCAGTCATCGAGACCACCCGAAATACACTTGCCATGTCCAGCAAATACCACAAGGTCTTGTCCAGGTCTTCCAACAAATCATTAATCAGCGGCATCGGGTACACCATAAGTTTAGTTAACCGATTTACCAGCCGATAGTCGATGCACAACCTAATGTCGACGCCGTTCTTCTTGATAACAATTACGATCGGCGAGACCCATGGCGAGGTCGACGGTCTAATAATCTTGGTAGCCAACAGTCCTTTGATAAGATCAGAAAGCTTTTCCCGGTACTGTGGCGCCACGCGTCGACATCGCTGAGCAATCGGCTTGGCATCTCCAACGTCAATATCGAAAATCGCACCACGGGCTGCAGGTGGTAATCCATTGCCCTTTCCGATCAGCAGATGTCTTTTCTTCCATATGATATTCTTCAACTACTCGATCTGGTCTGAAATGTTAAGGTCTTGATCACCCACTTGTAAATCATCCATTGTAACTTCGGGAGAGTCGGCAGACACTTCAGGGAGGGCTGCCATTTGGCTTTCCAGCTCCTGAATGTACTGTTCCTCGCCTTCCTGTATACAAACTTGTTCATCTTCTGGGGTGATATCACCTAGACCATCTGGACCGGCTGAACGCCCCTGGTATTGATCGACGGGCTGTCCTTCACTGATATCGGTCTGATTAGGAATACCGTCATGGTCCGACCTAGCAATTTCATGTTCCCCTTCTTCCGTTTCTTGCTCCGCTGTCGCCTGGTCTTGTGTTGACACCACGTTGACTAACCTTGGCTCGTCTACTTGATGGTCCACCGTTCCTGGTGACTGCGGCGCCTTTCGTCGGACCAACATCTTTTTCGGGGTGACATAACTTGGTATTTCCACTAAAGGTGAGGTATCCTCTTTCACCGACCCATCATCGCTGATAAGATCGGTGGTAGATTGGTACGCCAGGTTTTGCCACTCGACATACCGCCTCGATCCAATCGAGACGAACCCCATCTTCCTTGGTACCTTCCCTTCTGCTAACCACATGCCGACAATAGTGTTATTGTCCAGTGTCAGCGGCTTGTCACCGATATTGGTAACACGGACAAAATCACGTCGATCAGCACTCTTTACGAAGGTCGAGACCCACCGATCGCCCCTGGTCAACCATAGCTTCCTCGAACGAAAACCTTTCTCAACCGGGGTATCGGCAGACCGACCGACTGGGATAGTGGGGTCTTGGTCCCACCGGACCAGATCGGTATACGAACCATACAGAGGTCTTCGACCAGCCAAATGGACCTGGACCTCATCCGGGATCGTAAGCACTCCATGTGACAGGTCTAGGCGAATACCAGCTGGGACCATGAAAACCATTCCTAGTAAAGCGTCTTGACCAGCCAACTTGCCAACCCCAGCGATGAAAAATTAGACCAGCCATCCCGACAAAGTAATTTTCACACGCGTTCTTCCTTCGGTCATATAAGAGTTTTCGCCGATCCCGACGCATTCTTGTCTTTGGGTATCGTCTATACGACATCCGACCTTACGAGCAAAGGCGGAGTCGATTATCGATACTTCAGCTCCAGAGTCGAACAACATCGTCGCCTTCTGGTTATTAATCTTGCCACAGGCTTTCGCCTGCTTGAACCATTTATCAGGCGCGTGATACTTCCCGTATCCGCGGGATTCTCCAGGCAGCAAGTCCAACTGCATAACCACCTTAGTCCGGGAGTTCTCATCGGTCTTCAGACTGTAGACCGGATGGTCTCGGTCGACGCAATTTGGAATAGAACGTGTATTGTCGGTCTTATCCTCCTTGCCGACATATGCATAGATGTGAACCGTAGAACACTCGTATCGATCCAGATTCCAACCTGGCAAGCGTTCTAGTTTAACATCTTTTCTGCGTCCGGCGGCAGCATCCCCGCGTGATTGTCCGGCACGTACCACTTGCGCATCATGTTAAAAATTCTTCAATCTTGCAGTGGCCGGCCTCGTGGATCTCTCCACATGACTTGCATACGAAGAGGCAGTGGTCCGTCGGGTGGCCGCGTCTCTCGCACTTCTTGCACACCATCTTCTTCCAGCAGTTTGGACCATCATGTTTGCTCGACCCACAGTGGGAGCACGTCTGACGAGGTAGGTCTGGATCGGACTTGCTTCCGTTCCTTCCCTTCCGGTCCACCTGGTCGGACTTCGACTTGGTCTTCGGGGCAGGTCCCGCAACATAGACGTAACGATACTGGTCTTCATCCGATCACTCCTGGATGGATGGACTTCCACTTTCCCCTTCTGACCCCGTGCTGTCATCAGCTACAATTGCCTTGACCGCTCGGGTAGGTCTGGTACAAGGTCTCTTGACCGGATCGGTCTGGGTCTTGGAACGATAGCGACCTGATCCACCAGCGGTCTTCGCTCTCATACTACGCGACTGTTGTAACGTCCGCAGGGTCTGTTCGACTTCGCCCGCATCCTTAAGACGCAGTAGAGTAAACTGGTCCGCCAGTTCTTGATCGTCAAGGGTACTAATATAGTGACCCACATGTTCTAAGGCGGCACCGTTCGGCGGGTTATTCTCTTTGATTGTTATGCCGGCGCGAAGTGCAGCCACGTTCAACCGATGCAAATACTCGATCGGTGTTTCGTCGGCCCGCTTCTGCATATGGTGGTACTTACGGGCGCTTGAAAATCCGGAGTTACAATATTGACCTTCAAACTCCGCACATAACAGGTCCCAGTCAGACCGGACGCCCCGACCCAACTGTTGAATCCAGTTCGCAGCCGGTCCTTTTAACAAATCCCGGAAGACTAAACAACGTTCGCCTTTTGGGGTCTGGTCTCGCAGGAACGCAGACTTGACCCGACTGAACCAAGACCGGTCCTGGTATTCATCAGCATCCTTGCCGGTGAAGTCCTTGAGGTCGGTCGTCGCGGCCATACGGATGCGCGGAATCGCAGCAGATCCAAAGTCGTAGGCAGTAGTGGAGGCTAGGTTAGCCTTGTGCATCTAGCCTGCGCCTGTACCATCTGACCCACCATGGTCGTCAAGACCGCCGACCGACTCCATATCACAGTCACTTGTCTTGCTTGGTCTACGCGGTCTTGCCGGTTGCGGCTTGCGCCTTCCCTTGCCGGTTGGTTTATCACTTCTAATAGGCTTATCCATAGATGTTACCGATTCCATATCCACATCTTTTCAAACATTGACACCTTGACAGGTAGACCGGTCTTGGACATGTGGGCGCATAGGTGGTCTAACCCGTTCTTCCATGAAACGTTGCATCATCGTCTCAAACATGGCTTGGACGTTGGCTGGCGTCATGGACAACGTGTTGTTACCCTCCTTTTGCGGAACTGATCCCTGTGGGGCTTGCTGGATCCCCGACTGGCAAACAGCCCCTTGCTGCCTCATGTCCCTTTTTTGTTCAGACGGGGCATGGTCCACCCTCATGGTCATCCGCTCGACACCGGTCTCCAACTCTAATGAGCTGTTAGAAGCCGGTGGAGACTGGTAGATCGATTCATCATCGGAACCTATGTCAACAAGATCTGGGGAGGCTTCGGCGACCTTCATTGCCGTGGTGGGAGTTGGGCGGCGAACCTCCCCCACCAGTAGCACCAAACGGTCGTGTAGGTCCGACATCGACGCCTCCAGTCTCCAAGCTTCAAATTCAAACAATTTATTGACACCGGCGGGGTTCTGAATTTTAATGCCAACATCCGCCAACATCGCCACCAAATTCTTGACGAGCAGTAATGGTCGATCACTCTGGATCGGCTCGGTAGTGGGACCGAGAAGACGGTCGGGGATATGGAGGTCCAACACCCGAAAGACCGGGTTTTGGCGAACAAATCGCTTCAATTCAAAAACATAATACATCTTGTCCAGGTCTTGTTCGGTGATAGCCTCATCCCCGACCTTCGACTTTTCTTCGAAGTCGTCTTCGTCGGGTGGCATTCCCAGCCCTTTTATGGGCACCTTGGGTACCTTGGGGACTTTAGGGAGGTAGACCGGATCGTTCCAGTCAGCCTCCAAGTAATTTCATCTTTTAGTTTTCCATCAATTTTTTCATTCATACACATAGGATCAGGACCAAGGTCCTGCTCCTTTCCGGAACTATAGCAAGACCTGCTATAGTCCCGATCGGCTCCGGTGGGAGCCTTTTGGGGAGGAAAAAACTTATTAATCCCGATCTGGTCCTCCGCCAGGACAGATCGGACATCGCCATCTTTATCAACAACGAGAACGTAAGGCGATAGCCTTTCCTTACGTCCTCTCCAGAACGACTCCATATTCAAATCATTCAAATCTTCGAATCCAATTTTTTAAGGAATATCATCACGGTGATATCCACGATCACCAAGTGATCCGGGCACGCGCACCATTGTGGTGGAGTCAAGTTCGAAATCGAAAACATTAGCATCGATAACCTGACTACCACCATCGCGCCCAGCCTTCCAACTTTCGGAGGGGGTACTCCGCGGACCACCACTCGAGATCTGGTCAGATCGTCCGCTGCAAGCAGAAGACCGGTCGTCATCAGAACCCACTTGGTCCGATTGTTTAGTGTCCATCTCACCTTTTGTACCCGATGGAATGGGCTAGTTACACACTCGGTGGGTCGGGATCGCAGATTGGATCGAAGTGGTCTTGAATATAGAAGACCGATCTGGGTAGGTATCTCTGGGGCGGAACTTTTCACCCCAGACACAAACAGACCAAAAACACTTCCAAGAGATAATTCCAATAGGTCGATCGTCCAAACGATCAAGACCTGACCAATACGAAACAATAGAGGGTAGACCGACCGTTCCGGTCTAGCCCCTGACCAATACGAAATAAGACCAAAACCGGTCTAGTTTCCAACCAATATTAAAACAAGCCAATATGTCCGCGTAAAGACCCAATATGCTCGTGAAACTCCACAAACGATATCTCCACGCCAAGACCAATCTAGTGAATAGCACGTTCCAAACTTACTTGAGTTGAGGTGTTGAGATCGCCAAATCGTACTCCCGTCGAGGGACTTCCGGTGGGCCAAAGTGCGCGTGCGGCGCGTCCAGACCGGGTATAATGGGCGAGAGGTGATAATTCGACCCTCTGCCCCCAAACACTCCGCGGCGGGCGGAGGCGACTAGTGTACGAAAAGGGAAGAACGTCGACCACTAGCTGTGGTGTGAACCAAGACCAGAAGAGGTTTCAGCCACTATCCGAAAGCTAAAAGATTTCCTTACTTAAAGGTATAACCTCTGTCCTAAAAGGTAAAACCACAACCAAAATACTACTACCCTATAGTCCCTAAATGTACCCCCACAAAAATATGTAAAATACCCAAAGTCGGGTGACTCACCAAAACTTGCGTTCTTGACACTTCTTGAGTCTGATAGGCTGAAAAGCCCCCTTTTTTAAACCAATCCGAAATTAGACCAAATGCCTTGCCAAAACTTGACCAGAAGTGTGCCAGATTTTGGGCACGCTTCTACACATGGAGAAGTACTTGGTCCAGGTGGGGCTTTGCGTTCCCGCAACCACCTGTGATAATCATTGTCGCTGTCATAGCAGACAGTGACAGCAGAGTCGTCATCGCTGTTAGGCGATGAGCACCTAGCGAGTTTCGACTCGCTAGATCCTTTAGGGGGGACAGCTGTATCCCCATCACTTTGTTCGGATTCAGAGCTCTCGAACATGGCCCTCTTGGCAACACGCCATTCGGAAGTTGTCATCGTGAGAGATGTTGAATTAGCAACATCTCCCTGTTTCTTGCCAGATGCCGCCTTAGCAGCATCTGTGGTCGAAGACGGTACGTATTCCGACCTTTGCGTAGTTGACTCTGCTAATGCAGCGTCACCGTTGTCACTCAACACCTCAGCACCTAGTGCTGATGCAGAGGAAGAAGCTCCTTCATTGTTTTCAGTAGCGCTCTTTAGAGCGCCTCCGCTTGCCTTGACCATCGAGTCGATGGTCAATCAGTTGGTAAATGAGAACGACCAACAAGTGCCACCCATGATTGGCCAAAATATGAATTATTATTGGCTAACCACCTTAAGTGGGGGGTGATGTAATGGGGTGCCATTACATAATTGATATTCAAGTTAGAATATCATAGTTTAATTTCAGACGCGTTGTCTGAAATTTAAATAAGAGATTATACGTTATTCTAATCTACGAAGGAAAAGTCGATTCGGTATAAATACCGAATCTTGCAGGTTAACTAATAGTACAGTTAGTTGAATACTTGATATTATTATATTAATTAGTTAGTTACTATACTGTTAGACGCTAACCACCCATTTAATAAACACTCTTAATTTTGCGTTCTAAACAACAAGTAAATATTTATATTTACTTTTAGTATAGGATTAGTTGTTACCAACTAATCCTGCCCTAATTGTATTGCGCGCTTCCTCGCAATTACAGTGTAAGCCTGTAGCAGGATCATTCCTGTTACATAAAGATCTTATGCAGCGCATGGTTGAGCTTGACTTTGTGGAAACAGCATCCGAGGCTTATCGCATGGGCGCCTCGCTGATGAGTGCAGGCTTCTTACACCATTCACAACACCAAGCGCCTTTTTATAAAACCTCTGAGATGTTCTACCTGAACGTGGATATCTATTCTCTTGCTATCACCCTGTGGGATATCGTTCACCCCCTTGTTCCAAAGTACCCTGAGGCAACCCGAAGTCATCTTTAACTCGAGATTTAGAGAGCGTTTGAAGACTCGTGTGTTACTTAAACAAGTCTGGCGATTACATTACATTGTCTTTGAAAACGTCCAGCCAGTGTATACAAACGTGTCTCTTGACTCTCAACGTACCCTTAAGCACGCTCGCGTGTGGTCAGTGACATGATGGAGACCGTTAATGCATGCAAACTTTATTCAAGACAAGGTAACGCTAACACATGAAGCGAAAAAAGCAAAAGCGAAACGATCAAGCACGAAATGCCTCGCGTTGTAGCGTTCCCCTTCCTTCCTCCCAGGCCAACCATTCTTGACAATGGCTAAACATGCTAACGCTTCCAGCATCGTTGATCGCAACCGAAAAAAGTTGGGCCAGATTAGGCGCGCGCGCCTAAGATGGAGAAGAACGGCTTGCATCGAGAGTCATATCTGAATTTGCAGTCGATCGGGCCACTTCCATTTCTTGACCTCATGATCACCTACGAAAGTGCTGAGGTTCTGACGCTCACGATGACGCTCATGCTACGAGTGTCGCTCAATCCAGACTTTCGACGCATGCACAAGGTCCACAGCACGGGTGAGATGTCGGTCATGCCCTATCTCCTCCTCTTTACGAATTGATACGTGGGCATGTTCTACGCGATCGCAGTGGACAATGTCATTCCCCTTTTTCGCCCAAGCGATCGTCGGTGTGGTCTCGGGCGTATTTTTCAATTACTTCTTTTATCGGTGGGCACCGAATCAACGCGCGGTCCTACATGCGTTTCTCGGCTAGTTTCTCGTGTGCTCGGTCGTGACACTGTATAGTGTCTTTGCCTTGAATGGGTACACGGATCAAACGCGCGCCTCGGTGAGCACCACGTTAGGCTTCATGAAGGTTTGCACAAGCGTTGGCTTGTATATCTCGCCCATGGCGACGATTTCCACCGTCTTGCGCACGAAACGAGCCTCCTCCATGCCCTTTACCATGGGCGTCGTCAATGTTTTCAACTGCTTCAACTGGGCAACGTACGCGGCGTTAGTGGACGATAAATTTATTATCGGCCCTAACATGGCGGGGTTCGTACTTGGTTGTACCCAGTTGATCCTCACGTTTGTCTACAGAGACCAACCCGCAAACGCCGAGCGAGGTGGGAAACACGATGGCATCGTGTCCATTGTCGTGCTTTCTCCATAACACGGTGCAAAAAAAGAGCACAAGTTTCGTGACGATGCAATCGCCTCTTCACGAAAACGAAAGGGCACGAGGTTGTGCAAGGGATGAAAAATTCTAACACGCTTTTTTCATCGTGAAAACAGGAGAGGGTGGCAAGGTCAGAACTTGTGTCTCCCACAGTTTATACAAAAAATAAAAGGAACGTGCCCCGAGTCCAAAGAGGTTGCCACGTCGCGCCTTCCCCACCACACCCAATTTTCGTGCCGGTTAGACACAAATGGATGATCACGTGATCAGTGGATTTAGGGTTTTATCAGTGTATTTTGGGTTTTATCAGTGGATTTAGGGTTTTATCAGTGAATTTAGGGCTCGTCAAAAACTGGGGTGGCAATAGCAATTCCCAAAGATATAGTACTGGTAAAAATAGATATATGTAAAGTGAGGTACACGTATCAAAAGTGAGGTACATGTAACAAGAGGGTGAGGTACACCTATCACTCCCCTTGGCTAAAATGTATTTTCACGAAATGAAACCCATTGGCTGAAATGTGCATATGGATTTTAGTTTAACTTTTAGTATTGTTATATTTGGATTTAGTAACTTTACATAATATCCTTTTCCTTTTTCCTTTTAAAGAACAGCAACGCAAGTGAAGACTTCCGCTGCGTGGCAAGCGATCGCTGGTTAACCCTTTCTCACGCAAAATCCTACCTGGTCAAAACTGTCAATTCAGGTAGTATGAGAACACTGACTGAGCTACAATTTATACTGTTTGAAAAGGTACAAGGGTTGTACTGAGGCACAACAATTGACACAGCAAGAGCTGTAGACACAGAAAGGCTTATGCAATGCAAATATATTTGAGGACTGAGGATCCTAATGCTACCAACCAACCAATATCCTAAAGTAACACACCCTGAAGTAACAAACCCTTGGATCTTTCCATAAAGTAGCAAAATATCCCCTCAATATGCACTATGTGTGTAGACTCGTCCGAATCACAATCTTTTATCCGGATTTCAACACGCTCCCCTCGAGGCATGACCTCGCACTTTCATAGACCTAGCCCACACCGATCAATGAGCACAAAGTCGCAAGACGACGCTTATACAACGGCTTATTAAATGCATCAGCGGGGTCCTCATCACCTTTGATCTTGTCAAGCACAATCGATCCACGTTGAACTTGCTCTCTCACGTAGCCATCTCATCTCAATGTGTCGGGTACGTCGACTATACGTGGGGTTCGTGGCCATTGCATGAGCTGCTTGACTATCAATCCCAATCCATGGTTTGATCATTTTTCCTGGCCATATTTCCTGTAGGATATTGCATTCATCTATCGCTTTCATTGTCGCTTCACACGCTGCGACGTATTCGGCTTCGGCGGTGGATTGAGCAACCACGGATTGTCGACGCGACATCCACAAAATTGCACCACCGGCCATTGTGAATACAAATTCACTGGTTCTCTTTCTCGTCTCGGGGTCCGAACTCCAATCACTGTCGCAAAATCCCCGAAGCATTGAAGATACGTCAATATCACTGGCGCTTGGCTTCTGGTACCGAATATCATAATCAATCGTTCCTACAAGGTACCGTAGTACTCTTTTCACCGCGCCCACGTGTTTGTTTGTCGGTTTACTCACAAACCTGCTTAATTGGGCTAGGACATATGCGAGATCGGGTCTTGTACTCGTAGCCAGATACATTAGCAATCCAATCGCTCCCCTGTAGTCAAAAATTGTATCGACCACATCATTTTCAGTTGCCGGTGCGATTTGCATATTTGTTTCCATTGGATTTCCAACCTTGTTGGCATCATTATATCCATATCTTTCCAAGATGTCTTGAGAATATTTCTTTTGGCCAATATAAATCGATTCATCATTTTGATCCACTTCCACTCAAGGTAATTCTTGAGCTCGCCTTGGTCTTTAATGCCGTATTCACGGTTCAAATCATCAAATAAATCCATCTTGAATTGTTCATCATTGTCGCGGAAAGTACATCATCTACGTAAATTAGCACCAATGCAATCGACCCATCCTAAATCTTGAAATACAGACAAGGTTCAGTTGCAATACGTTGGAATCCACGATTCAGCATCCAAGAGTTCAATTTCGTATTTCATTCCCTTCCTGATTGACGCAGTCCATATAGAGCTCGGTTCAATTTGTACACATGACCCTTCTTTTTGCATGGGAACCCATCGATCGCCTTCACATATTGATATATTTTCAATTTGGCGTTAAGATAAGCGGTATTAATGTCCGCACCATACACTTTGAGTCTCAACAATGCAGCATTGGCCAATGTCAATCGTAAAGATGACATTCTTGCCACTGGATCAAAGACCTCCGTAAAATCGATGCCTGGTCTTTGATAATTTCCAAGAGCGACAAGTCTCTCTTTAAATACACTACATACCCATCACGATCAGTCTTCAAAGCATAAACCCACATAGTTCGTACTGCTTGCGTATTCTCCGGAATATCTGTCCCATAAACTTCCTCAAACACGTCTTTATCTTCCAATGCTGCCATTCCCACAAGCTCATCCATTTGCCAAAAATTTGCATGCTTCGATCGCATTGCTTCACGATGATTTTTCGGTACTTTTAATCCAGAAGAGAGGATTGGTCTACCACTTTTGTCCAGCATACGTGTCATAAAATTTCCAATCCACTCTTCAAATCGGTATCGGGCTGGTTTACGACGTTCGGATCACAACCTCAGGCCAGTTCGTCGCACCTTAGCTTGTTCTCCCAGAGCATTACGGTCATTCTCAGAGGAGTTGTCATCACGTTGATTCCGTTTTCTGAGGTACTCTGGTATAATCACTCGCTCAGGATCGCTTTGCTCTCTTGGTCCAATCGGAACGCGAATGCCTCCGTCTACTGATTTACTTGATTCATTTTAATTTCGGTCACTTGAATCTTCATGATGTTGGTAGTCGTCGACCTTTTGGTCAGGATTTTCTCCATCAACTGATCCAAATTCTCCAGAAACAGAATATCCATCTCCATTTTCATCACCATTTCTCGATGTTCCATCACCGCTGTGCATAGATTGATTTAAATCATTTTCAAAGTCATTTCATCAGCCTCATTTTCGACACTGATCTCTTCTTGTGATTTGTTGGTCTCGTTGGTCCCAACACTACTTTGCCTCGATACATCACCATCATTACTTTTAGACACGTCAACAACGTTGGTCTCAACGCAACTTTGCCTCAATACATCACCATTATCCATTTTAGACACGTCACCAATCTCGCCCTCCTCGAGGTCCACGGTGTGCTTTGTTGAATGGATCTCGACGGATTCATGCGTGAAGCTTGAGTTTATCCCACTATTGTCATCATCACTATCTCAGACTTTGACTTGGCTCATACATTTACACGTCATTATCATCCTCATTTTCATGATCGTCTTCATATGGTTCTTCCTCCAGTGTTGAATCTTG
>CM047588.1:14954837-15029458 GCA_026184515.1 Peronosclerospora sorghi | reverse complement strand
TAGCGGTCGCCAAGGTGCAATGGGAGATTTTGGAGCGAACAGATTTGCTGGCAATCAGCCTGGTCTCGGAGGTGCCGCAGTAAGTGGTGGCAATGCGTTCGGTGGTGGAGATTTCAATCGTCGCCAGCGCCGTCGCTAGCAAGCGGTAACGATTTCAAATTGTCTCTAATTTTGTTGCACAAAGAGGGCCTTATAAGGTGAAATAATCGTTGAAAAATGGGATATCGTTTCAATAATGTATAACTGCTTGCTTTTGAGAACTTATTGTTACAGATTTAATGTGATCAGTAGAATTACATCCCACTATCGTACCTTTTGTTTCATCTCGACGAAAACCAGACCGGCCAGAAGTTATCGTAATCCGACTTTGATCATGCTCCGTCTGCCCTTCTGTTGAAGGGTAGTATTTTGACTTCAATAAATCTCCGTTCTCACCGAGAACAGTGGGACTTGTCCACAAAACCCGAAATCGGCATCGAGGGAAGCGAACATCTTGCCAAGTTTCGAGAAGCCATTTCTCGTGCTTCTTGGCATCGGTGGCAGCGTGATTTTCCGCCGACACCTTCCCCTCTTTTAATACCCAGGGGCCCACAACTATATTCTCGAGCTCTTGATTGCAAAGCGCTCAATCCGAACCGCGCGAGCAGTGTACCCAGTACTTGATATGATGGCTTGGTCAGCCGAAGAGTTTGACTCTTGATTCCGCTTGAGGTACGCCCCCAAATCTAAGAGATTGAACGCTCGAACTCAGAATTAGTGCTTTCAGTAACACTACGAGATTCCGTGTTAAGCACATCAAATCCAATCCAATCTGTCATGTGGTGTGGTAGTGCGTAACCGTAGTAACCGCGCATCCACTCGTCCGCGATGCGTGGTGCTCCGATTGAACGACGAGATATGCGGGATCTCTGCAAAATTCCTGCTCGATACAGGTATAGTGGAGTAATTCTAAATTGCCTAAAAAAGCGAATGCCTTAAGAAGAACTTGAGCAACATTCACACCCTTTGCAAGTAATATTCTATGCGTTAATCGTAATTGAAAACAAAAGAATTCCATGCGTGGCATATGAAATCCTTATTTTTTCGTTATTTCGGGATATCTTCCCGCCGTCCAAATGGTGGGTCTGGAAGAATAAGTCAATGAAATACCGACATATATAGCATTAAATTCTTAATCAAGGAGGTCTTCATAGAACTGCAAGACGTCGACATCGAACAATGTGTGTCGATATTCGGGTTGTGCTTACCCCCTCCACTGCTCGGTAGGTAGGGGCCAATAACCCACTTTGTACGGAACGCGCGGTCCCAAACAATCTATTATGGAATATGTGTTTATGCTTTAAAGAAGCAAAAGTGGCTGCTGCCACTTCTTAGTGCTGCTCTTGACAGTATGAGCACCAGGAGAATCAACACTTGGCACTCATACTCCGCTTATGCTTAGAGGTACTAGAACCCTTAAGACTCTGCTTGCTCAATTAGTAAAAATAATTTCTCTTCGGACTGTACGCCATGCTGCTACAGTCGATAGGCTCTATGCTCTAATCGTCATAGAGGATTTTGGCGACCTGTTTACGATCAGATCTTGATGCGGTAGCGTTACCTCAGTAATATTTTTGTACTGTCCTGACTCAGTGGCTAAACGTTTCTTCTCCATAATCTTTGTTTGCGCTCGAGCTTTCAGCTCGTGATTTAGCGCAAGCTCCTAACGATTATTTTCGAGTCGGCAGCTGTCTTTATGGAGCCGCCGTTGCTGCTCATTTTGCAACAGATAGACGTTATGTTGTATTGGTTTTGAAAAATTCCCATAATACACAAGTTATCATCTAGTTGGTCGATAATATGATCGACCAATCACCTTAAACAAGGGCGGATTTGATAACATAAGAATGATATCTAAGCTGTAATATCATTGTTCTAATTGGAACATTTAGGTTTTTAATTTGGATTATAAGCTTTTATTTTCCATTTTTAATGGAAATTTTTGAATTTGAATGTGATGAAACGCTACTACCTGGGACGCCGGGAGAGGGCTACATCGGGATGAGTTTGAAGTGAAGCGAAGCGCCGACGTCTTTTCGAACAGTTCGACACCTTATGGTTGAGTTCATCTCGATTTCTTGTTGCATTCTAATAGATATGGCGAACAATGCTGGATTGACGGATTGTGTAACAGGAATGATCCTGTTACGGGCTTACACTGTATTTTGCGAGGAAGCGCGCAATACAATAAGGGCAGGATTAGTTGGTAACAACTAATCCTATACTAAAAGTAAATATAAATATTTACTTATTCTTTAGAATGCAAAATTAAGAGTGTTATTAAATGGGTGGTTAGCGGCTAACCGTATAGTAATTACCTAACTAATATAATAGTATCAAGTATTAAACTAACTGTACTATTAGTTAACCTGTATGATTCGGCATTTATACCGAATCGACTTTTCCTTCGTAGATTATAATAACTTATAATCTATTATTTGAATTTCAGACAACGCGTCTGAAATTCAACTGTGATATTATAACTTGAATATCAATTATGTTTAATGGCACCCCATTACATCACCCCCCACTTAAGGTGGTTGGCCAATAAAAATTCTTATTTTGGCCAATCCTAGGTGGCACTTGTTGGTCGGAATTTCTCATTCACCAACTGATTGACCATCGACTCGATGGTCAAGGCACGCGGCGGCGCTCTAAAGAGCGCTGCTGAAAACAATGAAGGAGCTTCTTCCTCCGCCTCAGCACTAGGTGCTGAGGTGTTGAGTGACAACGGTGGCGATGCATTAGCAGCGTCAACTACGAAAAGGTCGGAAGACGTACCGTCTTCGACCACAGATGCTGCTAAGGCGGCATCTGGCAAGAAACAGGGAGATGTTGCTAATGCAACATCACGCACGATGACAACCCCCGAATCGTGTGTTTCCAGGAAGGGTTCTTCCATGTTCGGAGACAGTTGTGACTTCGAACAAAGTGATCGGGGCAGAGCTGTCCCCGAGAAAGGATCGAGAGAGTCGAAACTCGCTAGGTGCTCATCTCCTAACAGCGATGATAACTCTTGTGTCGCTGTCATAGCTGACAGCGACAATGATCATCACAGATGGTTGCGGGAACGCAGAACCGCACCTGGACCAAGTACGTCTCCACGTCGGGGTGGTTTAACCCCGGCGCGTGGTGTTGAAGCAGGAGGTGTTCCGCCTGCTAAAAGAGCTCGAACAGAAGCGGCGCCTGCCACTTCTGAAGCGTATCATCGTACGGAACCACATGTTCCGTACAAAGTGGGGTTTTGGACCCCTGGATAGGCTATTGCCCCCAACAGTGGCGGTCACCGTAAACGGGACTGTCAGTATGCGTTGTTCGATATCAACGTGCTGGATGACTGCGAAGACATCCAGTCACGTCGATTCGATCGAAGTACAGACGATAGACGTCTGTACTTTATCGACCTCTTTTTCTAGGTTCGATATATTCGAGCCGGAAAGGGTCAAGGAGGAACAGGGACAATAAAGACGCCCTGACGCAGAGTTGGAATGATTTTGTTTACAACTACAACAAAAGCCCAGATGATTACGTGAATAAAGTTCACGTAATGCGCGAGCGCATTTTAAAGCACTCACGAACAGGCAAAATGGAATACATCCATTTTGCTTGCATCAAAGAAGGGTTGAACTGTGGTGTCCCTTCTCACCTCGTTTGCCCGCGGTGTACGCAGGGCGCTCCTCGTCTGTCAGAGGAGGAGTTGCGGGGGTACGGTGGTTTTTCAGTACCCGCCGAAATTCAGGGTTTAATTGATACCCTGAATGCAACAGCACCTACTGTTGATGCTACTTCGCATTATGAGTTTGAGACTCCTTCTAAAACTCGGTCAAAAGGTCTGGGGCGTCGGCCCTCAGAACCTCAATCGGCTCCCAAGAGTCGAACTCTTGGGGGTAACCCATCCAGCGTACTAAGTACTCGGTACGCTGCCCCTTCTTCGAAAGCACCGAGCGCTTCGAGATCAAGCGCTCGAAAATGTATCTCTTATTCCCCTGATTGTCGATCAGGGGCGGCGAAGGTTGAGAATTCCCTCGCCGTTGTTGTTGCGGAGCATGGTTCTTTGCTCCTCAAACTCGAGGAGGGTTGTTCCTCCTTGAGCATCGATATGTCTCACTCTGTGAAGACATATCGGTCTCTTCGCGAAAATGTCCGCGACATCCTCGGGGCGCACACTGACCTTCAGCAGAAGAATGATCTTCTGTACATCGAGCTTTCCCGCTGTAAGGAAGAGCTCGATCGGCACAAGGCTGATCTTGAGCAGTCGAAGGCGGAGGTAATGACTCTCCGCTCTGCTCATCAACGGCTGGAAGCCGATTACAAGTCTCTCTTGGGAGACTTGGAGAAGCACGGTATCTTCCGTGGTTCTGTGTCTCGTCACAAGACAAAGACGAATGATACGGTTTGAGCCGCCCAAATTGAATGTTGGGTGAAGCCGCATTGCTTTGGGAATGTCAAAGTATAGGCATTCCCCCGAATCTCTTGGACCTTGAAAGGTCCAATGTACTTAGGAAGCGACTTCCGTGTAGGGAAGTTGCTTATTGCATGTATAGGCAAATTAGTAGTACTTAGTAATACCAATTCGCCTTTCCGAAAGGAGTTTTTGTTCTTCCTTCCTTGCTTGTCTGCATTTTGCTTCTGCTTATCCAAAGCAGAAGCAAGTGCATCTTTTATATGGCGTATTACAGCTTGGATCTGTAATACGAATTCATCTACTGCTTTATCAGCAGTAGGTGCGTTGCCCTCATTGTCTACAGCCATTGCTGCAGACACATATTCATCATATGCAGCTTCAGTTTCATTTGAATCTGCTTCCGCTTATACTGTACTTTCAGTAGAAGGGCCATCGTTTTGTTCACAAGTTGCAGTTGCAACTTGCGCATTGACACGCTCAAAATTTGAGCGGGTCCATCCCCCACATAGATTTGGCGTACAGCCAAGTAAAGCTGGGGTTCGTGTATGCCTTAATGCATTCACGTAGAACGGTGTATGCTTAGTTTAAGCATGCACCGAATTGTTAATCGCGAATTCAGTGAGTGGCAGATAGTCACTCCACTGTTCAAAGGCATGTGCGTATGATCGCAACATGTCTCCGAGAACGCGGTTAACCCGTTCCGTCTGCCCATCCGTTTCCGGATGGTCCGCAGTTGACATATTCAACTGGGTTCCCAACAATGAGAACGTTTCTTGCCAGAAACGTCCTGTAAATCTCGGATCTCGATCCGAGACAATGTCTTCCGGTATTCCGTTTGCACGGAATACCGTATCAACGAATATCCGCGCTGTTTGAGCGGCGGTTACGTTCGCTGATACTGCAGTAAGATGTACCATCTTACTGAAACGGTTTACAAAGACCACTATTCCGGTCTTCCGACTATTGTCGGGTGGAAGACCGAATACGAAGTCCATTGAAATGGACTTCCAACACTCTGTCGGAACCGGCAGAGATTGCAGCGAAGCCTGTGCATACTGCGCAGGCTTAACGCGCTGGAAAATCTCGCAATCGCGTACGTATTTCCGTACCCACTTGTACTGGATTCGCCAGTAAAAGTCACGTGCGAGAGAAGCGTATGTCTTCTCTCGACCTTGATGCCCCGAAATCGGTGAATCATGATACTCAAACACAATTTGATGTTTGAGATCATCGTCGTTTGGAACGAAGATGCGACTTTCATCTTTTTGGTCTGTGCTGTAAAGCAGCAGACCATCGTGCAGTCGATATCGATGCACTCAAGCGCGGAGGAACTCTGGGAGTTCTTCGCGCTTCTAACTTGATTCATTAGTTAAGTAATCAATCAACAGACGTGTCTCCTCGTCTGTTTTGTACGCCTCGCGTACTTGTCGTATAATTGACGACGACAAAGCAGTGCAACGGATCGCGTTTGCACTGGCACCTTCGGTTACGGACGGTTTCGTCTCGTAATCTGGCCTTCGTGATAGCGCATCCGCTATCACGTTCAACTTTCCGGGTTTGTATTCAACCGTAAAGTTGTATTCAGCGAAGAATGACAGCCATCGAGCCATTCTTTGAGAAATGTGTGGTGAATTCACGGCCGCGCGTAGCGACGCATGGTCCGTGTAAACCACAAACGGTCTATATCCCAAGAGATAGATCCGAAACTTGGCCAATGCATACTTCATGGCAAGGAGTTCCTTGTCATGCACTGGATAGTTGCGCTCGGCTGGGCGCAACTGACGCAATTGATAGCAGATTACGCGATCACGATCATCGTGATCACGCTGCATCAAAGCACAGCCGATAGCGAAATCGCTCGCGTCGCAAACGACGTGGAACGGACGCTCGTTATCGGCTATAGCCAAGACAGGCGCTTCATCCAAGATTTGCGTGACTGCATCAAAAGCATCTTGGCATTGGGTATCCCAATGCCATTCGACATCTTTCTTAAGTAATTGAGAAAGAGGTCGTATTAACCCAGCATAGTTGCACGAATACTGCAAATATGTTGCCAGCCCAAGGAACTTTCGAAGCTCCTTAACGTTGTTTGGCGTAGGCCATTCAACGATCACCCTGATCTTTTCTGGATCAGGACGCACCCCGTGCTTGCCCACAAAGCATCCAAGAACGAGTATCTCAAGTGCACCAAAGGTGCACTTCTTTAGATTTTCATAGAGCTTATGCTTACGCATAAGTTCTAACACTCGACGTAGATGTTCCCTATGGACATCTACATCGCTTTTATCGTGTTCACCTTTACTATGGATGAACACGTCATCGAAATAACTCGGTGCGAATTCTCGCACCGGGCGTAATAGATGCGTTACGCATATGTTAAACGTAGCAGGGGCATTTCGAAGCCCCTGCGGCATAACAAGCCACTAACAAAGCATGCCGCTTGGGGTGCTTACCGCCGTGAGAGGGATATCCTTCTCACGCATTAGGATTTGATAAAATCCATCTCTTAGATCGAGAGCACTAAAGATGGTGCTCCCGCACATGCCATCTATGATGACATCTTTTCGCGGTATCGGCGTCTGTGCCGATACCGTCGCTGCGTTCAGCTTGTTGTAAGCGTGAACGACTCTCCACCCACCTGTGGACTTTTTCACACAAAAGGTGGGGGTAGAGTGCGGTGAGATAGACTCCCGCACTTGGCCTGCTTTACGACGAGCTTCGAAAAACTTGTCGATCGCTTTTACTTGATCACGCGGCAACGGCCATTGCCGCGTGACACAATACTTCGTGCCTGGCACGAGGTCAATTTCATGACGAGTTATCTTATCCTTAGGGAGCTCGCTAGGTACTTCTTCTGGGAATACGTCAGCGTATTCCCGAAGTACCTCATAAAATGGGGAGTTCGCTTTAAGTAACTCCCAGCTCTGCGCTTCAAAGAGCTGAACTTTGGTTTGGTCATTGGGAACCTCGTTCCCAATGTTTTCCACTTGTAATGTGGATATTCGTTCACGAATATCTACTACATCATCTGTTGCTACGATAATACAGATCTGTTCGATCTGATCATCGTGCAAGTTTCTCATAAATTTCTTCCAGCTTAGAGCTGGAAGAGCCATCACCTCCGAACCTTCTTTCGGAGGGTGTTCCATCAACAGAGACTGGGTAGATAATCCGGTATCCGTTTGCGTCAAGACGTTGATCGTCTCTACGGAACTGCCCTTGCAATCAGACGCACTCTTCTGATTGACTGCTACACGGTGATTACGATTCAACGCGTGCGAATACTCATCATCATGGTGGCCACTGCCTACCATGGAATTTTCTTGGCGATCAGATGTGCTCGTCTGATAGGCCGCCTGTTCTGCGCAACGGTGGTCTTTATCAACCGTGTGCATGGCTAACGCAACGTGGTGGGCACTGGCCACCACGGAGTTGTGCTCACGATTGCACTCGATCGTGAGTTCACTCTCATCAACACGGAATTCTTTCGTCGTGTTGGAACCTTCGGTCGCACAGTGGGTGTTTCCCACTGTGGATACTATTTCATTCTCACGGTGCACCGTGGATATCACTTCATTCTCACGGTGGTCTTTATCACCCGTGGAATGTTTCTCTCCAACATGCAACGACTCTTCTGTTGCGTGTTGTAGTCCCTCTGGACTCTCACCAGCGGAGGTACCTTCCGCTGATCGTGTCAGAACAGACCTGGTGGTGCCATAGCTATCCACCAGACTGTCTGACGCTGCGGTTGTATCTTCTGATACAGCCGGATTACACACAGGGTGATCAGATCCTGTGCGTCCGCCGCAGTCGATCGACAGGTTAACCCAGTCGATCGAAGGTTTAAACTTGGACATCCATGGAATTCCAAGTATCACATCGAACTTGTCATCTAAATCAAGGACGATGAATTCATCCTCGAATGACAGTTCATTCAACTCGAAGAGTGTTTTAATCACACGCTTTGGAATAGTCATGGTTGCACCTGTTGCTAACCGGACTGACAACATACTTCGTGGGGTTTCTACCTCCACGAAGCTCAACAGCGTTAGACTCAGGGTTATAACGAAATTGTTTGACGCTCCTGTGTCAAACAAAGCTCGCATGGGGACATCGCTCCCGTGCGGCTTAACCTCTAGGGTGATAAGTGGCTTATCATCACCCTGCACCTTTTGACAGGACATAGTCCCGTCTGGGGCTATTACCCTCACATGCCCTATGTCGGCATGTGGGATAACATTCCCAGTAGGGCTCCCCGACCCTACTGGTGATCTAAGTTTTTTGCACCAACAGGGTGATGTCCCTGTTGGTGTCGCCGTGCAGCGGACGGTTCCGTCCGCTGACTGCGTGGCACCGGATAAGGTGCCATACACGCATGGGCAAAATGCCCCATTTTCGCGCATCTATTGCAGCGAATGTCCTTCTTAAATTTCGGTTGCTTCGAGTTCGAAGCAACCGAAACCGATATGTCCATCGGCACTGGACCTCCACCGCCCAGGATCTGGCGCGGGTGGCTGTTTCTTGAGACGAAGTGTGAACTTCGTCTGCCCGACTGCTGATTGTTGACATGCTGTTACGGCATGTCAAAAGCGAAGGTCTGTTGAGCCCTTCGGCTGTACCCAGCATGCGATGACGCTGATCGCATGCTGAACTCTTCACGGATGCTCATATCAATGGCATCCCTTAGAGTCTTTGGCGGGTGCCGGTAAAGACTCTGTTTGACGGGACCATCATTGAGTCCCTTCATGAAGCCAGTGACCTGCATAGTGTGGTGAAGTGACTGGAATTTATGGTTGAATGTATACGACAAGTATGCATCGGTCGCATACGATTGGATGGTTTTGGCCAATCACGTGATATTTAATGGTCCACGACATCATGGTCCACGACAAGCCTGGATAAGTACGCAGGATATGGTCGCATATGATTTTGACCAATCACGTGATATTTAATGGTCCATGACATCATGGTCCACGACATCATGGTCCACGACAAGCCTGGATAAGTACGCAGGCCTGGATAAGTACGCAGATCTGGATAATATCGAAGCCAGTGCTGAAGTAACCAAGAAGTAACAAGGTGAACAGATACTGGAGGTAGATATAGGATTTCTTAATACTTTTAATATAATCAAATTTCCCCCTTTACGAGCAGTCGCCACACCAACCAAAAGAAACCTTTTCCAATCCTATACAAAAACTAAGTACAACCCGAGGACACCTTTAAGTGAACGCTTGTTACAGCGTAATAAAGATCCTCTGCGGTTATCTAAGTTGAGGGGAAGCCTGAGTGTTACCAGGAAAGTGTCCATTTTCAGTGACTTTGTATTAAGGTTCGGCAGTAAGTACTAAGAACCTGGGAACTTTAATCAAGAGAAGTGTATTGTATCGCTTCCTTGTGTTGTTTTTGAGTGGAAACCTCGAAAATTTAAGTTCCTTCACGACAACTGGTGCCGCGACCCGGGACTTCACGTCGACTTGATATAATTTCACATATAAAATGGCTTTAGTGTGTACTGAGGGAGAGAAGGAGCTGGTCTTTACTTTACAGCACGCTCAGGATGACCCTCACAGAACATACACTTTCTCTGATGCCTGTTCAAGAATGGCACGGTATCAACGACATGTATTAAAGTTGCCTGGGGACTCACATAGTTGGTTTCACTATATGAAATCCGTAAGGTGGCAAAGACTGCCCCTAATTTTAGAGTTAGACAATACCTTACTTCTTTTGGAGGACTGAAGGAATCAATAGAAGCTATAGAGACGCTGCTTAGAAATTGTGGCTACGAATTTGTACGACGGGAAGAATTTGCCACTGAATATGACTTCGATCTGGATCGTACTGCAAAAGATATTGGGTTGATGGTGTCACTATTTCTAGCGGAGAATCAGTGGGAAACATCTTTAATGGTGTACCGGAAAGAGGCTACTGACATCAGCCCGACTTATTACATTGTGGCAGACACCACCCACACACCAGTGAAGGATTCCAAACCACCATGTATGCAGGAGCTGTGTAATGATGATGAGGTGGAAGACGCTATGGATTGGAAGCCAAAACGTGGCCGTCGAGTACAAAAAAAATTGGAATTTTCCTCGGATGAGGACGAGGTCATGTCAACACCACGACCAGTATCGCATCAACAGGACCCTGTGGTAGCAAATTTAGTTCAAATGATGCAAGATGGACACTTAAGTTTGGAGGAGCTGACTAAGATTAAAGCAGCTCTATCAGCTAGTCGCACGCCTGACACCACGAGAGGGGAGAATAGTGCAGCCTATCAAAGATCGGCGGCTCCGGAAAAGGCATATCCCAACCCGCCGAACACATCAAGAAAAAGCATGTCAAGTGGAGAGTACAATACGTGGACATCATCAGGTCAGCCTGTCACAGCTATCATTCAGAATACAGATATTAAGGCATTTGACGGCAATAAACAAGACGCGGGCAGTGCAAGGGCATGGGTTACAAGATTTTTCCATGTGGCAAATATTTCGCGTTGGGATGACGATCAACGGCTAGGAATGTTTGTGGATAGTTTGACGAACACGGCGTCTTGGTGGTATGAGCAATTGGCGGACACCGTGAAGTACGATTGGAATGCTGTGATAGATTTATTCCAGCGGAAGTTTTGTGTGGACAAAGTGTCGCCTAGGGTCATGTATTCGAGATTGACCCAGAAACAAGATGAGCCAGCAACCACATATTTGTATCGGCTAAATGCCGCTGCGTTACGAGCTGGAATGGATTTCCGAGACGTCTATAACGCTTTATTGTTGGAGGAACACATCCAACAATTCTTTGACACTATTCATGATCGTGTCATACAAATGCAGTATCAGCATTTGACATTCAATAATGTTGAAGAATTGGAAAGGGTGTTGACGAAACATGAGGCACGTTTGACAAGGCCAGGGAAGAAAACGATTGCGCGCAAGGGTGCCGAAGTGATATACGAAGATGCGCAACCCAGTGTACACATGATGGGCGGTGAAGTACATACAATGCAGCGGACTCATAATAATAATGATGGGGGCGTGGTATGTGAACACTGCAATCGAAAGGGACATGATAAGGAGAAATGTTGGAAGTTGCAGACGTGTGAGCATTAAAAAACAGTTGGCCACGATATAAAGTATTGTCGGAAGTTCATCGAAGAGATGGCCGAGATGCGGAGCAAGCTGAAGTCCGGGGAACTGACCAAGGACAAGTGGCCGCACAGTTAAATGCCTAACCCCACAGTGCGTTGCGACCACTGTCAAAAAAATGGGGGGGGCATTGTCGAGCAATGTGAAAGCAACACCGCGTTCACCCTTCATAATAAAGGAAAACAAGAAAAATAATACATTTTGCATGGAAGAATCACTCACTATGGAAGAGGATCAAGAAACGACGAAAATACAAGAAAAAGAGGATACACAAGTTAAATTTGAAGAAAAAGAAGAAGAAAAAGAAGACGCATCAGCGACTACCGAAACAGTAGATGTCTCGGCTTATGTCACGCTGGTTGGATAAAAGAGAGGGATAACGGGAAGGATGGCAACAATTGACCGAGACGACAAAGCCTGCATCTCAAGTATACGTTAGAGGGGCAATTGATGATTTGGAACTGCCGTTAATGTTGGATTCTGGTGCGAACATTTCAGCTTTGCATACCAATGTAGAGAATATGTTACATATAGCAGTCAGGATGTTTGATACCCCGACTAGCTTTTGTGGTGTAACAGAGAGCACCATTGGCGCAATTGGTTTGGCCACGGTCAAGATACGGATGGGCCCATCGGTTATCTTTAAATGTGAGATGTGGGTAGCCGACATTGATTCGCAAGCTCTAGCAATACTTGGGACAAATTTTTTGGTGAAGGAGGGGGTGATTCTGAATATGAAAGATCAAAGTTGTCAGATCCCCAACGAAAATCTGCTACCTTTAATGACTCAAGAAGATCGAGCTTCCGAAGAATATATGCTAACACAGGAATGAATTATGGGGAGTGCTAGTATGCCAATTAGTTGGTCAAGTATACATGCGGTGCAGATGGTTGGAGATAACCCCCCCCCCGCTATATATGTGATGGATGGTATAGACCCATTGAAGGTAGATCAGACCAAATTGGAAAAGGAGGTCTACCTACATGAAGAGGTGGAGATGTCGGCTGAAGCGATGGAAGAACAGCTGGCACTTATTCCTGAAGTACAACAAGGTCCGATAACTCCACTGATATGGCAAACGCATACATAGGAGAGCCCGGGATTACCCCCAAGGAACAAGAGGACCAGTTACGATCATTGCTATACAGGTATGCTGATGTGTTCATAAGTTCTGGTAATGCGCTGCCACCACCGGCTAGGGGTGTGGTTTGCGATGTGGATGTTGGAGGCAATTCACCTATATCTCAGAAAGCGCGCAAGGTACCAGCGCATATCCTACCAAAGTTGTATTAGTTGATACGAGGCCTGTTACAAGCAGGATTAATTAAGTATTCGGAGTCAGCTTGGGCCTCACCAATCGTGATCGTGTTAAAGAAGAATAAAACAGACATACGATTGTGCATTGATTATCGAGCTTTGAATCAAAAGACAAGACTGATGGTGTATGCCATGCCTTTGGTAGATGATCTTCTAGACAACTTTGAAGGAGTTAAATGGCTATGTTCGATGGATAATGCGAGTGGGTATTGGGCTGTACCTATGACAAAAAGGGCTCGGTTAATTACCGCTTTCATTTTCCCGCTAGGACACTTTGAATGGATCCGAATGCCACAAGGATTAAAGAATGTGCCGCAAATATATCAGCGTATAGTGGACAATGCCTTGTGGACAATGGTCCGACGCTCACAACAGATGGGGTTGATGTGCAAGATCACGAACGATGATACCACTATGGATATCGATGATGATGTCACATATGTTTTGGAGACGGACGTACCCCTGTCACAAGATGTATTTCATAATGGTCAAGTGGTGGAAAGTGATGAGCGACCTATCATTGGGAGGCGCTCATACATTGATGACATTACGTTCGGGGCAAGTAATTGGGATACACTGTGTTTAATGCTTGGGAACCTTTTGTAGTCGTTCAAGTATTGGAGAATCACTATAAGCTTACCCAAGAGTGCGTTTGGGAAGAACAGTGTGGAGTTCCTGAGTCATCGCATATCTGCAAAAGTAATCAAAGCGTCCCCGCGAAATTTAGAGTCAATTATCAAGATGGCATTTCCACGGACATTAAAAGGGGTTCAGAGATTCACGGGCAGTCTGATTTATTATCTTAGGTTTATCGACAACTTCGCTACGTTAGCGGCATCACTATATGAATTGACAGACCTGCAGTTAAGAGATGGAACTCAATTGGAACACGCTGAGAAGTCTTTTGCATTGTTGAAGGATCGGCTTGTGCATGAACCGTTGCTACGACATATCGAGCGTGCGAAACCATTAAGTGTAATTATATACACTAATACGTGGGCATTTGGAGCAACAGTGTGTCAAGAACACGATGTGATCTTGCACCCAGTAAGATACGTCAGTAAAGTGTTCAAAGATGCGGAGACACGATACACAGGAGCAGAACAGGAGGTGCTAGCTTTGTTGAAGACGATACATGATGCTAGCCATATTTTATTTGTGCAGCATATAACTGTATATGCAAGGTACTCCATGATGCGATGGCTCTTCACATCTAAACGTTTAACGGGAAGAGGAATTCAATGGGCGGTGATGTTATCTCCATGGTCGCTAGAGATTATACGAACGGACCATGAAGGCGTTGGCCTGCCCGCATTATTGGCTGCATCGATAGTGCCTGTGGAAAAAATGAATGCAGTATTAGAAGATATCGCGCCACTAAATACATTGAAGGACACGCCAATTATTAGACCAATTCCAGGATTGTGTCGCCAAAGTACTGGATATGTTTTGTCATTTGATGGTGCAGTACGGATAAAAAATAATCCTAAAGGCACATTTGGTATGATATTATGGGAGTTGCCTACTTGGGAGGTGATGGCAGCTGAATATGGAATCCAGGACAACCTCACCGTGAACTATAGTGAATATCATGGCTTGATCGGCGTACTACAACTTGCGCAAGCACATCATATAAGCAAGGCAATAGTATGTGGAGACTCGAGGTTGGTGATTGTACAAGTCAATGGAGATTTACGCTGTAACCATGCTTCGTTACTGGTCTGGCTAATTAGAGTGCACTCGCTGGTCGAAACTTTTGAGGCGATTAGTCTAGTGAATGTGGCACGCAAGTATAACCAAGCGGCAGATTTCCTCACACAGTGCGCAATGAAAGAACAAAGATCAGGGAATCTCACAAGTGAACAACAAATGATGGACCTGAAATTGTTGAACCGATTACCAGAGTTATTGTATGCCAATGCAGATGGTCCCCCAGAAAGGGATAAGATTGAGGACATCGCAGAGGAGATTACTCAACCGACTGACAGAAGTGGGGGTAATTCAAGTGACGAAGCGCAAGTGGATACCACGGAAGTCAGTGTATGGGGAGATGATGGACATCAATCACCACAAGTATTTGTAATCGCTCGCAGCATGGGTAAACTGAAGAAAGGACATTGTCAATAACCAGGAAGTAAGACCGTGGAACAAGGGGTGGATATAGAAGAAGATACGCACTCTGCGAAATACGGTACTGTCGAAGCTAAACAAAGCCGCGAAGATACAGAAGAGGATCCCTATGAAACGGCGCCCGCCATTGGACTTGAGCGAATAGCATCAACTGAGAATGATGACGATTGGTGCGGGAAGGTTATAGAGTATCTGAAGGGAGAAGATGACAAAATAAACTCCGCCAGCGAATGGAAAAGGGTGGCTCGGCATGCGATGATGTATGTATTGGACAGTAAAAATTTTCTATATTACGTCGCCTGCACACGAAGCAGAACTGAGGACCAAGCGTGGAGATTGGTCGTACCATATATATTGCAAGAGGATGTGTTACATGCCTACCATGTTGAGATTGGTAGTGGGGCGCACCAAGGAGTTGGAAAAGTCTATGCTCGTTTGAGGTCTAAGTATTACTGGAGAGGAATGTATGCCCATATCGAAAATTATATCGCAGCATGTGAAGATTGTGCCACGGCTAAAGGAAAGCCGAAGTACCAGGGGAGTACTAGTGGCAATATTGTGACATCAAGACCCTTTCAGATTCTGGCCATGGATTTTGAATTACCTCTACCACAGACCACTATGGGTCATGAAGCTTTATTGTGCTTTATCTGTGTGTTTTCTGGATATGTGATCCTTATCCCAATGAGCACCACTACAGCCCAGGATGTGGAAGAAGCATACATGGTGGGTGCCTACAAGAGATTTGGAGCGCAAGAAATGCTAAGACATGATCGAGACCCAAGGTTTATGAGTTCGGTATTTAGGAGGTTTAATCGGATGCTGAATCAGAAACAGAGGCCTACATTGGCATATCGGCCACAAGCCAACGGCAAACAGGAGAGATCGGTGCAGACAGTGATTAAGGCAATAAAATGCTATATAACGGATCCAGAACAGAGAGATTGGGATGAATATGTGGCACCACTGGAATTTGCTTTAAATACTTCAGTGGATCTACAGCACCATCAAACTCCATTCTATCTGGTACATGGATGGGAACCCCGAACCACCATGGAGGTGATGGTACCGCCAAAGGATCAGTCTGTCACGGAACAAGATGCATTAGATTGGAGGTTAGCTGTAAATAAAAGGCACATGGAGGCCCAAGCGCAGGCAGCCATCATCCGGGAACAAGTGAGTAAAGAAAGAGCCCAACATCATAACGAGAAATTCGAGTCAAAGCTATGTTCGACTAGAAAAACCGCTTACCGCCCTGGAGAGTTAGTATGGCTGTATCACGATTTGGTTAAGCCAGGGTTGGTAAGAAAGTTGGCTCATTTGTGGCATGGCCCATACGTGGTGGATGAACGGGTGAATGATATGGTATATCGGTTAGTGATACCAACAGATGAGAGTCAAATATTCCAGTTAGTGCACATTGCTAGACTGAAGCCTTATATCAGCAAGATGAGACGGCCCCGTGAAAAGATTCAGACCAAGGATGCGTTAGAGTTAGATGAAGCATTACTTCCGGAAGATTCCTGGTATGAACCTGGCAGAGAGGATGAATGGGAAGTGGAACGTATCGTGGATTGTCGAGTGAAACATCGGACAAGAAACGGGCGTCGGGTGAAAGAATACCTTTTCAAGTGGAAGGATACCGAGGAGATGACGTGGGAGCCCGAAGACAACCTTTCTTGTACCATACTCTTGTATGAGTTTGATGCGCAGCGAGCTTGGGATAATAGACACTACGCAGCCCAGACGGCAGAAGAGGACATCACTGAAGGGGAAATGTAGACGACTCAGCAGAGAACAAGGGTGAAGAGGAGAGACGACGGAAGAGATAAAAAGAAGATAACAAGAAGTCGAAGCAAACAAGAAAAAGAATCCCCAGAAGATGTAGTACATCCCTATAACGGACCCACGTTGGTTGTGATGAGTAGAATGCGGACCCAAGTTGGTTGAACTAGGGGAAAGTCAGAAGATACAAACACAAACGAAAATATAACAGAAAGACGCATGTTTGAACATAATTGGAAGATGTTTGGAATATGTGGATACATTACGTGATTACCTATGTTGAATGGAGCTATATAGCTAAATAATGAACATAATTTGGATAGTGAGTCCATACGGTCTCAATGACTTGATGATGTGATGTGGAGAGTGCGCGAAGAGATGCCTATACAGACCCAAGAGGTGAAAAACCTGTGCATCCCACACAAAATACGACAAGATAACAATAAACCAGCACAAGATCGTACGAAGAGATACTTCACTAGGTCTTAAGGGTGCAAAAACCGTACGGTGGCAACAAGATGATACGAAGAGATACCTATCACGGTCCAAAAGGTGCGAAACCTGTACATCTAACGCAACATGATATGACTATACCTGTGCGTCAACGAATCCCGTACGAAGAGATACCTCACGAGGTCCCAAAGGTGCAAAACCTGTATGGAGAAGCACAAGATGTTAATAAAAAACAAGCGAGTCACAAGTACAGTAAACCTGAGTGTCGAGGGACGCTAGGAAAAAGACAACCGGTTGGGGTGTTAGCGGTGCGAAACCTGCATAACAACCATGAAAGACACAGGAGTAGAAAATGACTGAGCTCAAGCAGTAACAGCAGAGCCTCATCATGATGGGGTAGGAGTCAAGTATAAACTTGCCCCCAGAAGTGTAACGAAGCGAGTGAACCACCTGTTACACAGAGGAAGGTGATACATATTAATGGAAGAAGAAGAGAGTATAATGCCATGGTTGGAAGGGCACTCACCGGATGGAGTCATACATGACAAGCTGTTAGAGTTCGGAATACACGTGCGTAAGTTTGAGGACACGCGGACTACCTGTGGAGCCTGAGCATGGTATACCTAATTTTGGATGAGATTATAACGGGATTTTCAAGTGGAGTTTTCTGGCAAATCCTGGGATATTTCATGGTCCACGACATAATGGTCCACGACAAGCCTGGATAAGTACGCAGGATATGGTCGCATACGATTGGATGTTTTTGGCCAATCACGTGATATTTAATGGTCCACGACATCATGGTCCACGACACCATGGTCCACGACATGATCGTCCACGTCAGGTCTGGAAAAGTTTACAGGGCTGGATAAGTATACAAGCCTGGATAAGTACGCAGGATATGGCCGCATACGATGGGATGGTTTTGGCCATTCACGTGATATTTAATGGTCCACGACATCATGGTCCACGACATGATCGTCCACGACAAGCCTGGATAAGTACGCAGGATATGGTCGCATAAGATTGGATGGTTTTGGCCAATCACGTAACATTTGACCGTCCACGACATCATCGTCCACGACGTGATCGTTTACGACACTACCGTTCACGACAGTAAATCCCAGAGTGTGATTGGTCTAAAGGTGACAGGCTAACTTAATGACACACTAGTCTTAAAGGAGTTAACGCTTGGAGAACCATCGAGGGTTGCAATCGGAACGGCAGAAGATGAATAAGGAAGACATGATACACACATTGTTGAGTCTAAAAGAGTCGGGAGGCCCAGCCAGTGGAAGAGAACACAACGGGGAAGAAGTTTGCATATCAGGGGATATCCCTCGTAGTATGGCCGGACTACAACCTGTGACTGAACGAAAGTCTGCACATACACACCCTTCTGAATGGACCAACCATGAGAAGGAGGAGTTGCTACGCATACAATGTGGGAGTAAGAATCAGAAGAAGTCAGTCTCCGAGATAAGCAACTTATACAATCAGCGGTGTCAAGAAAAAGGATGGACCAAGAGAACAGAAGCTAGTGTTGAGATTATGCTAAGGCGATAGGGATCTAAACGGAAAAGGGATAATGAATGGACTGAGGAGGAGATGAAGTTGTTGACAGAGCTAATAGAACAAAAATCCACCACCACTCATATGGCTGATCTGTATCCGGTGCAATTCCCACAAGCTAAGAAGATGCGCACCAGAACATCTATATAAAATAAGATACAAGCCTTGCGCCTACGACAGAAAGATATGGGAAAATCCCGGATACTATTGTATGGGGATGATAATCAACGTGAAGACAGAAAAACTAGCAGGAGATGGACCCCACAAGAGGATCTTATATTGAAAGAGGCGATCGAACGTGGAGAACTGGGTGTGAACTTAATTGCTAAGAAGTTACATGACACATTAAGCACGGGCAGACTCAAGTACACGCCGAGAACATATGCATGAATCAAACAAAGACTCCATCGATTAAAACGTTGGGTACAGAGCGTCGAGCATGCCGTTACAAGACCAGGTCCACAGTCGGAACAAGAAATCTCTACGAACGCCGAGGAAGAGCAACGTATCGCGGATGATGAGATACCAGGGAGCCCAAATCCATCATCAGGAGAAGAAGGAGAGTCAGAAAGTGCGCAAGATGTTGTGTTGACTCAACTTGAATTTCAGAGGATGGGTGCTGAAGATGTCAATACGTGTAAAGATGTGGAGCTTGCAGACGCAGTACAAGAAGCAGAAGAGACCAACTCCAGTGCAATCGCCGAACAGCAAGAAATGGTGGACGAAAACACATTAGAATCAGCACTGAGTGAGAGACAAATTGACAGCACCTTAAACGATGATGGAGAATCAAAGCGAGACAAATCCACGAACATAGATCCTATAGAGTCTACGGAAGGTCCAAATGCAAGTCTTAGTGGAGACGATGCGGAAGAGACCGAGACCAAAGAGGATGAGCTTCCGTATAGACGAGATTTAGGTGTGACAGAGGAGGAGAATAAGTGCGCCTCGGAAGGCATAGACTTTCCTACAAACACTGTGCACACCTTTGAGGAGATGTGTAGAGAAAATCCGCACAATCTTATTCCGACGTCATTAGAAGTGGAAGGGGAATCAGACATGGTGGAAGAGTTGGTGTTGAATCAACGTGAACGACAAAGAATGTCAGCTGAGGATATCAATGTATGCGGAACTGTGGAGATCGGAGAAGGTACATTGCAAGCAATAGAAAAGACAAACTCCGGTAAAACCTGCAAATGTCAGAGGTCGGGGGATGATAAAATAGTGGTACCAGTGCGAAACGAAGAACGACGTGACAACACTCTAACCGATGTTGGAGAGTCAGAACGAATCATCCCCACAGCCATATATTTAACATAGTCGGCGGAAGACTCAAATTCAAGTCTTTGTGAAGGTAATGAAGTTACCAAATAGACAGGACCTCAGTGGACCAGAAGAGGCGAGTAATTGCGTTTCCGAAGAGATAACTCCCACTACAAGCACAGTACAGACTGTGATGAGGTGTGTGGAGAGGTGCTGAATAACCTTACTCCGATGACTGACACAAACACAGAAGCGTTCAAGACGGTTATGCAGAGGAAAGAAGAATATAGAAGTTATACGTTTAATGAAGGACCACTCACAGCAGAGTGTCGAGAGTTGGCGTGGCATAGTATATGTAAGCAAGGATCAACGGCAAGGCAAGTAATAACGCATATGTCGGACATGGAAAGGAGCTGGTGCCAGGAAGTCGAAAAAAGCACTGTCAGCCCGGGAACTATCATTAGTGAGAGACGATCACTGGAGTTACACAAAGAAATTGGTATGAGACGACAAATCAAATCCATCTCCCCGGAGGATGTAAGAAACGTATTTTTTGCTGTCACGTTATTACTACGAGATTTAGCGTCTCTAGTGATTTTCCTACGCGAATGTTGGGGTGGTGGTTATGGACCTTGCAGGGATGACTTGTGTAGTCTAACGTATGATGTGACAATACCTCAATTTCAGTACCAAGGAAGTTGCAGACATTGGTTATATGCAAATATCGGGAGGTGTATGTGGACGATTTCACATCAGCAAGTGATTACCTCCTTAATATGTGTCTAGTGACACATCTAGATGAATATTGGGCCACTAACCCTGAGCAATACGACTGGATAGCGGATGATGTTGATGCAACCATCAAGCTTCAGGTGTTATCATACGGCATTGGGCAATGTTTAGCCAAACGATGGAATACTTACACCAATGATAATGGCACAACTCATTTCATGCCATTAATGAGAGGGGTAATGTACCTGCACATAGCCGGAAATGATATACATGAACATGTAAATACGAGTACAGAAGATTTACAACGATGGGATTATGGACAGATATGCGTTCCACAAGGAAGAAACCTGGAATTTTTAGGTTGGGGATAATATGTTCTGTAGGATTCAGACATATTATTCTAACCACAGCCCCAGGAAGACGTGTTCACAAGAACATACATAAATTACGATGGATACCCAAGGTCAATATTATGAACTGCGTCCGAAGATTCGGAGTGATAGATAAGCTGACCAGAGGTTCACCGCCAGAAATTTTGGAACTAATAATTCGACGGGAAACTGTTCAATCGCTGAGGAGTTCATCAGTAATGGCTGATGCAGAGCAAACACCAGTATACAAGACATTTCAGCGCAGCCTGGACAGGGATCAAATGGAAGTGATCCGTGCAGCAATAGAGACGAAAGGGATAGTGTTGGCTCGTGGCCCTTATGGATGTGGGAAGACATCCAAATTACTGCTGTTGTGCTGTCTTTATTGGCAATTTTCCCTTCATATCGGATTGCTATCGTGTCCGAAATCAATGCAGCTATTGATGAAGATCTGAAAAGGTTGATGGATTCAAAGCAGTTGGACGATCGAGATATAGTTCGTCTGGGAGAAATAAAGGGCACTATGTTAGCGCCAGATGCAGAGAAGTATCGACGAAGGTTCCTTTCGTATATATTACGACGAGAGCGACAATCATTGGAAGGATATGTGAATCGGAAAGAGATAGATCCCAGATTGAAGTTAAAAGAGAAAGAAACATTGGATGGAGCACGTGTGATTGTTGCTACTTTGGCTCAATTGGGGCGACCAGATCTCTCGAACTTGCTCTATGACGTGATTATCAATGATGAAGGTGCACAAACAGCAGAAGTGGCATTATTGCAAGCTATCAGACCGTGGATAAAAGTCATTATCTCTGTGGGAGACCCGTACCAGCTGTTTGCATACTCTCCTAGGGATGAAAGAATAAAGCACCGATTCCGTGATGGCGTACGTCTTCATAAGATTACGTGGGGGTTGATACATTCCATGGAACATTATCGAGCGATGAGGAAGATATCACATGCATTCCCTGGAGTTACTATGACAGCAGAATTTAGGAGCCATCCTATGATCACGAGATTGTTGCAAACATTTTACCCATACACTATTCGAGATCGAGCCTATAAGTCACAAGATTATCTGGCCCCAATGCATCTGAAGCATATGGAAACACTTAATTGGGCAAAGCCGGATGACCGCTACCCTTCTCGGGTGAAGAAAATGTTGGGTGATTTCGTCACATTATACTTTCTGAAACCAACCAACTTGGTTTGGCCCGGGATCGAGCCCGGGACCTTCCGGTCCCGCAGTGAGTAGTGAACCACTCGATCACGGTCGGATTATGTGAAGAAAATGTTGGGGAGACATCGTGTAGTGTGGGTTAGCTCTCAAGAATGGGTTGAAGAACGCGAGCGCACCATGTATAAGCATAGAAACGTTTTTGAATTGGCAATAGTGGTGCATGTATTGGATGAAGTATGGTCGGTTTTACGGGCTGAGGCACGAATATTGGGTACAGTTATGCAAAAGTCAGTTTTGATAATTTTCCCATATCAAGACCAAGTCTCGGCTATGAGGAGAGAGTTGCGATATTTAAATGGAGCGTACGAAGACCATCTAGATATCGAAGTAGCTACTACCGACTCTAGTCAAGGCCGAGAAGCAGAGATTACTATTGTTAGCATGGTGCGTTCATATACTATCGGATTTATGCAAGGAAACCCCTCGAGATCGTTGGTATCACTCAGCAGATCAAGTGATTACCTATTCATTGTGGCTGGGCGATATGTATTCGAGCAAGATGTCGATTGGGATCGGATGATGGAAGTGTGTAAAAGATATGATGTTCCTTGTTTTGCGTCCACTTTGACGGACATTGAAGCGCGTCAATATTTGAAGTGGAGTTAATGAAATGGTGGTACAGATAGGCGATAATGGGTTGCTTGATTTTTCTCGCTGACTCTGAAGCTGCGCAAGGGGCGGTTGTGGTCAAGTGATTGGAATTTACGGTTGAATGTATACGAAAAGTATGCATAAAGTGTATACGGTGTTTTTAGCCGATCATGAAGTGAGTTTTTCGATATCGAAGCCAGTACTGAAGTAACCAAGAAGTAACAAGGTGAACAAATACTGGAGGTAGATATAGGATTTCTTAATACTTTTAATATAATCAAATTTCCCCCTTTACGAGCAGTCGCCACACCAACCAAAAGAAACCTTTTCCAATCCTATACAAAAACTAAGTACAACACCAGGACACCTTTAAGTGAACGCGTGTTACATCGTAATAAAGATCCTCTGCGGTTATCTAAGTTGAGGGGCAGCCTGAGTGTTACCAGGAAAGTGTCCATTTTCAGTGACTTTGTATTAAGGTTCGGACGTAAGTACTAAGAACCTGGGAAGTTTAATCAAGAGAAGTGTATTGTATTTGAGTGGAAACCTCGAAAATTTAAGTTCCTTCACGACAATAGCAGGGGGCACCGGCTCATACACAATATTTGACAGCAAATATTGCGTCTTCTGAGCGTAAGCTTTAAGTTCAGGCTTACCTTGCCGGAGTTCCATGAACTCCTGCCGACTACTTAGCTCCATTTCTGGAGCTTCAAAGTTGAGCTTTAGCTCAGCTTTTAATTCCTTATAAGTAAGGAACGCAGAGTCATCAGTGGCTCTGCGACTCACCGCCCATACCCTGGCTCTGCCGCCCCGACATGTTGTGGCGAAGTACGCCTGTTGACGTTCGTCAACAATATTTTGCGCAGAGATGGCATCTTCCACCTCCGCGAACCATCTACGAAGGGGCTCGCCCCCTTCACCGGTAAAGGGCGGTACTCTCGCCTTTACCACTTCAACGCTATGCGTTGCAGGTGCAGGTGTGGTCCGCGCTGGAGGAAGGTAATGATGTCGGTCCCCATGGACCGAACCATTTCTACCGTCGCGTCTTTACTACGCGACGAGAAGTGGGGGAAGTGTTTCGTCACCACTTCCAGCGTTCTCTCTCGCTCGGCAGGCGTCATGTCTCGCGACATGATGCCGAGCGACTCTTAATCTTCGCTCCGCTAGTTAACTAGCGGAAAGGAACTGTGGTCGTTAGGACGGACCACAAAGTGCTACCAGGTGTAACAGGACTGATCCTGTTACGGGCTTACACTGTGTTGTGCGAGGAAGCGCGCAATACAAGAGGGGTAGGATTAGTTGATGACAACTAATCCAATACTAAAAGTAAATATAAATATTTACTTTATCCTTAGAACGCAAAATTAAGAGTGTTTATTAAAGGGGTTGTTAGCGGCTAACAGTATAGTAATTACCTAACTAATATAATAATATCAAGTATTAAACTAACTGTACTATTAGTTAACCTGCATGATTCGGTATTTATACCGAATCGACTTTTCCTTCGTAGATTATAATAACTTATAATCTATAATCTATTATTTGAATTTCAGACAACGCGTCTGAAATTCAACTGTGATATTCTAACTTGAATATCAATTATGTAATGGCACCCCATTACACCCTACCCTGCCACAAAAAGTTGGTATCAATTGCGGGTATACCCTACCGCTCTACACAAAGTCGTTATCATATGTGTGGCTACCGTACCGCTCAAGACAAACTTGGTATCAATTGTCGGTATACCATACCGCGCTACCCAAAGTCGGTATCAATTGTCGGTATACCATACCGCGCTACACAAAGTCGGTTTCATTTGTTGATATACCATACCGCCCAATACAAAGTCGTTATCATTTTTCGGTCTCGTTAGAGAGTGGTATGACGTGGCCCCACTAGTAGCCTCCAGCTAGTTGACGACACAGAAGAAACTACCTGAACTCTAATATATATTGCGAGCATCTCAAGAAGTGGTTGATAGTATACTATTATAAGAACGCAGAGTAATGCTACAATAGTCCTTCTAACTACTCCTCCAATGTTGTTGGTGTCCACTGCCCATCCTCACCTATCACGAGTACCACGTATATATCTACTCTGATAATAGAGACTCAAGCTTTAGCGCATTCTTCCAATACCGATGCAGCAAGCATTATACCACGGCTTTTTGCTGCCACTTCTCTCCTGCTGCATGCTGCTACGACAGTTTGCCTTAAGTTGCCACAAGTGCTACTGTACTGTACCCCTCTCACAGATCTCTATAATGACTACCTCTCACGTACTCTAATAGCTGTACTCTAAACTCGGTGTTGGTACCGGTATTAGATACCGCTTTTGCCCAAAGTCGGTATCTATACTGGTATTGGATACCGCTTCTTGGCAAATTCGGTATTGATATCGGTATTAAATACCGCTGCTGCCAAAAGTCGGTATTGTTTACCGGTATTAGGTACCGCACTCCCGTTGTCTCGGTATCATACCGGTTGTCTCATACCGTGTGGCCTAAAGTCGGTAATGGTACCAGTACTGGGGTACCCTTGAGGCAAAAGTCGGTAGCAATACCCTAATACCGATACCGTTGAATTGAAAATCGGTATCATATACCTAATACCATACCCCCTCCATCTATTTTCGGTATTCACCTAGAAATACCATACCGAACCTTAAAATCGATACCACACACCCGACTCAAGTACCGGTACAAGAAATGACACGTACCAGCTCAAGTACCGGTATAAGAAATGACACGTACCAACAAAGCCAGGGCAATGACTTAGCTGCATCTTGGCATTAGTAGAGTCATAGCCCCGGAAGACCTGCAGGTTAGTCAACTACTGTATATACTGGGCGACTGCATGATAGGACACAACCGCTATGCATCTCTTTGGTAAAGTACTAGCTCTACCCGTTTTATAATCCGTTCAATTAGTACGTGTCATTTCTTGAGTTGGTATTAGTTGGTTACCAACTAATTTCGATATTGCCCTATTATATCCGTTAAAGTCCACTATCTTTGAAATCTTCCAACATGCACCCATGCAATTATAGCAAATCCGTTTCCACCTTGAGAGTTTGCTTGAAAGCCATCCAAATTCGACAACTTCTATTTTTAATACAACTTAGATTTAGTTTGGCAATTGATATCCGTATCCCCCCAAATTACTAACCGTATGCCCCCCAAATTACTACCCGTATCCCCCCTTCAATTATGGGGTCGCCCTACCCTCCTCCACCCTAGGGGCACCCCCCACTCCAGCCTCAAGTACATAAAAGGCAATATTAATTCAATATATTAAGGGCGCTTTATTATGAGTTGTGTGCCAGCCATTCCCTTAAAAATTGGTGCTGATATTATTTCCAAAGGCTATTTCCATTCTTTAGTCGCAGAAACAGCTTGCCTTGGCACGAAAAGTGTATGAGCGAGCGCTGGAAGAATTACGCGTTGACGAAAAGACATAGCAGATCTATCTTTGTTTTGCAAAATTTGAAGAAAGATGCCGCGAGCTGGAGCGAGCCCGTGCTGTGTTTAAGTATGCTTTGGATACACTTCCGAAGGACGAGGCGCGAGCCCTTTATCGTGCGTTCATTACGTTTGAAAAGCAACATTGTGGTGAAGCATATTATAATTTTTTGCGGTGCCATAGTTGGTACAGTAGTCAGTATCATAGTTGGTACAATAGGCGATATATTAGTCGGTACGATAGTTGGTACCGTAGTTGGTACAATAGCCGGTACGACTGTTGACACAACAGTCAGTACAACAGTCGGCACAACTGCAGTGAACATGGAAGGGGCATGGACGGGACATCTGGGAAGACGCGACAACTGATACAGTTACCTAACGGTTAGCGACGGACGACGGATAAATCAGGTCGACTGGTCGACAGAGTACGTAGGGATGTACAATTCTGATTGGTGGATTTTAGGTAATTGGTAGTTTTAGGGATATAAGTGATACAAAAAGTTCTCCTTTTGCGACCGATCGATAAGATCACCGAGGGGGAGGCATTCGCGCCTCCATCTCTTTTGCATACGCATCCTTTACGTCCCGGGCGGGAGCACGTAGTGCACTTTTTGGCCCACCGGCAGACGTAAAGGTCTGGGGAACGCATCCTCAACTCCACCCGCTGTGTCAGCGGTTGTTTCGTAAAGGTATTTGGTATTGGGGAAAGTGATCGAGCCTAGTGCTCTCACCTCTTCCCCCATTGGTCCACATTTTTTGGCCCCTAGAGTTCGGCTGCTCTAAGCGCCCCATGGGAACTCTAGGTGGATTTTTAGTGGAAACTGTCGATCAGCCCGTAGTTTATCGCCCCCCCCCTCGTAGGTCTAGGCTAAGAATACATTTCGATAGGGTATTCTGTTATCTGATAAAGACTAGAGGCTCCGTGATCGGGCAGTGAAGACTTCCGCTGCCTGATCAAGTACCCCTTCGCCGATCAACACCTGATCGACCCTCTGCAACCCGTGATCCGCGATCAACAACTCGCAGATCGCACAAACCTGAGCGACGTTTGGCACCTGATCAAGTCTGATCACCTCTGATCAACTACTTTTGGTGCCTGATCAAGCCTGATCAAGCCTGATCACAGCTGATCAACGACTTTCTGTGCCTTCCCGAGCCTGATCACTGCTGATCAAGCCTGATCACACCTGATTCGAGCTCGATTGTACCTGATCACATGTGATCAGCACATAGGTCAACTCGTTACAAGTTCCCCCAATCTTGCATCAAGGAATTGCCGTGTTTATATTCCCGCCACCTAGAGAGCGACCCACGCCCAAGCCGTCGGGTACACAAGGTGAGCAGAAACACAAGCAGTCAAGGACAACTGGAGGACCCCCTTCGTTAGTCGGCAGTCCGGGCGCCGTGGTAACGCCTGATCAAGCTTCAAAAACTTTGATCAGACGCTCCACCACAATGGTGCGCGTGCCCGGATCTTTGGGCGACGCGGGATATCACCGTGATTCTACGCAAGATGGCGCTGATGCGGACGTGAAAACGGAAGCAGAAGCAGAATCGAAGATTGAAATGGAAAAGGAGGAGGTGGTTGTGACGATGGACGGCAGTTCGACGTCGTCATGTCTGAAGAAGAAAGGAAATGCTGATCATCAGGACCTGCGGAGGTATCCTGATGACATAAAGGAGGAAAAGCCTCGATCACATCCCAAGGCTCCTTCGGGAGCCCCTGCGAATCACAACGCAAGTTGTGATCCGCCTATTGAGTGTTTGTATAATGATCTGGATTAGAAGCCGGTAGCGAAATACTATAAACCGGACCAACCGAAGGTGTTGCTGAAGGCGCCTGGTTCGGAAAGCGACGAAAGTCGGTCAAGTAAGGCGCCATCAGAATCTGATCTAGCAAGGACGCTTTATATGAAGGAACTGTAGAATTGCTTATGGACGGATTCGGTCATTAGCCTACTCAAGGTCACGACGAGCGAAAGCTGAATGGACCAGTTAATCAACCAATCTTTTCCTTGCGAGAGCGATGCGTCTGAAGTGGAGTCGAGCAGTGCTAATCGTATTACCCGAGTGACGATCTTACAGAAGGATGAAGACAAGTTCGCAGCCGTGAAGAGGGAGTCATGATCAGTCACAACAGAACCCACGGCTGCAAGCGTTTTTAATGCAGCTATGGGGCGGTTTGGGGCTGAGGAAATAGGCAAGGCGACACCTGACGTTTTACGCTCGAATATGACGTGTGGAGTTACGCACTGAGGCTTTGTGAGTTTCACATGGAGAAATCGGATCTAAATGTCGAGAGCCGTCTACGATGGGTTGATGCTCTCATTACTATCTACAAACAACTGAGTGAGGATGATTTGCGCATTGGATTAAGTATTGAAAATGTCGCGCAGTCTGAAACCCGTACAGCGCTGACATTAGAAGCCCTTGGCTGCGTCCATGAAGCGCAGGAAGAATACTTTCGCGCACTGTACAAGACTCAAGCCGGGTGTTTTGTGGTTGAAGACGTGAATTTGTTCGAGATGAGAATGTGGGAAGAGCGCTGGGTCACGTTGTTAAAGTCTAGTTCTGCGAAAGAAACGTTTCTTCAAAGTGTTGGACAGATTGAGGCTGAAGTTGAGTGCCAATTATTACAGCGATGTGGTATGGAGCAGGAAGCTGCACTACGTTTGTCGACGCAGCCGGGTATGTACATGGTAGATCGCGCCTTGGTTTCCATTTGGTTCAGCTCGTGGTCCCTTCGTGACCGTAGTCAGCCGCTGAACACGCTTCTTGAGATGCTAGCGTCCAAGGTGCTCCAAATTCGCAACAAGCGATAAAGCAGCTTTAAGTAGAAACTTGATCGAAGAAAGAATGAGTTCCAATGCCGTTGCGGAGATGCAGGCTGCTATGATTAACCAGTTTCTAGTTGAGACACATCCAAAGGTGCGAGGTCGACAACTCCATCTTCTGATCCGTTGCCAGCTCTCTGAATCCGTTGAAGACACATATACCCTACGACTGCAGCTGCAGATCCTTTTGACTCGCGTAATCAGCGTTTTTGCAGACGAACATGTTCGAGCGCCAGGATTGGAATTGTTTGCACTCATGGTGTCGGATCAGCCCTTCGATCAAGAGACAGAGATTGCATTGTACCAACATTATGCCATGAAATTGAAATGCGGTCCGATGAAAGTGACAATGGAGCAGCGACGTTGTCGAAGAAGATGATTCAACATATTGATGTCAGTAGCGTTCTTACTGTGTACGCTGCTGCAAATGATGCTAAGACCCAAGACCGGGGGAATTTGGATCTAAGTCGCTGCATTTTTGAGCCTGAAAGTTCGAATTACTTTGCTGAACGCGACGTGCTTGCGCAAAACATGGTCTACTCCCTGTTTGATCGTTCAAAATGTCGATTACGAGTGTCTAGAAACCGAGGTAAGGTTGGTCCATATTATCTTGCCAACCTGATGGACGATCATGGCGGCCGAAAAGTTCATGACACTGCTGTATTATCGCTTACTTGTGGAAGATCGCGCCATTTATACCACCAAATTGCAACACGGAGATCGATCGGGCTTAGTGGATGTATCAGGTGACGTTGACCAGTCAGATATTCGCTTGCTCGTTGTTAATCTCGAGTCCATTCGTCGCTGGGTGCACCCTGGATTGCTGCTCACTTGAAGCTCAAGAATCCATGTGCTCTTTGCGAAGGCAGCTCTTGGCAGTTGTTGGTACTGCACTACATACTCTGGACCGGGAGGCTCGAGGATCAAGTGAAGATAATGCTCGGTGTTTGGGAAATGGCACCTACTATCCGGGCGTGTTTGCCCCTTTTTTGGGCTTTGTGCCGCGGGCGTAGCGATTGTTACCTGGATGACGAGCCTGCTTCCAGACGATCCTCAGGTGGTTGTTTCACAAGTTCACAAGGCTGCTCAGGAAGTGCACGACATCTTTAGCAATGACGGTGTCACACATCCTCTCTTAGCGTTAAAGCTGCTTGCTAACAAAGATCACCTCAAGTCGTCTTGGTCATTTGATTATTGAAGGTTGCAGTAATAATGGAGGGAAACAGGACGGTGAGACACAGAGAAAAGTGCGGTGGCATGTAGTTGGCTTCCTTCTCGCGATGCAGGAATTCCATCAGAAGCAAAGGAAAAGGTTCGTACAGGATTTGCACGAGGAAGAGTGAAGTTGGTCGTCGCTACCGTCGCGTTTGGGATGGGATTGACACGAAAAAATGTACGCGCAGTCGTACATTTTCATCTCCCCTCTTCCGTCGAAGCGTGCGTACAACAAATTGGTCGAGCGGGGCGATATGGGAGTTTTTTGGTGGCGCAGCTGGCGAGCCGCGTCTTTCGACCTGGTGGTATTGTCAATGGCGTCGTGCGACTTGTGAGTAACCAGCAGAATTCTCATGCTCATTCGGAGATCGCCCACGTCGTGGCTCAAGTGCACGGCCACGTCACTGTTGTGGTGGAGTCAAGTTCGAAATCGAAAACATTAGCATCGATAACCTGACTACCACCATCGCGCCCAGACTTCCAACTTTCGGAGGGGGTACTCCGCAGACCACCACTCGATATCTGATCCGATCTTCCGCTGCAAGCAGACGACCGGTCGTCATCAGAACCCACTTGGTCCGATTGTTTAGTGTCCATCTCACCTTGTGTACCCGATGGAATGGGCTAGTTACACACTCGGTGGATCGGGATCGCAGATTGGATCGAAGCGGTCTTGAATATAGAAGACCGATCTGGGTAGGTATATCTGGGGCGGAACTCTTCACCCCAGACACAAACAGACCAAAAACACTTCCAAGAGATAACTTCCAATATTTCGATCGTCCAAACGATCAAGACCTGACCAATACGAAATAATATAGGGTAGACCGACCGTTCCGGTCTAGCCCCTGACCAATACGAAATAAGACCAAAACCGGTCTAGTTTCCAACCAATATTAAAGCAAGCCAATATGTCCGCGTAAAGACCCAATATGCTCGTGAAACTCCACAAACGATATATCCACGCCATGACCAATCCAGTGAATAGCACGTTCCAAACGTACTTGAGTTGAGGTGTTGAGATCGCCAAATCGTACTCCCGTCGAGGGACTTCCGGTGGGCCAAAGTGCGCGTGCGGCGCGTCCAGACCGGGTATAATGGGCGAGAGGGGATAATTCGACCCTCTGCCCCCAAACACTCCGCGGCGGGCGGAGGCGAATAGTGACGAAAAGGGAAGAACGGCGACCCCTAGCTGTGGTGTGAACCAAGACCAGAAGAGGTTTCAGCCACTTATCCGAAAGCTAAAAGATTTCCTTATTTAAAGGTATAACATCTGTCCTAAAAGGTAAAACCACAACTAAAATAATACTACCCTATAGTCCCTAAATGTACCCCCACAAAATTATGTAAAATACCCAAAGTCGGGTGACTCACCAAAACTTGCGTTCTTGACACTTCTTGAGTCTGATAGGCTGAAAAGCCCCCCTTGTTTAAAACAATCCGAAATTAGACCAAATACCTTGACGAAACTTGACCAGAAGTGTGCCAAATTTCGGGTACGCTTCTCCACAGCCGCCCCTGAGTCAGACCGTGTCGCACAACGACAACGGTCTGACCTCGTCCATCAAATTCAGTTGAACCTTGGTCATTCAGACTTTTCCGACATGGAGCAACCATCTTCTTCATCCGTTCCAGGTACTTGCACTGCTGGACTTGACCTTCTTGTATTTCCTTAACGACCGTTATTGTAGGCACCTCACATACTACGTCATCGCATGTCACTTCGCCCGTCCGGTCGGTCCGGTATGACAGCCCCCATCGTTCTACTGCACCTCAGATATCGGCAGGGCATCAGACCGGGACCGACGCGCAGTTGCAAGACGCACTTGAAGATATCGCACGTCTCCAGGAGCAGATTGCTCAACAGGCGACACAACGTAAGCATGCATGTCCGGTCTTCACCTTGGACCTGTTCTAACCTTCGTTTGTCTTCATCCCGTATACCTCCAGCCCGTATACCTCCTGGCATCAACAAGGCGATCAATGCCCTGCTTGCCTCCGATCGGCAGTTTCGGGAGCAGCTTGTGATGGTCGAACAGCAGCAAGCAGAAGACCTGCTTGACCAGACCACGTTGAGCATTCAAAGCGACGACCTCGAGAGGCGTTTCACTGAGCTCCGAATTTCGATTCAAGACCAGACCGAGGAGGTCCAGTATTGTGAACGCAAGTCGAACGATTGGACGCAGGCAGCGAACGGTCGTCGGGCGGTATTAAAAGAATGTCATCAGCGCTTGGTTGACCTGTTGCGTCCTCGTCGGCATCCGTTTGCTGCCTCCAGCGTAAACCGGTCTGCGTTGGCCGCCCTGGTCAACTTGTACCAGGACCAAGACCGGCGCCATCCATTGGACAAAATTCCACAGTCCAATATTTTACAAAATTCCAAGAAGCGCGCAAGCGCGCCGGGTGGCTCGAGGGCGCGGGGCATAGCGCGCGACCCCGAACTAGGGGGGAAGCGTGCGGTGCCCCATAAGCGAGCCAAGCCGCAGGCGCTTCTCGTGAACCCAAGATTGGACGTGAGTGATGCCTGCAACCCTGCCAAAACTCAAGCGCCCTCGCGCCCTCGTGCTGACCATCCCAAGTATTCAGAGGTCTCTTCCTGGGATGACTCCGGCGAAGACTCCGGTGATTCGGAGTTTGCTGTCCCCATCCCAATTAAGTCGCAAACAAGTCCACATGAAAGTTTTTCTCAAGCTGCATCGACTTCGGAGCAGAACAAGAAGACCGGTCCGCATGGTGGCGTTCCACCACCTCATGCGTCGACAAAGTCAACACCTACGGTCTTGCATGGGACGTCCAAGCTCCACAAAGATGTTTTGTTGGCCAACGTGGCAATCGACAGTTCTTCCCTTCCGCCACGAACGAGTGAGGATACTTTGCCGTGGTCGCCAGGGCAGATCGGTTGTTTACGCCGGTCCACCCTGACCAAGCAACTCCTGGCCCGGTCTTGGGTGCATTACACCGGTCTTGGACCTCGAGGATGATTTGGTCCAACTAGACCAACAAGAACCTTGGCGTAACCAGTACCAGGACCAAGTTGAAAAGCATCCAACGTTGACCGTCGGCCGTCTGTGGGGTGATGGAGAGTGAGGTCGTAAGTAGTCGACCAGATAACACTTAATATATATCATCGTTATTTTTCACATGTTCGGTCATCAAATCACTTGATCTAGTTGCACTAGACACGTTATCACCAACCGTCCACTTACATCGCGAAAAAACAATCCACGTTCGTCACTCCACTATTCCAATTCGTCACATATTCACAATACACAATACACAAGACACAAGACCTTCCACCTCCTCACACCGGTCGAGAAGACCGATGCTACTGCATGTCTTGATCTTGGTCTTCATGGGTCTGCATCACTGCGAAACTGTTCCGACTGACTCGGTCCCGTTCGAATTCTCGTAGTAGTGCTCCACAGTTCAGGTCGGACTCATCGATCCAAGTTGTTTCATTATGGTCCTTCCATCGGACCAGATATTCTCGGTGGGTCCGGCCGAACCTGGTCTTCTTGACGATCGGACATCTAAGACCTTTTCCACTTCAAATTCGTCCTTCTCCAGCGGTCGTTCCCAACTGTCCTCCGGCAGTAATGCCTCATCGAAATCAAACTGTTCTGCCTCGTCTACTAGACAGGGAATATTGGGAAGATCAGGAAATTCTCGGACCATTTTTAACTTGGACACATGTACGATCGGGAAGACCTTGTAGTCCGTGCCGGTTGTTACTAGACGGGCAGCGTGTTCACCAATCAGCTCGGCAACACGGAAAGGACCGTGCCACATGTGAGCCAGCTTCTTCGCATAGCCCTCCTTCACTCGGTCTAGGTACAACCATACCCTCGCCCCTGGTTCTATACCGTGGGGTTGGACCTGGTCGTTGTTCCGGTCTGCCCGGTCTTGTGTAGCTTGACGTAACTTTTCGTTGACAATTTCTCTTGAATGATGGTAATTTTTCTGGACCTGCATGCGCCAACGTCGAGCATCACGATCGCGGGTCCGAGTGCAGCCAATAGGTATCGCGGCTTCAAGAGTGGACCGGGGGTCCCATCCATACGCAAGATAAAAAGGCGTTTCTCCTCGGACCCGATCGGTCGACGAGTTGAGTGCAAACACCAGCCTTTCTGCGTATTCGTCCCAATCGCGCTGGTCTGGATCGGCAACGTACATCTTGATTGCTCTTGTAATAGTTTGTACCATACGTTCTGCCGATCCATTCGCTTGCGGACGATATGCCGTCGTCGCGCTCTGTTTCTGGATCGGCATATTGTTAAACCGACCGGAACACCTCGGCCATGAAACCGGGTTCTCGGTCGTGTCTGATGACCTCGCTGGCGCCGAACCTTCGGAGCACGCATTCTTCGTAACTTTTGGCGATCTGCTCGGCAGACCGGGACGCACTTGCCTTCGCAATAACTAGACCGGTGAACAGGTCTACCCAGATCAACAACTCAGTATTGCCATATGTCGATTTAGGCAGCGACGGTATATGGTCCATCGCTATGACCTGGAAAGGGTAGGTAGCTTCGATATTTCCGGGCGATCGCCCCTTGATTACCGGTCTACCCTTTCCGGTCTCGCAATCCGTACAACAACCCACATATTTCTGTACACTTCGGAAAAGACCTCTCCAGTGAAAGTGGGACCTGATCTTGTGATACGTTCTTCCTATGCCCTGATGTCCCCCTTCTAGACTCACATGGTAGTGATGGAGGACATCCTGCTGCAGCAACTCAGGTATCACCAATTTAGCCAATCGGTCCCGGTCTGCACTGTCTTGGTCGGCATCGCGGCAGTAATATAGTAAACCATCCTCATCCACTTCGTAACTGTCTGCGATATTGGCACATTATTTCTCTTGACCATTCGTCAACTTAGACAATTCACCGCGCATGTAGGTCTTCAAATTCACAATACATTCTTCTTCGTCCTGCGCCTTGAGGATCCGTTCTGCCCTTAGTCGTTGCACAACAGATTCACTCAACCGTTCCTTTGGGAACGGTTGGTGGGAATTCCGAGCTTTCGGTCTAGGCGCGACCATCACATGCACCTGGTCTGGAGCGTTCTTGGGTCCGATCACCTCGGGGAGCCTGTTTATATTCATCAATTCATCAAGAACGGCCTCCTCGGTAATCGTATCCCCGGTCTGGTCTCGCATGGCCTTGGTAGCGAGGTAGTCGGCGCTTCTGTTCCAGTACCGTTTCACTTGCAACAGCTCGTGGTTGGGATGGTCTTTCAATGCCTTGATTACCCGATCATTTAACGACCTCAGCCGTGGAGCCTTGCAGTCGATCTTTCCGGTGATCTGCCTGATCACTAGGTTGGAGTCACCACATATGATGACTCGACCCTTCTCTTGCGACGACAGCAGGTCCAGACATAGAAGTAGACCTCGGTACTCCGCCTCGTTAACAGTAATATCCGGCGTGAAATCGGCAGCGGCTGCAACTATAGACCATTGTGGCAACTTCCACAATATGGCACTATAGGCGCCGACCTTCTTCTTCACGCTTGCTGATCCGTCAAAACTTAAGACCAAGAGCTCTTCATCATGGTCGACGGTCGGTGGCGGTCTCGAAACTGACTGCCGAGGTTGCTTCCTCTGGGCAATCGCTATCAATGCTTCGTCCACTTCAGACCGAGGGGTGATACTGGCAGCTAATGTGCCCAATATCTCTTCCTCGCCCCTGGTGCACTTAACGACCTCGAGGGTCCACTGCGACAAGACCGCCGACCATCTGCCTTGACGTCCGTCCATCCCATTGGCTGATAATAGCCAGGCCAAAGTAGACCGCCTTGACATGACCTTTATAGGTCGGCCGACCAGCAGGTTGTAACACACATCCGGAATTCGTAGCAACGCCAGAACTTCTCTCTCGACAATTCCATAGTTCACTTCATTTGGCTTCAGCGTTCTGCTCGTGAATGTGACCGGATGGTACACACCATCATGATCTTGTACTAGAGTGGCTAAAATGGCCCACTGACTAGCATATAAATTAATGGTCGGGACCTTATCGGGATCGAAATGCTTCAAAATCGGTGCCGTCACCATCTTAGCCTTCAACATACCAAAAGCAAACTTCGCACGCTTCATATGGTCTTCGGCCTCCACTTGCGGACAATCTGCAGCAAGACCAGAGTCGGCTCCCCCATGTAAAGTTGCCCGGTCTTCTTCGCGCAACATATGATAGTCCACTTCCCGGAGCTCATACAACACAGCCGCGTAGATAGCAAAATCTTCGATGAAGCGGCTGTAGTAGTTTAAACTTCCTAGGAAGGACTGCATTGCCTTCAGAGACTTGGGAAACGGGAGGTTGCTTAACGAATCCAGGTCCTTAGGATTAGCCTCTATACCATTGTTCGAGACCATATGACCTAAATAGGCGACCTTGGACATACCCCAAAAACTTTTTATGGCGCTGATAGATAGGTTCCAGCGGTCGCATGTCTCCAACAATCGTTCAACTTTCTCCCACAGATCCTTCCATGACGAGGCAGGTATCAGAATGTCGTCGATGTACGACCGCCTCCCTAGAACGGACGGTCTTCTTTCCCGATCGGGTTCAACCTCTGTAAACACATCATAACTTTCGGCAGGGTCCCTATCGATCTTGATTTTGAAGTGTCCGTACAGTGCGTTGTCTATAAACCTTTGATAGATCTGGGTGCGTTCTTCAGACCGAACGGCATACGGTTCCACTCGAAAAGACCAAACGGTGTCACAAATGCGGAAATCTCACGGGCTTGATCAGTCATCGAGACCACCCGAAATCCACTTGCCATGTCCAGCGAACAATACCACAAGGTCTCGTCCAGGTCTTCCAACAAATCATTAATCAGCGGCATCGGGTACACCATAAGTTTAGTTAACCGATTTACCAGCCGATAGTCGATGCACAACCTAATGTCGACTCCGTTCTTCTTGATAACAATTACGATCGACGAGGCCCATGGCGAGGTCGACGGTCTAATAATCTTGGTAGCCAACAGTCCTTTGATAAGATCAGAAAGCTTTTCCCGGTACTGTGGCGCCACGCGTCGACATCGCTGAGCAATCGGCTTGGCATCTCCAACGTCAATATCGCAAATCGCACCACGGGCTGCAGGTGGTAAGGCATTGCCCTTTCCGATCAGCAGATGTATTTTCTTCCATATCATATGATATTCTTCAACTGCTCGATCTGGTCTGGACTGTTAAGGTCTTGATCACCCACTTGTAAATCATCCATTGTAACTTCGGGAGAGTCGGCAGACACTTCAGGGAGGACTGCCATTTGGCTTTCCAGATCCTGAATCTACTGTTCCCCGCCTTCATGTATACAGACTTGTTCATCTTCTGGGGTGATATCACCTAGACCATCTGGACCGGCTGAACGCCCCTGGTCTTGATCGACGGGCTGTCCTTCACTGATATCGGTCTGATTAGGAATACCGTCATGGTCCGACCTAGCAACTTCATGTTCCCCTTCTTCCGTTTCTTGCTCCGCTGTCGCCTGGTCTTGTGATGACACCACGTTGACTAGCCTCGGCTCGTCTACTCGGTGGTCCACCGTTCCTGGTGACTGCGGCGCCTTTCTTCGGACCAACATCTTTTTCGGGGTGACATAACTTGGTCTTTCCACTAAAGGTGATGTATCCTCTTCCACCGACCCATCATCGCTGATAAGATCGGTGGTCGATTGGTACGCCAGGTTTTGCCACTCGACATACCACCTCGACCCAATCGAGACGAACCCCATCTTCCTTGGTACCTTCCCTTCTGCTAACCACATGCCGACAATAGTGTTATTGTCCAGTTTCAGAGGCTTGTCACCGATATTGGTAACAGTAATACCAATTATCTGATAACAAACCTTCTATTATTAATAATTAAAACACCATTTAAAATATTATTTGAAATATTTGGTATATTTAATGTTAAAATTAAAAGAATTAATAATAAATATATTATTATAGTAGTAATATTTTTCAAAATCAAATTTTTTTGATTACTTTGATTTTTTTAAAAAAAAACTCCAAATACAAGCACTCTTTACGAAGGTCGAGACCCACCGATCGCCCCTGGTCAACCACAACTTCCTCGAACGAAAACCTTTCTCAACCGGGGTATCGGCAGACCGACCGACTGGGATAGTGAGGTCTTGGTCCCACCGGACCAGATCGGTATACGAACCATACAGAGGTCTTCGACCAGCCAACTGGTCCTGGACCTCATCCGGGAGCGTAAGCACTCCATGTGACAGGTATAGGCGAATACCAGCTGGGACCATTAAATCCATTCCTAGTAAAGCGTCTTGACCAGCCAACTTGCCAACCCAAGCGCTGAAAAAGTAGACCAGCGATCCCGACAAAGTAATTTTTACACGCGTTCTTCCTTCGGTCATATAAGAGTTGTCACCGATCCCGACGCATTCTTGTCTCTGGGTATTGTCTATACGACATCCGACCTTACGAGCAAAGGCGGAGTCGATTATCGAGACTTCAGATCCAGAGTCGAACAACATCGTCGCTTTCTGGTTATTAATCTTCCCACAGGCTTTCGCCTGCTTGAACCATTTATCAGGCGCGTGATACTTCCAGTATCCGCGGGATTCTCCAGGCAGCAAGTCCAACTGCATAACCACCTTGGTCCGGGAGTACTCATCGGTCTTCAGACTGTAGACCAGATGGTCTCGGTCGACGCAATTTGGAAAAGAACGTGTATTGTCGGTCTTATCCTCCTTGCCGACATATGCATAGATGTGAACCGTAGAACGCTCGGCTCGATCCAGATTCCAACCTGGCGAGCGTTCTAGCTTAACATCTTTTCCGCGTCCGGCGGCAGCATCCCCGCGTGCTTGTCGAGCACGTACCACTTGCGTATCATGTTAAAAAAAATCTTCAATCTTGCAGTGGCCGGACTCGTGGATCTCTCCACATGACTTGCATACGAAGAGGCAGTGGTCCGTCGGGTGGCCGCGTCTCTCGCACTTCTTGCACACCATCTTCTTCCAGTAGTTTGGACCATCATGTTTGCTCGACCCACAGTGGGAGCACTTCTGACGAGGTCGGTCTGGATCTTACTTGCTTCCGTTCCTTCCCTTCCGGTCTTCCTGGTCGGACTTCGACCTGGTCTTCGGGGCAGGTCCCGCAACATAGACGTAACGATACTGGTCTTCATCCGATGACTCCTGGATGGATGGACTTCCACTTTCCCCTTCTGACCCCGTGCTGTCATCAGCCACAATTGCCTTGACCGCTCGGGTAGGTCTGGTCCAAGGTCTCTTGACCGGATCGGTATGGGTCTTGGAACGATAGCGACCTGATCCACCAGCGGTCTTCGCTCTCATACTACGCGACTGTTGTAACGTCCGCAGGGTCTGTTCGACTTCTTCCGCATCCTTAAGACGCAGTAGAGTAAGCTGGTCCGCCATTTCTTGATCGTCAAGGGTACTAATATAGTGACCCACATGTTCTAAGGCGGCATCGTTCGGCGGGTTATTCTCTTTGATTGTTATGCCGGCGCGAAGTGCAGCCACGTTCAACCGATGAAAATACTCGATCGGTGTTTCGTCGGCCCGCTTCTGCCTATGGTGGTACTTACGGGCGCTTGAAAATCCGGAGTTACAATATTGACCTTCAAACTCCGCACATAACAGTCCCAGTCAGACCGGACGCCCCGACCCAACTGTTGAATCCAGTTCGCAGCCGGTCCTTTTAACAAATCCCGGAAGATTAAACAACGTTCGATTTTTGGGGTATGGTCTCGCAGGAACGAAGACTTGACCCGACTGAACCAAGACCGGGCCTGGTCTTCATCAGCATCCTTGCCGGTGAAGTCCTTGAGGTCGGTCGTCGCGGCCATACGGATGCGCGGAATCCCAGCAGATCCAAAGTCGTAGGAAGTAGTGGAGGCTAGGTTAGCCTTGCGCACCTTTCCTGCGCCTGTACCATCTGATCCATCATGGTCGTCAAGACCGCCGACCGACTCCATATCACAGTCACTTGTCTTGCTTGGTCTACGTGGTCTTGCCGGTTGCGGCTTGCGCCTTCCCTTGTCGGTTGGTTTATCACTTTTAATAGGCTTATCCATAGATGTTACCGATTCCATATCCACATCTTTGCAAACATTGACACCTTGACAGGTAGACCGGTCTTGGACATGTGGGCGCATAGGTGGTCTAACCCGTTCTTCCATGAAACGTTGTATTATCGTCTCAAACATGGCTTGGACGTTGGCTGGCGTCATGGGCAACGTGTTGATATCCTCCTTTTGCGGAACTGAAGCCTGTGGAGCTTGCTGGAGCCCCGACTGGCAAACATCCCCTTGCTGCCGCATGTCCCTTTTTTGTTCAGACCGGGCATGGTCCACCCCCATGGTCATCCGCTCGACACCGGTCTCCAACTCTGATGATCTGTTAGAAGCCGGTGGAGACTGGTAGATCGATTCATCATCGGAACCAATGTCAACCAGCTCTGTGGAGGCTTCGGCGACCTTCATTGCCGTGGTGGGAGTTGGGCGGCGAACCGCCCCCACCAGTGGCACCAAACGGTCGTGGAGGTCCGACATCGACGCCTCCAGTCTCCAATAATCAAATTCAAACAATTTATTGACACCGGCGGGTTTCTCCATTTTAATGCCAACCTCCGCCAACATCGCCACCAAATTCTTGACGAGCAGTAATGGTCGATCACTCTGGATCAGCTCGGTAGTGGGACCGAGAAGACGGTCGGGGATATGGAGGTCCAACACCCGAAAGACCTGGTTTTGGCGAACAAATCGCTTCAATTCAAAAACATAATACATCTTGTCCAGGTCTTGTTCGGTGATAGCCTCATCCCCGACCTTCGACTTTTCTTCGAAGTCGTCTTCGTCGGGTGGCATTCCCAGCCCTTTTCTGGGCACCTTGGGTACCTTGGGGACTTTAGGGAGGTAGACCGGATCGTTCCAGTCAGCCTCCAAGTAATTTTCATCTTTTAGTTTTCCATCAATTTTTTCATTCATACACATAGGATCAGGACCAAGGTCCTGATCCTTTCCGGAACTATAGCAAGACCTGCTATAGTCCCGATCGGCTCCGGTGGGAGCCTTTTGGGGAGGAAAAAAACTTATTAATCCCGATCTGGTCCTCCGCCAGGCCATATCGGACATCGCCATCTTTATCAACAACGAGAACGTAAGGCGATAGCCTTTCCTTACGTCCTCTCCAGAACGACTCCATATTCAAATCATTCAAATCTTCGAATCCAATTTTTGATGGAATATCAGCACGGTGATATCCACGATCACCAAGTGATCCGGGCACGCGCACCATTGTGGTGGAGTCAAGTTCGAAATCGAAAACATTAGCATCGATAACCTGACTACCACCATCGCGCCCAGACTTCCAACTTTCGGAGGGGGTACTCCGCAGACCACCACTCGATATCTGATCCGATCTTCCGCTGCAAGCAGACGACCGGTCGTCATCAGAACCCACTTGGTCCGATTGTTTAGTGTCCATCTCACCTTGTGTACCCGATGGAATGGGCTAGTTACACACTCGGTGGATCGGGATCGCAGATTGGATCGAAGCGGTCTTGAATATAGAAGACCGATCTGGGTAGGTATATCTGGGGCGGAACTCTTCACCCCAGACACAAACAGACCAAAAACACTTCCAAGAGATAACTTCCAATAGGTCGATCGTCCAAACGATCAAGACCTGACCAATACGAAATAATAGAGGGTAGACCGACCGTTCCGGTCTAGCCCCTGACCAATACGAAATAAGACCAAAACCGGTCTAGTTTCCAACCAATATTAAAGCAAGCCAATATGTCCGCGTAAAGACCCAATATGCTCGTGAAACTCCACAAACGATATCTCCACTCCAAGACCAATCTAGTGAATAGCACGTTCCAAACGTACTCGAGTTGAGGTGTTGAGATCGCCAAATCGTACTCCCGTCGAGGGACTTCCGGTGGGCCAAAGTGCGCGTGCGGCGCATCCAGACCGGGTATAATGGGCGAGAGGGGATATTTCGACCCTCTGCCCCCAAACACTCCGCGGCGGGCGGAGGCGACTAGTGTACGAAAAGGGAAGAACGGCGACCCCTAGCTGTGGTGTGAACCAAGACCAGAAGAGGTTTCAGCCACTTATCCGAAAGCTAAAAGATTTCCTTACTTAAAGGTATAACATCTGTCCTAAAAGGTAAAACCACAACTAAAATACTACTACCCTATAGTCCCTAAATGTACCCCCACAAAAATATGTAGAATACCCAAAGTCGGGTGACTCACCAAACTTGCGTTCTTGACACTTCTTGAGTCTGATAGGCTGAAAAGCCCCCCTTGTTTAAACCAATCCGAAATTAGACCAAATGCCTTGACAAAACTTGACCAGAAGTGTGCCAAATTTTGTGCACGCTTCTCCACACTGTAGACTACAACCTCCTGACGCTGCCTCTGCTGGACGTGCGATTGCCCGAAACAGCATCCAACGACCATCAAAAGAGCGTCGAGCACGAAGTCTCTCGAGATGCCGTGATGTTTTTTTTTTGGAAAAGATAAATGCAGTGCTGCCGGATGTGCGCAAGTTTTCGGGAGACACGGGCACTTGCATCTTCTGTTCGGCGCCAGCAGAGGTGCTTTCGGACTTTAACATTACGCCACTCAGTCTGAGCTGCAAGTGGCGACGTCCGAGTGCCCACCGCCCGCAGATGCTCTGTCTTTGGGTGAGGCAGCACGCAAAGAGACGGTGAAGCGCTGTACACGAGAGTTTTCCATTGCATTACCGACGAAAATGTTCCCTAGCCTCCGTGGCACATCCGCTAGAGTTTTCTATGTGGTCTCAATCACAGCGCAATGTGCAAGTAGTGGGAGTAAACCTATCTCGGTCCACTTACACTGTTGCTAGTGCAAGTGAATTGGAAGCGAGTAAGGATCACGACAGTGGTAATTCCATGAAAGCAGAAACAAGTGTAGAGTCTAGGGCTGAGAAGCCCGTTGGTGTACTCTGTCAGGGCAACCAAGTCGCGTTCGAGTTGCGACCGTCCCTCATTCATAGAAGTGTGGAAACCGAGCTACTGCAGCGTGCGCAGACGAGCATTTTCACGATAGAACAGTCACCTTGTGCGTTTCCTGCTCACGAAACATTTTTATCATCCAGGAGACGTCTTGCTTGGCATGTTTGTTTTTACACGTGCGAGCATTCCATGCTACAAAGTGTCGACGAACCTCTGCTTTGAAGAGACGCTAGCGTCCATGGCGCTCGATCCCGACCGCGTCGTGCAGTCCAAAGTGTGTGGTAGTTTCCATGAGCATACACTGGACATACTGAATACGAACGTACGTTTCAGCATCCCACACGATGCACTACCGACAATCACGACGGATCTCGTGCGCTTTCAGTGGCTCTTGCGCTTTGAATTCTCCGCAGGCGGAACCCCCGCAACGAATTCCACTGTACCTCAGCGTCAACAATCCCAGTGGCACGTGCCGGTCGTCGTAAATCCTGCGGTCGCTACCGCCCGTAATCAACTTTCGAACGTACCGCACAAGCTGTATTCAGGTGCCATTCGTGTCACCTCGCTCTCAACCTCTTGATCGTCATGACGCATTGTCTTATCGAAAGGAAAGACTATCTTTTGAATGACGACACGGCTCATTTCCGTTCACTACTCTTCTAGACCACGTTGCATCGTCATCATTTGCAGCAGTTGCTCGCTTTAGTTCTTGAATCTCCTTCGCTCTCCCAGTTGACCTAAAATACGCAGCCAATCGAGCGAATGAGACTGTGACGCTCGTGTCGTTGGAACGAGAGTGGCTAGAACAGCATCTGAATGTAAATGCAGCTATGATCGATACGTTTTTGACGCTCTTGGCGCTCGAGACGCAGTCTGATAGGGCACAAGAGACCGAGCAGCAGAGCAAGTGTCGGGTGCGCGTAACGCTCGAGCCCTTGAGTATGAGTCGATGCACGCTGCAGCTCTTGGACGCACATACAAAGACATTAGCGCCTCGTTCCGGTGTCAAGCTCTTGTTTGAAGCCGTGCAACGAAAAGAGCTACGACCGGCACATTTGACACAGCATACGAACGGATACTTGAGCTCCTGGGAAGTGGAGTTCCATCTGCAAGAAGCAGCACAATGGTATGCTTCGACACGCGGACGAAGCGAGTCGAACGAGGCTTCGGCCTCCACTGTCCGTCGACTGCTTCAAGAACTGCGAGGAGCCCAGCAACGCGGTTAACTCCAGAGCTTGACACTCGACCAGCGTTTTCTGTGCACGTGCGCTGCCCAAACGACGAACGCGACCGCATGGACGCACACGACGTGGCAAGATAGACGCATGTCTTGTATGCGAAACATGCGCATCTCGAGTAGCGTCAAGTGGCTCGGTTGGGTAAATTGTATGGTGCGCTGTCTGCGGCTGCCTTGACCGTGGCGTCGTCTGGTGGAGCCAAGGAAACGGAGAAGAAGCGAAAGCTTGTGCAGCAAAAGCGCGTGTGTTGGAGACAAAACTCGTGCAGTACTTTGACAACCACGAGGCGTTAGCGATCGAGAGCATGGACAACGGACAGTGTTTAGAGACACTCTTACAGCCCCTGACTCCATCGATGACGGAGGCGATCAAGCGGGATGTCGCTGCCCTTGTGGAGTGTTTTCGGGACAATGGAAAGGAACCAATGACGTGGACAAGCGTGGCCGTGGCCAAATTGTTTCATGGGCTCTCGAGTCCTCGTTTCCCCGCGCGAGATGGGCGCGAACATGTCGCGTGGCGTCGCTATGCGGACGTGTAGTGCATCTGGTGAATGCGACGTCTCCCGAGCAATTGGAATGGAACGAGTTCTGCGAGTTTATAATGGACGACGGACAGTTTGTCAGCTGTTTTGAGGCGTTTGACGAGTCGACGTTGGTGCACTATTCGATTAACTAGTTTACGGGCATCGTTATGACGGATGGGTATGCATGCTCCTGGGGTCTCCCAGTCGACATTCGTCAGCAAAAGCGATTTGTGTCTCTCTTTGGGCATTGCAACTTTGAAGTATTCTCTACAAATGGACTGTTTTGAACTGAACGCAAGTACTTTGACCAATTGTACGGTTTTGCACTTGAAGATGAAGAGCTCTTCATTCAGGAATTGTGTGCTGAGCCTTCTGAAAAATCACGAGGACGCTACGCGTCCGAGCAGCAATTTGACGATTCCTGCCACGATTTTCTCGCTACTTGGTGCTCATGTTGCAGGACAGAACTGATACTAGTCGACCCGAAGTTCGCGTGCTTGTTCCAGTTGGTTCCGCGCAGGAATCGACTAAAGGAATGATTGATATCGCTATTCCTGGTAAGGCAACGGATGTTGTGGATGTGGCATGCTATTATATCCATCGTCGGTTGAAGACATTGAAAACCGAAACGATTTTTGCACGGCTACAGCTTGCTGCTTTTTGTGCCCGAGCTGGGACGAGTGTGCCAAGCAATCGATTGCAAATGACTGGAACGGAAGCCGCCGTCGAAACGCATGAGCTCCTTCATATTTTCGCAATTCGACGAGACACAATTGCCATCGGCACACGAAGAAGCCTTCAGCTTGGCTCGGAGATCTGTGAACGTCGCACGGACATGATCACACAGGGGCGCAATCTTTTCCCGGAACCGCTTGATCTCCTCCTCGCAATCAGAAATAGACTGATCAAGTGATGAAACTATCCATGATCGTCTGTAGGATCGACTTGATGAGGAAAATGTGGAGACAACCAGATCGATGAGGACCTGATCAATGGCATGATCGATGGCGTCATGATTAACGAGTAGTGACTACATGATCGACGGTGTCATGATCGATGGGTGCCAACATTGAAAAGAAGGGGCGATCGATGGATGTCTAACGGCCTGATCGAACCTGATCGACAGATGGGAGAAAGGGCTTATGGATGGGTGCCGGCTGCGCAACCGAAGATGACGTGATCAATGGGTGTCAACGGTGCCAACAACATGATCGATCCCCGCCCCAACCGCTGTACGGATGGGACGCGGCTCAGGGGCGGATGTGGTGAAGCATATTATAATTTTTTGCGGTAACATAGTTGGTACAGTAGTCAGTATCATAGTTGGTACAATAGGCGATATAATAGTCGGTACGATAGTTGGTACCATAGTTGGTACAATAGCCGGTACGACTGTTGACACAACAGTCAGTACAACAGTCGGCACAACTGCAGCGAACATGGACGGGGCATGGACGGGACATCTGGGACGACGCGACAACTGATACAGTTACCTAACGGTTAGCGACGGACGACGGATAAATCAGGTCGACTGGTCGACAGAGTACGTAGGGATGTACAATTCTGATTGGTGGATTTTAGGTAATTGGTAATTTTAGGGATATAATTGATAAAAAAAGTTCTCCTTTTGCGTCCGATCGATAAGATCACCGAGGGGGAGGCGTTCGCGCCTCCCTCTCTTTTGCATACGCACCCTTTAAGCCCCGGTCGGGAGCACGTAGTGCACTTTTTGGCCCACCGGCAGACGTAAAGGTCTGGGGAACTCACCCTCAACTCCACCCGCTGTGTCAGAGGTTCTTTCGTAAAGGTATTTGGTATTGGGGAAAGTGATCGAGCCTAGTGTCTCACCTCTTCCCCCATTGGTCCACATTTTTTGCCCCCTAGAGTTCGGCTGCTCTAAGCGCCCCATGGGAGCTCTAGGTGGATTTTTAGTGGAAACTGTCGATCAGCCCGTAGCTTATCGCCCCCCCCTGGTAGGTCTAGGCTAAGAATACATTTCGATAGGGTGTTCTGTTATCTGATAAAGAGTAGAGGCTCCGTGATCGGGCAGTGAAGACTTCCGCTGCCTGATCAAGTACCCCTCCACCGATCACCACAAGATCGACGATCTGCAACTGTGTCCTGTGATCAACAACTCGCAGATCGCGCCAACTTGCAAAAAATCGACTACATTGATCACCAACTCTGATCATCCCCTGATCAAAGGCCGGCGGTCCTGATCATCGTCTTTTAGCGCCTGATCAAGCCTGATCACTGCTGATCAACGCCTTTTAGCGCCTGACACTGCTGATCAGCGACTTTTAGCGCCTGATCGATCCTGATCAATCCTGATCACTGATGATCAACGACGTTTAGTGCCTGATTAAGCCTGATCAAGCCTGATCAATCCTGATCACTGCTTATCCAGCCTGATCACACCTGATTCGAGCTTGATTGTACCTGATCACGCCTGATCAGCACATATGTCAACTCGTTACAAGTTCCCCCAATCTTGCATCAAGGAATTGCCGTGTTTATATCCCCGCCACCTAGAGAGCGACCCACGCCCAAGCCGTCGGGTGTACAAGGTGAGCAGAAACACAAGCAGTCAAGGACAACCGGAGGACCCCCTTCGTTAGTCGGCAGTCCGGGCGCCGTGGTAACGCCTGATCAAGCTTCAAAAACTTTGATCAGACGCTCCACCACCACATGGTGATAAGGACAGAATCGAGAAGGTTGTGATTGCCAAGAGACGTGTTGTTTATGAGCAGCAAGTGGCTGTAAACGCGCTGGATTAGGACTCCTGTCTTGAGTACATTAAGCTCGATGAAAACGAATCCGCAGAGTCCCGATCCTTTGGCCTTGTACGTGAAGTCTACGAGCGAGCGATCGCGAACGTACCGCCAATTGAAGAAAAGAAGTACTGGCGTAGGTACATTTATGCCTGGATTAAATACGCATTATTTGAAGATGCTGTTGGCTGGCGACAATGAAGATAGCGCAAACCCCTTTGAGCGCTGCAAACAGGTGTATCAGACGTGTCTAAAGCTGATTCCACATGAAAAATTCACATTTGCAAAGATCTGGGTCCTGTACGCGAAGTTTCTCATCCGTCAACGTGATGTCCAAAGTGCACGTTTGGCGCTGGGCGAAGCACTCGGGCGGTGTCCAAAAAAGCTCTTTACGAGCTACATTGAGTTGGACCGCTCATGATGGGCGAAGTGGATCGGTGTCGCAAGCTTTCTATGCGTTTCCTTGAGTTTGATCCTCCGAATTCGGATTCGTGCCAGAAATATGCCATGCTGGAGCGACAGGTGGGCGAAGTGGATCGTGCTCGTGCAATTTACGAGCTAGCTCTCAAACAGTCAGTACTGGATATGACTGAAATGATCTGGAAGCATTATATTGATTTTGAGATTGAGAATGACGAGCGAGACAACACGCGCGCGCTCTATGAGCGGCTGATCGAGCGCACCAAGCATGTAAAGGTCTAGATGAGCTATGCACGGTTCGATGCCTCGTTGCCTCATAATAAGGACGTTCAAGGCAAGCACTTAGATACAGCTCGTGCTGTCTTTGAGCGTGCAGTACGACATATGAAGGAGAAAGGGAGGGAGGACCTGAAACAAGATTGCGCTTTGTGCTTCGAGACGTGGCTTGAGATGGAAAAGAAGGGCGGCGACGCCATGACGATTCAAAAATAGTGACATGCTGCCACGTAAGGTCACGAAGCAGCGCATGGCGTATGCGTAGGATGGGGTGCGTGTCGTGATTAGTAGGATCGACGTGGGTTTCACACAACTTTAGCAAATGGGCATCGAAGGTCACCAAACAGGAGCAGGATTATCTTCAACATGAGCGCTCATGGCGCTAGGAGCAAGCGGCGACAAAGACTGCTCATTGTTGTGATCCTTACTGCACTAGTTACATTTTGCAGCTTAAGTCAATCGGAAAATATTACGACATCAATGAAGCTAGCATCAGAAAGCGTCGTCGAGGCCAATGAAGGCACATTTGCCACTATTATTTATGATTACGGTGAATAGAGCGAAGCGCTGCTAGTGGCCACGCGCGTGCTTATGCGAAGCATAAAAGAATCCAACACCAAGTATCGTCGTATGGTTATCGTTCCGCATGATGGACTGCAGGAAAGCAGTGAAAAGGCTCTCAAAGGGGACGACCCGGACTTATAGATCATGTACACCTCCATTCCCAACGTGTTATGCCACTTACCGACCACCACACGCAGCTCTTGCATATGCGCAACAAACTGGAGATCTGGGATGATCCACAAATCTCGTCGCTCAAGCGTGTAGTGTATCTGGATCCGGAGAAACGTGAAATAGAGGAAAATGGCTCAACACCCGCTGACAAGGGCTGCTGCGGACGATGGAGATAGTAAGGCTTAAGGCTTTAGTTAGTGTGGTGCTAAGTCTTTGCGATGAAGTTCGTGACGAAAAGTTGCCGTATGCTGGTGTGCGTCTGGACGACCGGTCTGCTAGCTCTTCCGTTTGGAAGCTGGCCAACATGGAGGAGCTGCTCGCAGAAATTGAGAAGAAGAAGAAGAAGAAGAAGAAGAAGAAGAAGAGAAAAGAGGAACAGAAGCGCCAACGATTGGAAGATGAGGCCCTTAAAAAGGCCGAGCTCGCTGAAAAGCTAACATTTGTCCTAGCAAGATGTTCTTGAACATGAAGGAGAAGTACTCAAAGTTCGACGATAACGTAAGTATTGGCGAATGTTGATTTTGGTCGAACTGGATATGATGCTCATGTATGCAAAAAGTCAGGGATTGCCGACACACGATGCCGCCGGTGTGCCGTTGAGCAAGGGTAAGATGAAAAAGTTGGCTAAAGAGCAAGTGAAGCAAAAGGCACTGTACGAGAAACACAATAGAAACTGGATGTACTGGGTTTGCTATTTGATAGCGTGTTGATAGCGTGTTGTAGTTGGGCATGTCAAGTCAAGACAAGCCGCTACATGATAAATTTGCGCAGTCAAATTTCATAGTGAGATTTGTCACATGAAGCCACAAACAAGAATGTGCATCAAAACCCCCCAACGGAAAACTATTATAAAGGTAGATAGATGTAAAGCGCTATTTTAACCAATAGATACTATTAGTAGCAATATTCTTCTCTATTGGTCGAAAGTCACGTGGGGGTGCCGGGTGCGGGTAGGGCGACCCTATAATAGAGGGGGGATACGGTAGTAATTTGGGGGGAGATACGGATATCATTTGCCTTTTAGTTTCATCGCCATAAGCATTTAGTTTCTTACTTGTTCGCTTTGCAAAAGACGGTCTCTGTATTTGGAATATATTTTGGCGATCGTTTTATCTTGCTCTCACTATTGCTTACAAGCTGCTATATCGGTGCTGCTCGTGCGGCAGGAGGTTGCCGAGTGGTTCTTCAATGTACTTGCGTACCAATGACGAGAACACATCCAACTGCATCTGCCCATTAAACATCGCATCGTGGCCAAACTTCGAGTCCACCTCGACCAGTTGGGCGTTTTGGCCATAAGATTGCAAGATGCTCACCAAATTCCGCTGTTCTTCAATCGGGATGAGCAAGTCCTGCTTGATGCCAATGATCAGAGTGTCGGTCTTGATACGGCTCGTACCCTCCGCCAGGCTCAACGAATGTCGACCCAAGTTGGCCAGGTCCATGGCCTTAGATAACAGCAGGTAGCAATTCGGATCGAATGAGCGAGCAAATTTGTTTGCTTGGTATTCCATGTAGCTCTCAACTTCAAACGTCGCCGTCTTGAAGTGCATGGGACCGGTGGGATTCCAGTCAAAGCGAGCATCAAACTCCTCGCGCGAGCGGTAGCACGTCATGCCCAGCTCCCGCGCTATCTTCATGCCTTCCAGGGGCATGCCAGACTCATAGTTGCCGTCATCATACTTTGGATCAGCAAGAATAGCACGACGTTGAACTCGACGAAAGGCAACTGTGCCGGGGGTGGTTTGATGAGTGCAGGCGAGGCCCACGAGGCGGCTAAGACGTCTCGGAAATTGAGCAGCAAATTCCAAAGCTTGGATACCTCCCAGGCTCGAGCCTATTACCGCGTGTACGCTATCGATACCCAGGTCATCTAGAATCCTGGCGTGACAGCGCGCCATGTCGGCCGGCGTGAGCTGTGGAAACGAGGCCTTGTACATTTTACCTGTGAGCGGGTTGATTGTCAGTGGTGAAGTGGCACCAAACGGACTACCAAGTACAGACGGGCAGATGACGCGGAAATATGATGTGTTGATGGCCTTACCAGGACCTATCATGTTCTCCCACCACCCAGGCCGTGGGTCATCGCGGTTCGAGGCTGCGTGGCTTGAATGTGAGAAGGACGGGAGCACTAAGATTGTGCGGTCTCCAGGCAGCGAGCAATCACCCCACTGCTCCCAATCAATAGTCAATTCGGGCAACGAGTCTCCTAGTTCCAGCGGAAACTCCTTTTTCAGATTACACTGGTATTTGTTCCTTGTGAATGTCAAATCGTCACCACTTTTGAGCTCCACCACGTAAGAACGACGCTGTGTTTCGATGGCATGAATGCGCGCTGACAGAGAGGCAGCAAAACGCTGGCGAAACGCTACTAGTGTAAGACGACTGAGACAAAAATATATGGTCAAATGACTGCATTAGGAGCATGCTAGAACGCAAATACATACCAATGCAGCATGGTCCTACACTTTTGTTCGTCAAGAACAAGAACGAGCTCCTAAACTAGAGTGGTAAAGTTTGGCAAAGTGTCGATTCGTTATCTTGATTTTTTTTAATTGACATGGGGTATTATATAATCCATTTCCAGATTTTTTAACCGTGGAATCCGCATTTCCGCTGCCACCTAGTATTGGAGGGGTTACAAAATATATATTGTCGGCCAATGCCCGATCGTGAAGGATTAGTGGTTCAATCTTACCTTGTGGGTCTGGTAATTGCTGGCTCTTGACTCTAGTGACGTTGCGAATCTGGTCGAAGCTAGACCTGGTCCGGACTAGAATTGTACCCCCGCTGAAACTTTTTACCGGGGGACGGTACATAACTCAAGTTACGCTCTTTGATCGATCGCTTCAGTCAATGAGAAATAATTAAAAGCGCAGCTACGAGCTTCCACAGAAAAACAATTTATTATCTCTACAACTTTCCAATTAACGGGTTACTTGTTGGTATGATCAAGGAGACGACGAGGACTCTACATGAATAATTGCAGAGCTGACAAATATTGGAAGAGTGAAGTCAAAATAGAGGCCACACCATCGCCAGGAAATGGGATGCCAAACGGGATCGCCACAATATGAGTCGCCGACTTCGGTAGAAGGATATAGCCAATCGTCGATCCACAGCTCCCTGCGCATAACGCGACATATGATAACTCCCCAAGAAGCAACGCTGTACCAGTTGTAAGCTCCAGGAGTGGGCCTGACGCCTGATTAAACGACCACCTAAGGTAATCCACCAGGTCAACCAACTCAGACCGTGACAAGTGACTTTTATGTGCGGTCGTTTTTCATGCTGCCATGGAACGTTTTATCATCACGCAGCAAATGAACAATTGATGACTATTACCAGCCGGAGTTGGCGGGTTATGAGTCGTTGCTACGGCATGGATTCTTTCTTGATCTTCTCCCAGATCGTTCAGGTCATAATAATCAATACGATTGTACTCGCATCAGAGATATACTGTCAGTGACTTAAAAGAATACTCAGGAAGAGAGACGAACGAAACTAAAGCAAGAAGTTGACTGGCTCGGTTAAGTCTGCTTTCCTATGTGATCAAGTCCCTGATCAAGAGCGTTGCTTAATACTGGGTGACCTGCCAAAAGGACCTGCGCACAACTGGCACTCGGAATATTACAAATCTCTCGTCCAAGCCAACAAGTTTCAGTAGTTTCCCGGAAGCTCGATAATATTATCACGCGCGGAAGAAAGCAGATGAGGTGCCATTAAAATACTTCGACTCAACGTACAGGGATGCACGATAAATTGCTTATCAAGACATGCCACTCGTGGAAAGACGTGAGCATGTCGCACATTTTACCGACACGTTGGATGATGTGATCACCTGACATTATTGAAAGTAAGTGACAGTAAAGACTCCGATCATCACAAAGGAAAAAGAAGCACGCTAACAGGGCATCTGTTCTGGGCCAGCATGACCATTACATAGAGGTAGACGTGGGGAAATGCTAAATCCACATGGGTGTTTTGCTAATTACACATGGTTGGCACACACCTCCCCTTTTATGCGAGCGGTGTACAGGCTCTCCTGCTCCTTTTGCCCATTACACATGGTTGTGACGTCACAACCTTGTTGCTTTAGCAAAAGGCCCCGACTAGGGGCACTCCCCACTTTTGCTAGGGGCTATAGAGAAACATAGTAACATTCGTATCTATATCCAAGTAGGATTTTTATAACCAGTGCCACGAGTAAAACGAGAAGATCAATTGCATAGACAACGCTCGTATTGGAACGATTTGGTCTATAGCTGCAGCAAAAATGTATACCTCTCCAACTTCTGCCTTATCGTTTTGCTGGCTGCTTGAGCGATATCACCACGCGGGTCATGGACGTAGTTGAAAACATAAAGTACTTGATTACATCCAGCAAACGGTAGGAAATGGCTTTGAACTGACGGATGCTTCTCCCGGAGATATTTGATAAACGTCTCGTACGTGACGACAGGTGTACCATCCCTGTAACGGGGTTACATTCGGGTAACACTGAGTGTTGGTGTACATGAGTACACTACAGTTGAGGTCAGTATTGACCGAGTTGAAAGGTCTCGAACGTTTGGTTATTTTAACCAATCAGGGCAGGGGCCCTTGGTGTGGTGGTGTGTCAGCCATCCACGTGTCAGTACACAGGTGTGTACACTACATTTTAGCTAGGTACGAATTAGGAATATTCTACTTAGTATAACATATAGTTTATATTAGCTTAAATTAATTTAGGCTAATTACATATTAAATATATTCAGTTTACAAAAATACTTAAGACTGTCAGGCGCACGACCACGCCCGGTCGCGCGCGCAGTGAGTGCAGTAGCTAAAGGGAGCCCTCCCTTTAGCTACACCCTTAGTAAGGGAACCTTGCCGTTAAGGCATTAGCGGAGCTAGGCGCGCGACCACGCCCGGTCGCGCACGCAGTGAGTATTGTAGCCTAAGGGAGTTCTCCCTTACCCTACCTCCCTTTATAAGGGAAGTCTTGTTACAAGGGGTTAGCGAAAGCTATCTGTAAACCACCCCGGGAATTTTGGCCCCGAGTAGGAGAGCTCTCTCCTACTAAGCCCTTTTATAAGGGCGTATCGGCTAAGTAGCGGCGAACGCCGCTTAAAGGAAAGTCTTCCTCTGTGCGCTAGCCGCACCGTGCGTGTACGCACCCGGCTACATCTGGTAGCACTTGTAGTCAATCCAACACCTGTGTTGGTGATCAACATCCTCTGCAAGGGATGGATCAGGACGATTGGGGTAAGCTAACCCCCGTCCAACAGGAAGACTTTAAAAGGCTCTTACCCATATTGGGTGAGGATGGCATGCGCCATCTAGTGGAGCAGGGCCTCGATGCCGTGCGTGAAAGGGTGAATGCCCTTATCGCCCATGGGGCGAGTCTTCGCGGGAGTTATCCCGCGTCTACGGGGGTGCGCCCTCCGATGTCCTTTAAGATAAAGGAATCCACCGGCGAGAAAGGTAAAAACCTTTATGTGTGGCTTCGAGAGGTTGAAACCGCATACGCCACCGCGAACGTGATCGAGGATCACCTGCAAGTAGGACTTGCACTGACCCATCTTACGGGCAAAGCCCGTACATCGGCGTTTACGTGTTAGGATTCGGTCACGGAAGTGTTCCCAACCTGGGAAGTCCTTAAGCAAAAGCTTATGGACAAGTATGCAACGCCTGATCTGGTTCTCCAGAATCAGCTGGCGTTTTTGAGGAGCCGTCAGGGCACTAGGGACTTGGAGACATATCTCCAAGGACTGAAGACCCTGTTGGCAGGGATGTACGCAAAAGCGTATTCGGACGATGTGTCCATCCCCGTCTTCATGGGAGGCCTGAAAGAAGGGCCAGCACGTTCGGAGCTGTTCCGATGCCGACCCCAATCCCTGGGGGAGGCGTTTCAGATGGCGTTTAACGCCGAGAGGAACTTTCGTTCCTCTAGGGTGGGTCCTGAACCCATGGACCTGAGTCAGGTCGAAGTGGAGGGGAAACATTCCGCTAAGAGTCACTCTGACTCTTTTTCGCAGAGCTTCGGGGCGGAGCTCTTAGCTATGTTGCAGCGGCGTGGGCCGCTAAGGTGCTTCCTATGTGGAAGCGTGGTTCATCTGCGGAACAGATGTCCACAAAATCCCCAGCGAGATAGTCGCTGGAAGGGGCCAAGGGCGGCAAAAAGGCCCACGCCCAATCCGTCGGGAAACAGCGGCTCCAATAGGTGCCGGGCGCCTTACTGGGGGACCCCTCAGTGCTGTTAATCCCCAGGGTAGGGGACGGCAGCACAAATCCCCGAGGGAAGCGGTGCTTTCTAGCACCGAGTTGGTGTACCAGCCAGGTTTGCTGGTAGTCCTTACGGACGTGAAGGCTTTGATAAGCCTTGGAGAGTCTTGATAGACTCTGGAGCGTCTGACAATTATATCAGACAGACTTCTGTTGAGAAGATTCGGCTGTATGCCGAGGCCCTAGAGGGACGTTATCGTGACGTTGTCACGGCCCGTCTAGCGACGGGCGTATAGGTTTCTGTACCCAAGGTCCCGATTGACCTTAAGCTGAAGTTTGCAAACTTCGATAGCTAAGAACGTTGCCTGAGTCCTGGATTTGGACTCATTCTGGGCATGAAGTGGCTGGAACGCCACGAGCCATGGATAGACTGGAAGTCTAAGCTCATTGGCTCAACGCACCCGCGATCGGGTGAAGCATTGGCGAGTCATGAACCCACCTTTGCTCGATCGCAAAAGCGATTCTGGCGTGAGATACCATAGATTGGGATGTCTGAAATGATCATTCCCAATGGCGTTAAGGAAGAGTTCCTTAACGAGGGGGGCTCGGTGGTTAATCCCCACGCCGTGAACGGCGAGACTGGTGAGTTACCTGTGGTAACTCCAGTGGTAGGGGTAGAGACACCTGTGGATAGGCGCGTGGCGCTTCCAATAGATGGGGCAATTGACTACCCCCATCTGGGTCTCGGGATGAGTCCCGAGGCCAGTAGTCAGCAGTCCTATCGGATGCTGAATAGTGTGACAGGTATTGTCACATAAGGCGTAAGCCTTGAACGGTTGCCTGCGGTAGGCGAACTGTTGTCGTTGGAGGAGATGGCCTTCAACGAGTTTGAGACTGCTGTAAAAGCAGATGAAATCGACGAGGTTGTCGTATTGCATCCGGAAGAGGAGTTGAACTCCTCATCCACGATGGACGAGTCAGTTTTGGGGAAAACCAAACAATGAATCAGCGATTTTTAATCACTTGGTGACCCAACTCTTCCGCCCTCATAGAAAGTACGCTCAGACGTACTTCGACGATATATTCGTTTATAGTCGTGCGGAAGGCGACTTGTCTGATATTCAGATGCGCCTGATACATCTTCGAGCTGTGATCGAATGTATGCGAGAGCATCAGTTATATGCAAACGCATCCAAATGTATCTTTGGTGCTGAGGAAATTCCTTTCCTCGGATGATTCATCGGTAAGGATGGAGTGCGGGCGGATCCCGCGAAGGTGAAAGCCATTGTGGAGTGGCCTTCGCCTGTAAATCTTAGAGATTTACGGAAGTGGATTGGAAAGCCAATTATCTCCACAAATACAGCGAGAACTACGCTGAAATGGCGAAGACATTGACGGGCCTTCTTAAGAAGTATGTTGACTGGTGTTGGGAAACCAAACACCAAAACGCTTTCGAAGCACTAAAGGGGAGCTTGTTAAAAGCTCCCGTTCTTGCTCTCCCAGACTCTGGGAAAGCTTTTAGCGTCGTCTGCGACGCCTCCGATTTCGCAATCGGATGTTCTTTGTTACAAGCAGACTACGCGGGACGAGAACGCGTGATTGAGTTTGAGTCGAGGCAGATTAAAGCTGCGGAACGGGATTATCCCGTTCATGACAAGGAGCTACTTGCAATGAAGTATGCCCTTGTCAATTTTAGGGTTCACCTACTCGGCTCAAAGCTGTTCGTGGTTTATACTGACCACGCGTCCTTACGTACAGCGACAAAGTTGCCTCATCTATTGCTACGGATGGACCGTTGGATCTCCTTCTTTGCGGAGTACAACTTTGAGGTTAAGTATAAACCTGGCAAGCAGAACGTGCTTGCAGACGAGTTGTCGCGTCGTCCCGATTACGAGCTCGCTCACGCGACATTCGTCACCTCGTCTGTGGTGGATCTCATACGCCAGGCGTATGGGAAAGACCCACTATGTACAGCGCTTATCAAGGCATTGGGTGACAAGGGACTTGGCTCGTCTGAGCCTACCCTGTCGAGTCGAGCTAGAGCTCAGTTACACCTTTACAGGTACTGTGACGGTTTGCTATATTATAGCACGAGTGCGGAGGACACTCCGCGGGTGGTAGTTCCTCATAATGAGGAACTGAAGTATAGAGTCCTTTTTGAGGCACATGACGCCCCTACCGGGGGTCATTTAGGTCGGGATAAGACCTACAGCGCTTTAAGCGCTTTGTATTGGTGGCCCAACATGTATAAGTGTGTCGGTGCGTATATACGCACCTGTGAGACGTGTCAGAGGGTCAAACCCTCTGCAGAGTCAGCTGCCTTTGGCGATCTTATCGGTTCCAACGGAGTGCTGGAAATCCATTAGCATGGATTTTATCTTCGGTTTTCCGAAGGATAAGGCCGGGGAACACCGGCATATTGGTCTTTGTAGACCGATTGAGCAAGATGGCTCACCTGGCGGCGGTGCCAGAGTCCATATATGGACAAGGACTGGCGAAAGTGTTCCTAGACCGTGTCTTTATACAACATGGTCTACCCGATTCCGTTGTGTCGGATCGGGATCCCCGTTTTACGGGACAATTCTGGGGAGCGTTGTTTAAGGTGCTAGGCACCAAACTCCTCATGTCCACTGCGGATCATCCGCAGACGGACGGTCAGACGGAACGCGTTAATCGCGTTGTGGAGGATATTCTCCGGAGTTTATGTCCGGATTCTCCAAAGAGTTGGAGTGAGATGCTTCCGATGGTTGAATTTGCTATCAACAATTCGGTACATGCATCTACGGGGTTTACCCCGTTGTACGTGAACGGATTAGTGAATCCGAGGGTTCCGTTGACGCCACGTGTGTGTGGCCCAGGGCTTGAGGGGGGAGGATTCCCCGATGTCAGCCCTGTATCTGTGCGAAAGCACATCGATAAGTTTTTATCGACGCGCCTTAGTGTCTTACGACACGTCTGCGATGCCATGGCGGAAAGCCAAGAGAAGCAAAAGGAACAGGCCGACCGCAAGGGTCGGTGTAGCAAAAGGGCACACAAAGTATGAGAAAGTGTTTTGTTAAACGCTAAATACCTTCCTACACATGCAGTTTCGAATGTGTTAAGAAAAAAACTGCGTCCCAGGTTTGTGGGCCCTTTAAGGTATTAGCCCGAAAGGGCTTGTCGTACACCTTAGACATCCCAAAGGAGATGCGTACGCACTCAACCTTCTATGTGGGTATGATTAATCCATACCAGAACCCTGAAGCGGGTCCCCTCTCGGAGGAGGGTGAGAAACCGGATAGCCGAAAGGCGCAACAGGTAGGAACATCTCAGACAGGGTTGAAATACGACCCTGAAGCTCCGCAACGAGAGACTCGAGAGAAGCAAACCGCCCCTCGATGCGTTCATTCGCACTCCATTCGTTGCGGAGTCCCTCATGAGCATCTTGGATGCAACGGCTGTGCCGATCACAGCGCTCGTGGAAGTCATGCCGCAATAGCGCGTCCCCCTCCTCCAGTGCTCGATACGGAGGGTACGCCACATTATCATGTGGAGTGCCTGATGGCACGATGCCACCACCGGGGTGAGACCCAGTATCTGGTGAAGTGGAAAGGGTATCCACATTCCCAGAACTCGTGGGAGTACGAGACTCCCCTGCGGCATGATTGCCGTGACGTCGTTGACGCTTTCGAGCGGGAGAATCCCACTGAGAGTCAACGACCAAAAGGGGCTGAAGAAGCCCTTTCACTCCCAGTAGCTGGGAGTTCGCCGGAGGCAGATGCTGTGCTTGCATTGATCTCCGGCACCACATCGATAGCAGAGCGCGTATAATAGGAGGCAGGTAATTGCCCTTGCGCTTTGGGCTGAGCATAGGCCAAGCGTAGCGCCCTCTCTAACCGAGCGTCGTGTTCGGAAAAGATTTTGTACAGCGCATCGAAACTGGGGAGGTGTTTCTCCCTTTCCGCCCAGGCACGGAACGCCTGTTCTGCGTCTTCGACGCTTTCGTCCTGCTGGGGAACAATGGGAATCTCGCGGATAATATCCACGAGGACACCGCGTGCCTGCTTCCAGAGGCGCGTCCGGTAGGACTTAACGGAATAATGTTTGGGCGTTAGTAGTCGGGCCCGGAGTTGGTCCGATGCGCAATGTCACGCGGCAGTATAGCCGGTGGACCAGGGGTATAGGAGGCTCAACCCCTCTTGACCGCGTTCTTAGCCCTCTTTTGAGGGTCGCGAGGTCCCTTTTGTGCCCGTACGGCAAGTCGGGTCTCTTGAAATGGTCCACCCGTACCAGCACCTGATTCTACAAGAGCTGATGAAACTAATAACCAAGGACAGTTCATTGGTGGTGGTTTCCTGTGGCAACCTGGAGGTATCACCCCTAGCGAGTAACGGTGGCGCACGAGATAGTGCGTTTTCCCAGCGTGTGGGGAATGGGTTGGATGACCGACAGCGCCGTTCGGCGCTGTCAGCATGGCCAGCCATTGGGGAGATCTCCCCAAGGGCATCCACTTCCGAGTTGTCGGAAAGGTTTTCGTCCATAGCACCACTGAAGGTGTACAATGGACAGCCAGAGGTACTAGCGTTGGACTTCTCCAACAAGATTTTTATTATTGCGTAAGCAATAGTCTTGATGGGGGAGGATGTAACGGGGTTACATTCGAGTTACATATAATGTTGGTGTACATGAGTACACTACGGTTGAGGTCAGTATTGACCGGTTTAAAAGGTTTTGAACCTTTGGTTATTTTAACCAATCAGGGCAGGGGCCCTTGGTGTGGTGGTGTGTCAGCCATCCACGTGTCAGTACACAGGTGTGTACACTACATTTTAGCTAGGGACGAATTAGGAATATTCTACTTAGTATTACATATAGTTTATATTAGTTTAAATTAATTTAGGTTAATTACATATTAAATATATTCAGTTTACATTTCACTCTATCTTGCGGACGTGCGACCTCGACCGGTAGCGCGCGCAGTGAGTGTCGTAGGTAAGAGGGATCCCTCCCTTTACTTACATCCCGTTAAGGGAATACAGCCGTTAAGGCTAAGCAGTAAACCAACCCGGGAATCCTGGCCCCGAGTAAGAGAGCTCTCCTACTAAGCCCTTTACAAGGGCGTATCGGCTAAGTAGCGGCAGATACCGCTTTAAGGAAGAGTCTTCCTCTGTGCGCTAGTCGCACCGGCTACAATGCCCCCCCCCCACTTCCTGTGCAGCAGGATGCACTTATGCAGGGGAAGCACAAGCTTGGTCCCGGCCATCGGCGGCTGGTCGGGTCTCCTTCGCGGCTGCGGTCAACGGCTTCGACCACCGCCATGGCTCCAGCGCACCTACTGGACCCGGCTAACATGATGGAGTCCTCGCTCCTAACGGAGCCCTCGCACCCAACGGACACGGAAGAAGAATCAACAACGGCGACCGGAACGACCCTGCCGACCGCACCACCTCGCCTCCGACGGGTTTAAAGGGACCACTAGACCGACGTGCTGTACTGGTGAGCACGGCTATGAGACAATGGATCGACAAGGCAGATGATTATTGGCGTCCAATGATTCCACTTGAGGTGGAGGAGCTTGCAGCATGGATAATGGGTGGCATTGTACTCCCGTCGCCGCCCGGATTTCTAGTATGCGCGCACTCGAGATTGACGCGGGTTGCGATACTGGATTTCTTCGAATAATACCTGGAAGGAAAGGTCATTGAGGTCGTTCCACCATCCGTCCGAATTCCTCAACATATTGCGGAGAAAACGTTGCTCTTGAAACTGCTGGAACACCGCACAGGGGAGACGGCTTCCGATCCATTGAGTCGGGAGCTAGTTAAGGGTGCGAAGCGAACATTCTGCGATTCGAGAACAAGACGCCTCACGTTTGTCCTGCCGGACCTGGCGGCTGCGGCGAGTTGGCATGCTAAGTGCGTATCCTTTCAAGGTACCCGCCTTCAGCTCTTGTGCCCAGCAACTCTGGAGAGGGATGACATGGCTACGACATATACATCCAATGTTACGTCTAATCGCACCATGTTGCAGTACCAAGTGAGAATCTTGGTACATGGCGTGACCGCGGGCACAATTGAAGCAATTTTATCGTCGAGAGTGTCATGCTCGGTGATGTCGGTGATTTGAGGGAGCCTAAATGGATCAGAAGCGTACGATTCCAATTTTTTCGTCGCCACGTTTGATTCCGCTACTTTCTCCGAAGAGATCAAGCTGGCGACGCACATTCAAACGACTGACACGACGCTGATCCTGCATCATCACCGACATTTTAAACGAGTACCGTGTTTTTCGTGCTATTTGCCGTACCACTCAAGTGCGAAATGCGCGGCTCGCAAGGGCGCTGTCTTGTCCGAACACCATCTCAAGTTCACTGGGACACACCAAGTGGCAAAGAAAGTCAGTGTCTTGAATTTCAAGCACCTTGATGTGTCTGGGCGCCTGCAACATGTCGCTGGAAAGGCAGATACACTGGCAGCGAACACCGCCAAGCTTAAGACAGATGCTTGCAAGACATCACTATTGTCCAAGGTGCCCCAGTCTTCTCCAAGAGACGAGCCAAGGGAGGATGCATCCCCCTCTTCATCCAGTGACCAGCCAGCGATAAGCGGAGAAGACGCACGCGCAGCTGGCCCTACCTCCTCCGGATGGTTTGAACCTGGTGCGAACAAGAAAAAGCGGGACTTGCGGCCCAGCGCAGCGTCATCTACCCAGGCGTCTCCCTCTATTGATGCACCGCCTCGACGCCCGCAGTAGAAAGCGGACGAAAGAACTAACAAAGCTAGCAAGGCAACGACCAGCGCGGCCGCAACTTCCGCCAAGAAGAACACAACGCAATCAGGCAAATTGTATACCAGCACACCTGCTTTGAACAAAGCAACAATGGCTACTAACACAAATGAACCCGCCGCCAAAACGTCCGCGACATCAGCCGCTGCTACCAAGGCGGCGAAACAGCGTGCACAAGCGATTGCCGAACTGGACCAACTCATTGGATGTGATCGCGCGGCATCCACGGCAGAACAGGCAGCGGACCCTTCTGCTGTTCCCGCGAAGACTGTGCTACAATCCAAGGATAAGGCTTTAGCGGATGATAAATCTCAAGTGGAGGACGCGCGACGTGCAGCTGAAATACTGACTTCCACCGCCGCGGAGAAGACAATAGACGCCGAAAATAAGAAGGCCTTCTATTTCAAGGCTCACGCTCGAGCGCTGGTTCGCTATTGATCGTGAAGCTTCAGGTCTTTACCAACATACTTCTGTCAATAATTCTGACGGAGAATTGCCGAAGTTGGAGTACGCATATCGCACCGCTGGTGCAGAGGCTAACCGAGAGAAGGCAGAAGCATAGAAGGCCACGAACAAATTACAACAACTGTCTCGCCATCTGTCCAAGATTACTCCAGAAGATCCGCCCGAGCTCGAGGCCGCTGTCAAGCGCAATGCCTCAGAGCCGTGCGAGATGCTTGCTGTTACAGCAGAGAAAATTCGGGAGAGGAGTAGCGCAACGATTCAACGATTGTTGGCGTCGTATGTGCGCCGCAAGCGGGGTATGCCTAGCGTGACATCAAAGGGCGCACCTAGTGCAGTGTCTTCTGGGGTGGCACCATCTGTTCCGTCTCCATTGGACATGCCACCGACAAACCGCAGGACCAAGGGCACAGTAACCAATCATGATCTCGACGTAACTATGCGGAAAGCACTTTACCGTTTGGAACTACTCTGAGAATGGATGATCTTGGCGGAGGGGCCGTAACGCCGCCCCCATGTGCCGCTAGTGTTCCTATTCCAGCGGAGCTAGCGAAGGCAATTGAATACGAGCTTAAGGTCTCTTCAGAAACCATAACTGATCAAACCATGGCGACCTGCGATCGCTGGACACGACACAGTAGAGCTCAGGAGACAATAAGTATCCAAGAGACAATCCGATCCCCGAGGGATCTTATCCGCACTGAAGATCCTCACGAACAGACGTTACTGGCAACCAGAGTGCGTAAAGTTCCTGAATCCGCCTCCGCTGCAGTAGCAGCCGCCGCCGTGCCGTAGAGCAAGAAACAAATTTTGGCAAACACAGCTGCGACTCGGAAGTGGGTGTCCGAGCGTAAAGTGGGGACGGACGTACCTGCTACATTGCCTGTTGGTCCGAAGGGAAAATCAGCGTGGATTACTGCGTGTGCGTTGGAACTGGCGACGCTTGTCAGTGCACTGCCGTACCCGGTGGCTTACCTCGCCTCGATGTCGAGGGACAACCTTCGGGCCTTTGGACATTCGATCAACAGCGAGTCCCAACTGGCTGTGATACGCCAACATACCACCCACACCGATAAAGAGCTGCGAGAGCTGTGTACGGGATGGACTGCTACGTCAGACGGTCAGTCTGGACAGATCCGGTGGAAGAAGACGGACAGCATACAACGCTGGAGAAAGTTCAACAGACTGCAGCCGGAGATGCTTTGCGCGACTGTTTCGAAACCGCTGTCGGACTTGGATCATTGGGGCGTCCTCAATGTCCTGTGTGTGTTACTACCAAACCTTGCTCCTGTAACAGATGAGACAAAGATGGTGATGCCTCAGTCCAAAGCGGTAATATACCACTAATCCGAAGAGGTGCGCGCAGCTGTCAGCGGCATTCTATGCAAGCCTGCTAACTGGAAGCCGGCACTTGACCGTATCGCCCGCGATGGTCAAATGCTGGACCATCAGAACTAAGGGAACATCGGCTTTGCAAAGGACTGCTTCGACAGGGGATGAGAATCCAAGTCCCTCTCCTCTAAATTCTCTAGGGCAACCTCAGTTGTCTGCCAGGGTTGAGTTTCCTCCCGCTCTCCCTCCAACGGCTTTCTCACCTCGAGGTCGTCGTAGGAGCATGTTGAAGACTTCTCACAGGCCGAGCGAAAACAGCATCGGTCTCCATTCGCAAAATGTCGCGGGACTCCCCAAACATCCGGGACGGTGTGCAGAATGTTTTGGCCATTTTAGGCAGCGAGAATTGCGAGGAGCCATCGACTTGGTTCTATTGAAAGAAACGCGGGTCTTGGTTGGTGAAGGAGCAAGCTTAAACAAGTTGTTCAACTCCACATGGGGCTTCGTGGACAAACCCGGACGCACATTATGGACCGAGTTAGACACGAAGCGCGTGGTGGTGTTGCGTTTTTACTTAACCCATACTCGCCGATTACTGAAATGGAACCGGGGCACGAGGAGCGGTGGACACCGCACTGGATGGCTGTTCGTATTACTATTCGAGGTGAAACAGTTCTCGTAGTCAACGTATATGCCCCGAGTGGTAAGGCTGAACGGGAGACATTTTTTGAGATGATTCGAAATCACCTGCTGGAACACGACGGACCTCTGTTCGTGGGTGGGGATTTCAACTGCACGTTGGTGCCTCGACTTGACCTTTCCTACGTCTCACCTCCCGGCAGACATGATTCCGTGGCTCTACGAAGGCTTCTTGAGTGGACACACCTTTGCGATGTTATCGAGGATGACATGGAGCGAGCGGAAGAAGAGAGGGCCATATCAGCCTTTCAGGCGGCGGTGCACACCTTTTTCTACACCTTACCTGGCAGTGGATCGGCAAGTTCTCGACTGGATCAGTGGTATGTGATCGCTCATCATGCTGATTGGATCCGAGACGTGGATCAGTCTGTACCTGGCCCAGCAGCTGACCACAATGGAATCAGTATACGGATTGGGGCGCCACGACCTGTTGTGCGCATACGTAAACCCGGGCGGGTATATCCAGTCCCGAACTGTGCACAAACGACCGCGACAAGCGCCATTCTTGCGGCCATTGAAGGGGCACAGGTTGACGTTGACAAGTCCAGTTCTGTTCCGACGTCAGACGCTCGTACAGCCCGACGATTGGAGGATTGGTGGTATGGATGGAAGATCCGGTTACGCAAAGTTCTTTTGGCGACTACCAATACAGCCCGCCAAGAATTGGCACGCAGCTATAGACAGCGCCTGAAGCGCCTCTATGTCCGTCTGAATGCGCTGTCGGGGGCACGCTCATCGGCTACCTCAATGGCGTGTACTCAAGCGGTATGTGACCAACCGAGCCCCGCCGATACTCCTGCTACACTTCGGCGACACGTTGCGGAGTGTCGACGGTTATGGCAAAGGACCAAGGAAGAGCGACTTCTTGTCCAGCACACGTACTCTCCAGGCGAGACTTCTCGTCATCTCTACGCGCGGATGTCTACAAAATTTCAGGACAACACCATCGTTTTGTTGGGTAGCCAAGTTACATACGGGCCAAATAGGTCGCAGGAGTTGGCTGAGGAAATGGCAGACGGCTGGGGACATCTTATGACGCATTGTTTTGATCGTCCACATGCCACAGCGGCATTTCTTGACCGAGCCTCCCGTCCAGAACGTGTTGATGACGCTACTATGACGTCATCCATATCTCCAACAGAAGATGTGTGTGCGCTTTGAAGAGGCTGAAACGTGGGAAAGCTGCGGGACCGGATGAATTTAGCAACACATTTTACCGCGATTACGCAGACGTTCTCGCACCAATTCTCTCAACACTGTACACTAGATGGCTGGAATGCAGCGTGTTGCCGGCTTCATTTGGTGAAGCAAACATTCAGTGTCTGAAGAAAACGGCGGCTTCCGCCTTGACGCTTGATCATCGCCCGATTGCACTGCTCAACATCGAGTACAAGTTGTTTACAAAGATCCTTTCGTTCCGGGTGCGGCCGATGCTGTCGAGTATCTTTCTGCCAGCTCAAGTTGTTTTTTCCCGCAGCGGTCGATTCACACAGCTCTTGACATTTTTTCGGCGGTACGCAAAGCGGCAAGTTCTGACCGCGCTCTCAACGGAGCCATTGTTCTTCTTCTGTTTTTTTTCTAAGGCATACGACACGTTGCAACGTCTGTTTCTACTTTCGGTGCTGACCAGGCTTGGATTCTCGCTCAAATTGGGAATGAGTACCGTTCAAGTCGACGTGAAGTTCACTGTGGCGTACGACAAGGGTGCCCTCTTGCCCCCCTTCTTTTTATACTCGCCTTGGATAGTGTCTATCGGGTGATTCAAGAGAGGGATGACATTCGCGGGGTACCTCTTACATCTGGAGGGAGAACAACTGACTTCAAAGTTTCGGGCTACGCTGATGACACGGCGGTATACCTGCGCGATCAGTCTGCAGTTCTGCCTGTTGTTACGATTCTCGATGATTTTGTGGCTGTTTCAGGGCTGTTGACGAATTGATCCAAGTCTATGATCATTGAGCTAGACCCTGGCGGATCATCTCTGCATTTGGATACATGTGGGCTCAACTTGCTGTCTTCAACCGAATCATGCAGATATCTTGGTGTACTGGTGGGTCAACAGGTTGCAATAAGTGCCAATTGGTCTAAATGCATACGTTCCCTATGGAGTCTACGTGTACTAGCACGAGACAAGACTCACACGGTGGAACAAAGACCTCGACTTGCTAGCGCCATCGCGGTGCCAAAAATTACCTACTTAGCACGGCACTGCTGGCCACCTCCCGACATTGTAAATCGGTTGCAGGGCTTGATTATGGACTTTGGATGGAGTTTCCGTGACGGAAGGAGGTCTCGACCGTGGGTCCCCTCCGATATGGCCTCTTTACCGATACAGCAAGGTGGATTATCGGTACCGTGTATTCGAACGGAACTTATGACTATGGCGGCGACCGCTGTTGGACAGTCGGCAGCTACATCTTCGTCGAGAGATTTGCTGATCGGTGACTTCTTATGGGGCTCTACCGACTCGGGCCCGCCTTACATCACGCCATGTTGGGCCCAAGACCAGAATCCTCGACTCCAAGCGACGCTTTGGCTAACCAGATCTAAAATTGTCGGGCTTTCAGCTGCTCGCCATGCACGCCAAGTAGAGGTCACGGAGGTCTGCCGGAGGGCCGTCTCTTTTACATCGAGAGCCGTGGTCGAATACAATGAAGACGGAAGTGTTACAATTGATGTTCGCCATTTGCTTGACGAAAGGCTACGGGCCGAGATGCGAGCGGAAGTAGCGACATCAGGTCGATTTGAGCAGAGGTGGATGTTACACGCGACGATGACATACATGTCGTGGCTGAGGGACCGCAGAGGCAAGGTGTACACCTTGAACGGGGCAGATTTTGCGCAGGGGTCCAAGTATCTTGGAGATATACTGAGCTGGGAGCCTACTCAGAGTGGTATCATTCGGTTTTTACCCAAGCGCAACATGGTTACTCACTCTATGGCGAAGCGTCGGCACTTTGGTACCTTCGGCCTTGCTCTTATATACAATTTTCCAGAGCTCGCCTACCGGTCAGTTGAGTTAGGAGCGCTGATAGCTTACTCGACAAAGGTCCACCAGCATCATGAATGGCTCCTCGGCCATGACGGTACATTGATATCGCATTTCGACACGGGTATGGCGAGCAAAGTGGATCCGGTCTCATCGATGGCTGCTTGCGATGCCGCAGCGTGTCTGGACAGTGGAACTACTGTACACTTTGGCGCGCATCCAATGCTCACGCGCGTAGTACACCTATGGGCTGGCCGTCGACGATGGAGGCCGCAACGAAGAAAACTGAAACGGTTAATCGCTCGCAGACGCGTTGAGGAAGGCAAACGAGGTTCGCGAAGAACGAATAGCAATGCCGGAGTTCCAAGTGATTGCAGCAGGGACATCTCTGATCGAATGGAGAGACATCCGAAGGATACGATCTTCCTTCCCGACGAACGCGCAGACGCTTTATCGGCTGAAGAGTAACAGCTTCCCGCTCTGGAATTGGGCTAGCCAGGATCTATCTTGCCCCGACCCAGCGTGTCCGACTTCCATTCCGGTCATGGCTGATCATGTATTCTGGGATTGCCCAAGTGCTCGGCGCATTGGGATTATCTACTTGAACGGTGGCGACAGCTTGGCGACTTGAGGGAAGCAGATCTTCACGTCTGGGTGTTTGGTATGGACCATCCCGCTACTCCGAGTTATGCGTGTGATGCCATCAAACAATCTATAGGACCCGGCGTTGATGTGTCTCGAGCGAAGGATGCGGTCTTTCCCGCAACGCGTGAGCTCTGGCGTTTTCTCGTTTCCACTACACTACATTCCATCTGGGTTGAGCGTCTCCGCCTCTTGCAAGACGCATCTCTGACACAGGAAGTACACAACTCACGAGCCAGGACACAATTTCGACGAGCGGTTTCACGGTTCCGAAGATCAACTTACCAGCCGGACATGGGTGACGACGGACTCCCGTTTGCTCGAGTACGGTTGGCGCTTGCTGATACCCTCATCTGCTTTGATGATCCACCTCCCTTGCGAGCGCTGCAGATCAACAATCCCTCTGGCTTGTTCTACTTGCTTTTCTTCGATGGAAGATCACGAGGAAATCCTGGACCGGGTGGAGCAGGATCCGTCATTGTTGAACTTCACATGCAGACGCATGCAGCTTGCGTCCTGTGGGTATCGAGCATGGCTTACGGTTGTTCAAATACCACGAACAACGTAGCTGAATATTGGGGGCTCGTGCACGGGCTTAGACAAGCAAAGACTAGTGGCTATTCACATCTGCATGTCGTGGGGGACAGCGCGCTTGTGCTTTCGCAACTCCGAACGCATCACCCACCACGCAAGCCTCACCTGGCGCTGCTATTTCGAGAGGCAATAGAACTTGCTGACGATATCGGTATCGCCAGCTGGGGACATCACTATCGCGCATACAACAAAATGGTGGATCGAATGGCAAATATTGCTATGGACACCGAAGCCTCAACTCAAGTGCACGCTGACGGTGAGGCTGGTATGGTGAAGGAGGCTGCAGCATTCCTCGACAATGATGTCAACCATTGGCTAGAGACTCTCAAGAAGAACTCCACGAACCCCAGGGACCCGCGTTGACGCCACGAAACCTGGTCATAACGAAGCGAGACTTTGCGCGACGGCGCGCGGCTGTCCGAAGACAAGTCATTTGAAATATTTAAAGTTATAGTCGTCACGGTAACTTTGTTGCCTGTCGACAAGATATAATAAGTCGTACGCGTACTTAAATATACCTCACCTTCTCACTCACTCACTATGGCCCCTCATATTTACAATTGATGCCCATTCTGAACAAGACGAACGGATATGGAGCAGTCAGGCGCCGCAAAACGACTATCTCCTTTGCTATTGACGATAACATTGCGTGCAATGGTAGTGTGAGAACAACGGGAAAAAAGGTATAAACTCAGCCCAGAAAGAAGAGTGCTTCGCGAAGTAACTCAAATGGCCCTGATCATGTGACGAAACGTGTGTACAAGTGCAATATATTTCAAGCAGGATTGTGAAAAGTGCGGTCTGAGTTGAAGAAAGTAATGTCGGAATAGTGCGTCACGTGAAGATTGAAATCCTCGATTTCAGTCCAAGACGTAATTTCCTTGCCTATGATGAGCAAGGTGGCGCTGAAGCGTAGCCTAGGGAGAGGCCAAATTACGCAGATCTACAGAACGACTATTTTGACGATGCAGCTCATCTCAACGCTGTATCAGCAAATGATATTGATGTGTTTGATGAAAAGACACGAAAAAAGGGGTAAAGAGGAGTTGTGGGGCTCTCTTAAGTCCAATTCACTAACAAATCTAGTCAACGAGTACAAGTACATTTTCCCATGCAAGCTGCCAGACTAATCGCCGTCAGACAGAGGCATTTATTCGTCATAAGATTGACATACTTCCAGGATAAACGTATCGCATCACACGGTAGTGGCCGTTACCTATGGAACGTGTCAAGACGATTGACGATTTCTTTGCGCAACGCCATAAGGCTGGGCACGCGCGTTAGAGCAAGTCTTCGCAGTGCAGTCCCACCTTCTGTGTGAGGAAGGAACCTGGTGGGTTGGAGAATTGTTCATGATTTTGCTAAGCTGAATGACGCACATTTCGGCTCAAACTATAAGTCCCTGTAAGGGTATGATTCTTAACAGAATGGTTGGCAGCACCATCTTCGGTGCTATCAATCTGAAAGTTGTGAAAGTTGGATTCTATCAGATTCGAATGCGCTAAAGGATGTTCCATATTGACTGCGGTAAGCACCCCTAGCGGTATGCTGTGGGAATGGTTAGTGATAACACAGGGACAAGAAAAGCCCCTCAACTTTCAACAGAAAGGACACGAATTCACTTCGTCCTTTGAGAGAATTTGCGTCAAGATACTTTGACGATATCGTACAAAGGAAAAATTCAGTTCATGACAAGGATTTTTTGGCGATGAAGTATGCTCTTGTCAAGTTTCGTGTATATCGGATTGGCGAGTTTTGCTTTGTGATCTAAACAGATTACGAATCGTTGCGTACAGCGATAAAAGACTCCCCATTTTTCTCAAAAAATGGAGAGATGGTTCTCGTTCTTTTCAGAGTCCACCTTTTTGTAAATACCAGCGAGGCAAGACAAGTAGATTAGCCTCCACTCTATAAAGACGTCGGGACTACGATCTAAATGCCAAGAACGAAGAAAAAGACGGAGTATGTCGAGGCTGTGAGGATGATCGAGTCGAGTGAAAAGCTACGATTACAGTACGAAATTTTGAAAAGTTAGATCTGACGAAGTATGTCAACATATTTTCAAGGACTCTTATGTCAAAGTACTCCAGAGATTACCTGCTCGTACAAGATCTTGAGTTCATTGCTTCCCAGTACATAATAATTGGTTTTACTACGCGGCGGAAGTTGAGGATACACCACGAGTTGTTGTTACCAATGACGATGGACTACGTCATTGAATCTTGTATAAGTACTATGACACCCCTTCGGGTGACATCTCGGACGTGAGGAATCTTCCTCTGTCTTTTCCAGGATAGCTACTGATCACGCATTTTGTACAAATGGGTTTGCAAGTATGTGAAGACTTGCAAAATGTGTCATCAAGGAAAAACATTCGCTTCAACTCATGCACCACTCTTTTCATTAGTAGTACCAACCGATAGCTTTAAGTCGTGCGTATGGACTTTGTCTTTGGAATTCCACGCGACAAACACGGCAGGAACGGAATCATTGTATTTATGGATCGATTTAGTAAGATAGTTCACCTGGCACCTGTTTTGGACAAGATCTCGGTAGAAAAACCACACAGCTCTTTTTAGTTGTTGTATGCCGTTTGCATGGCCTTCCAGTTGAGATTGTGTCAGATCGTGACACCCGTTTTACGGCGAGGTTTTGGTGTGTACTGTTTGGCATATTGGATACGAAATTATCCATATCAACAGCAGCAGCACCCTGAAAAGGACGGTCAAACAGAGCATGTGAATCATGTCCCCGAATATCTGTTGAAAGTAATGAGAATTTGTTTGGAGAATGGAGTGAATTCCTCCCTCTTTGCGAGTTTGCGTTGAGCAACTCCACCCATGTCTCGACAGACCATTCCTCATCTATGTGAGCTATGCTCTCCGTCCACGAGTACCAGCCAGCATCAATTATGGGTCAGGTTTCTACCTTAACGGCACTCAGAAGAACGGCATTCTTCGTTAAATCATGCACCTAAATGTATATTGAAAACTTAAGAGTGGCAATTTTACTCCATTGAACGAAGGCATTCGCCTATAACGGAGCATGTCCCCCAGAGCGCAGTTAACCCATTCGGTTTGCCCATCCATTTCCGAATGGTCGGAGATTGACATCTTTAAGTGCGTGTCCAATAACGAGAACGTGTATGACCAGAAAGGTCCCGTTAACCATAGGATCTGTATACTAGACTATTTTTGTGGCATTCCGTGTAAGAGGTAAATACCGTATCGAAAAATATATGAGCTGTTTGTGCGGCAGTGATATTTTCCAACGCTGCACTTAGATGTAATATCATAGAATATCTCTATTTTCCGACTTTATCAGGCAGAAAACCAAGAGTAAAGTCCATGAAAATGGACTTTCTACCGCTCTGTTTGTAACAGGATTACATTTGATTACATTTGGGTATGTTGTGTACATAAGTACAGTACGGTTGAGGTCAGTATTGACCGGTCCGAAAGGTTTGGACATATTGGTTATGTTAACCAATCAGGGCAGGAGACCTTGGTGGAGGCGTGGCAGCCTGCCACGTGTTGGTCCACAGGTGGTGAACATTACATTTCGTCTAGGTACGAATTTAGTAAGTTCTACTTAGTATTACATATAGTTTACATTAGTTTAAATTTATTTAGGCTAATTATATATTAAATATACATTCAGTTTACATTTCACACTATAGACTGCTAGGCGCGCGACCTCGACCGGTCGCGCGCGCAGTGAGTGTTGTAGTGAAAGCGAATACCTTCCCTTAACAACTCCCTTATAAATGGAAATCCTTGTATCAAGGCGTTAGTTTATACTAACTTGTAAACCAAGGGAATCTTGGCCCCGAGTAAGAGAGCAATCTCTTCCTAAGCCCTTTTATAAGGGCGTATCGGCTAAGTAGCGGCATATCGCTGCTTTAGGAAAGTCTTCCTCTGTGCGCTAGCCGCACCGTGCGTATACGCACCGGCTACATCTGGTAGCACTTGTAGTCAATCCAACACCTCTGTTGGTAGACAACAACATCCTCTGCAAAGGATGAAACAGGACGATTGGGCTAGGTTAACCTCCGTCCAACAGGAAGACTTTAAGAGGCTAGGACCCATACTGGGTTCGGTTGGCATGCGCCAACTAGTGGAGCAGGGCTTTGATGCCGTGCGCGAGAGGGTTAACTCCCTCCTCGCCCATGAGTCGAGTTTGTACGGAGGTCATCCTGCGTCTACGGGGGTGCTTCCTCCGTTATCCTTAAAAAAAAGGAATTCACCGGTGAAAAAGGTGATAACCTTTATGTATGGCTTCGCGAGGTCGAAACGGTCTTCGCCACAGCGAATGCGATCGAGGATCACTTGCAAGTGGGACTTGCACTGACCCATCGTACGGGTAAAGCCCGTACATGGGCGTTCAGTGTTCGGAGTCAATCACGGACGTGTTCCCAACCTGGGAAGTCCTTAAGCAGAAGATTATGGACATGTACGCCACGCCTGATCTGGTTTTCCAGAATCAGCTGGCGTTTCTGTGGCGCCGTCAGGGCACTAGGGACTTGGAAACATACATCCAAGAACTGAAACCCTGTTGGCAGGGATGTACGCGAAAGCGTACTCGGACAATGTGTTCATTCCCGTGTTCATGGGAGGCCTGAGAGAAGGGCCAGAACGTTGGGAGCTATTCCGAAGCCAACCTTAATCCCTGGGGGAGGCGTTTAAGATGGAGTTTAACGCCGAGAGGAACTTTCGTTCCTCTAAGGTGGGTCCGAACCCATGGACCTGAGTCAGGTCGAAGCGGAAGAGAAAATTTTCGCTGAGAGTCACGCTGACTCTGATTCGCTGGGTTCTGAAGCGGATCCCCTGGCCATACTGCAGCGGAATGGACCGCTGAGATGCTTCCTGTGCAGAAGCACGGATCATCTTCGGAACATATGTCCGAAAAATCCCCAGCGAGCTACTCGCTATAAGGGTCCGAGGGCGGCAAAAAGGCCCACGCCCAATCCGTCGGGAAACAGCGGCTCCAATAGGTGCCGGGCGCCTTACTGGGGGACCCCTCAGTGCTGTTAATCCCCAGGGTAGGGGACGGCAGCACAAATCCCCGAGGGAAGCGGTGCTTTATAGCACCGAGTTGGTATACCAGCCAGGTTTGCTGGTCGTACTTGCGGACGTGAAAGGCTTTGATAAGCCTTGAAGAGTCTTGATAGACTCTGGAGCGTCTGACAATTATGTCAGACGAGCCTCTGTTGAGAAGAGTCGGCTGTATGCCGAGGCCCTCGATGCACGTTCTCGTGACGTTGTCACGGTCCGACGGGCGTACAGGTTTCTGTCCCCAAGGTCTTGATTGACCTTAAGCTGAAGTTTGCAGACTTCGACAGCTTAGAACGTTGCCTAGTCCTGGATTTGAATTCGAGGTATAACCACATTCTGGGCATGAAGTGGCTGAAA